>VYZV01032514.1:16959-64046 GCA_013401275.1 Pandion haliaetus
TAAAGTATATATATATATAAAAAAAAAACCTCTAATGTAATCACAAGAGTGCCAAACCCTTGGAGATGCTGGAGGGCAGCGATTCCCTCCCCGAGTCAAGCAGCACCCGGGGCTTTCCGCTCTTTCTAGGGCTCAGTCGATCTCTCGTGGGGTTTTCTTTGACTTCTCTTTTCTAATCTTTCTTTTGAACTATTTTGCATGATGTGCATAGAAGAAAAAAGGGGAAAAAAAAAAAGCACCTCTTGCGCGAGGGCTTGGTTTCTTGTTTCTGTTTGCGACTGACTGACAGACCTCAAGGCAGGTTTTCTTTCCTCCTTTTCTTAAATATTGTGTATGTTGCACTTTTATCCACTACACAGGGCTATTTCTGCAATGTCCAAATAAAAAGGAAAATGAAACAAAATGGAAAAAAAAAAAAAAATGCAGATCTGCCGTGCTTTCCCGCGTGCTGCCGGGGCCCAGCGCCGCAAGCATCCCTCCCTGTCCACCTAAATAATGCCAAAAATAACCAAGGAAAACCTCACTGCTCTCTGGCACGGACACCCNNCCTCCTCCTGGCCCCGCCCCCCCCCCCCCCCCAGGGTCATGCCCTGAATAATTACTTATAATTAATATTTATTTATGGGATTTTGTTTGTTTGTTTGATGGGAAAACTCCTCTGGGGCATAAGTTTCATAGAAAAAATTCAACGCAAGGTCCCGAAAAGGCATCTGTCCCCTTTGCTGCCGGGAAAGCCTGCGGAAAACGGGGTGTTTTATCCCACTGCCGCCTCCCTCCCCACCAAAACCCAAATCCCAGCCGATTCCCTGCGACCGCTGTCATTAATCATTGCCCGGGAGTGGGGCGGCATTAATAAGAGCCATTATCGCTCCCGCCTGCGCGACCGAGGGCACGAGCAAACCTTTGTGCCAGGGGAATAAAAATACAATCACGCAAGGGGAAATGGGTCTCCGGGACAGGGTTTTATTGCAAAGAAAATAATATATTGCAATAAAAGCTGCATGCCGCTGAGCAGGGCTGGCGCTGCTTTGTACGGTGATGGCCTGGGGGGGCAGATTGGTTAATTTGAGGTGAGACAGGGTACCGGTGCTGCCCAAACACCCCCATTTTTGGGGTGCTGAGGCTGCAAGAGTCTGCATAGCACTCCCCTCCCCACCACCTTTACTATTTATTTCCTCTGTTTTTAACCCCCCCACAGCCTCTCATGGGTCCAGGATGGGATGGGGAAATTTGCTAAAGTGCTCCCTTGGAAAAAAATACCCAATTATTTTAATTTTTTCCCCCAGCAGGTTCAGCTCTGAGGTCGCAGACACATGGTTGGACTTGGTGGACACCACCAACCCTTCGGCCCCAGGATTTTCTATTCTGGGTGACCTGATGCATCTGCAAAGGACAGGATGGGCCCGTGGGAGGTTGTTTGGGTTGGTTCCAACCCCCGCCCCAGTCTAATGGTTTTTGCCCCAACCAGCATCTGGGTGCAAGTCCATGGCTTTGGGGAAGGCAGACGAGGCAGCTCTGGGCAGCTCATAAGACACATAACCATGGGCTGGATGCAGCCATTGGCACTTGGTCAATTAAGTTTACCAAAAAGCCTCCGTTTTACGTGAAAACCTGATCTATGGGTCTGCCAGACCTGATTGCCCACTTTCTCCTATGCATCAAAAAACCCCTCTGAGCACCCAAACCCCTTGGAAACCCAGATGCACCAGACCAGTTGCTCCAGGGATGGGGTCCATGCACAGCCCCGTGAGCCCCCCAAAAGCCCTCAATGCCCAAGAGAAGCCAGGGATGAACCAGAGAAAACCTGAAGACCAAGGGGGAAGGGAGGCTGAAAGAAGAGGAGATTCTACTAAATTATAAACCGCTCTTTTATATGCACGGTGCATAAATAATGGAGCAGGAGAGCCCGGCACACTGGTGAGCTTGCTTACGCGGAGGATGCGGGATGGAGGGGTGAGAAGAGGGTTGTGGGATGGATGGTGGGGAAAGATGTGCCCAAGAGGCTGAGCTGGGGATCCCCTGGCCGTGCATTGCCGGAGATGATATTCTGAAGGAGGATTTAAGGATTAAGCTGACCACAGGGCAGGAGTTTATTGCATACATTATTTAACAGATGGCCCAACACAGGCGGCCGGCTGCCTACGGTCTCCCCGGTGACCTTGGCCGGGAGATGCCGGAGCTGGGCAGGGAGCCTGGTGCCACCACCACCGGGCTCCAGTTACGGGGACTGGAGGAAAAAAAACCAACCCCCCGGGGAGCCGGCACCCAGCAGCTCCAGCGCCAAATCCCCATGGAAACTGCAAAAAACCCCACCCAACCCTGGCCCATATGGGCTGCTTGTTTTGGCAGTGGCGTGGGAAACAAAATATAAATAAATATAGAAAGCCATTTGCAGGTTTATTTACTGAAGGAAACTCAGCACCTTTGGAAGAAGCAGGGTGCTGGAGGGACAAGCAAGGTGCAAAGGTCCCAACAGCACCCAGAGCACTTGCAAAATCCCACTCCCAGAGGCGCTTTAATCCCATTTCCCTGGGGATTTCGGCACTGGGGGAAGGTGCTAAAACACTTGCTCCCCCAGCAAAGCCAGCCTCGACCCCTTACGCCCAGGAGGTGGGGGGGGGGGAGGGGGCACATATTTTTATCCATCTCTAAAGCTGCTCATTTTCCGCAGGCTTTAAATCCCTGCAGCGACAGCCCTTTGCACTGTGTAACCACCGCTGGGGATGATAGCAGCCCTGGGGGTCCCGGTGCATTTTGGGGCTGCATCAGTGCCCCCGCCACTCATTTCCCACATCGCCAGAGCAATTTGCAATAACCCACAGAAAAACATCCCAAAAATCGAGGGCACTGGGCTGCAGCCAGGGTGAAGCAGAGCATGGGGGATCAGGTGAACCCCCTAAAACACTCCCCCCAAAAGGACTCCCATGTAGCAACTGCCCAAAATAAACTTTTTTTTTTTTCTCCACCAGAACTAGGGCATGTTAAACTAGGCCAGCACTCCCCTGCAAAGTGATTTATTTATCATGGGGGGGAGCGAGGAGGGACAGCGTGGGACTGGGGGCTGCAGAACAGCGTGTCCGGGGCAGGGATGATCCATCCTGCTCCAAACGCTGTGGTTTCAGGAAAGAAAATAGGGTCAGCTTTTTCCTCTTGTTGAAAAATCACAATTACTCAGAAGGGGGCATTTTAGTGACCTTCAGCAGGGAAGATATGGAACTGGTCATTTTAATGGTATCAAACCCCTTTTGATCCATTCGCTTGAGACCGCTACTGTTTTCAACTGCGTGTGATTAATGTTTTATAGCGTGGCATTACCAACATAAAATATGCTTTAGCAAAATGGAAAATAGATAAAAACATGAAGGAAATTTTGCCCTGCAGAAAACCCTCCATTTTTCCACCCCCCTCCCCTGCTTTTTAACAGAGGAAGGAGAAAAACCCAGTGGCTGCTTGCTCCCATGCTCAAGATCTCTTGGCCCATCCCTGCAGGGTGATGGAACCACGGGTGATGGGGCTGGCCAAGGAGGATTTTGGGTGCAGCACCCTCCTGCTGGGTGCTCCCCCATCAAATGTAGCCTTGGGGCTTCTTTTTTTTTTTTTTTTTTTTTNTTGTGCTTAATTTCCCCTGTGCCTTTGGGTTTCACTCTGGGAGAAGGGCTTCTTGTGGTGTGGACCCAAATCGTTGCTTGCTTGGGGGATTTTGGGAGGATGTGGGTCCACCATCCCTGGGCTTTTTGTCCCACAGCCACTAGAGGCCACTGAGGCTCTGTCATCCCGCCTGATTTATTTGCATGGGGCATTCAGACACGACATTAGCACTCAAAAGGCTAAAACCGAGGGGAAAAAAAAATGCATAGAGGCAGCAAGATTCGGGGAAAATAGGGCAGAGAAGGGCTCGTCCCCAAGCTCCCTTGGTATCCTGAGCAACCCCACCCCGGGACCCCATGGGTGACAGGGAAAGCACTTTTCTCACCCCAGATCTGGTCAAGCCACTCGGCTGCCCAGGCCCACACTGAGCCCTAGCAGGATTTTTGGGTATTTCTCCCCCGAAGCTAAACATCTCCAGAGGACAGGGAAACACCGCCCCATGTGCAGCTTCTCTCCCAGGCCAGCACTCTGAGGTGCTGGGCCCACCAGAAATTTTTTGGAGGGGTCAAGCAGCCACTCCCAGGACACGGTATTTCCCACCCCTTGGGAATATCCTGCAAAAAACCCCCAAATCCCTCCAGGTGCCTGCCTCGGGGAGCCTGAAAGCAGAGCTGCCTGCCTCCCCAGGCTCCTTATTTTCTTTTCTTTTTGCCTGGAGTTAAATTTTTTAGGATATTATAAACAGCTATTCCCGCTAATGGGAACTAAGAGAAACATCAGACATCTTAATTTGTCTGTTGCTCAAGGTGTCAAACTGTTGCATTACAATAACAAGTGGGAGACACCTTACCAAAAAATGAGAAAAGTTTCACTCGGAGCTAAATGTAGAAGCAGATGCTCAAATAAAAACCAAGCCCGAGCAAAGCACCAGGCTCTGCAACCCTCCCAGTGTTTTCCCAGTTAAATATTCAAGGTTTAGGGGGGATTTTTTTTTTGGGGGGGGGATGCCTGCACAGCCTCACGTTTGTGCAACCCAGGAGCATTTTCACACCCTCCATGTGCAGGCAAGGATCGCCGCTGCTTCCTCGGGGCTGCCCCAGTTCCCAGCCTCATTGGCCTCGGCAGAAGATTTCCTGCTGGAGATCTTCCACACAGGTTTCTCCCCTGGGTTTTAGCGGGATGTGTCTGCGATAGCGATCACCTGACCTCCTGCCAGTGATGCAGCATGGATATGTGAAGGAAACCAGAGGAATTCGGGCTCCCGTCAATGCTATGGCATGGCAAATATTAATATATATTATTTTTGCAGAGGTGCACGTGTGACACACATATGAGCCCTTTGCTTTGCAGGCTTCAGTTCTCCCGGTGGCTTTTAGGCATCCTCCCACCCCGCCAGCCCTTTCCCATGGAATTGTTGCTGATGAGCAAGCACGGGAAAAAGAAGGGAGCAAAGCGGCTGCCGGGAGCATCTCCTGGGGTTCCCAGAGCTTTGTGTGCACAGCTTGGAGTATCAGCCCCTTGCCGGGGTGGGGGCCAAAAGAAAAGAAAGGAAAATAACCAAGCCACAAAAATAAACCCCCAAGCAGGCCATGTGATGTAACACTCCAGAATACCCAGCGGTGAGTCACGGCGCTGGGTGCTGAGATGGGGCTGATCCAGCTCTGAGTCAGCCCGGCAGGCTGTGTTTGCCCCACACAAGCCCCCACACACTCCCCCCACACACACACACCCCCCGCAGGTCCCTGTTTCCCATTTTTGCTCCAAACCTGCACAAATACAAACAAATATGCCATGACTCAGAGGCACACGGTGGGGCTCAACCCAAAGCACCCCCTCCTAGGCCCCCCCCCGGCCCAGGCTCCCCAAATCCCCGATGTTGATCCCCACAACGACAGAGCTGGACACACCAGCATCTTGCAAAAGCCAGGCCTGGGAACTGTTAATGTATTTAAAGGGGCTTTTAAAAAAATGTGTATTTTTGGAGGGGGAGACACACACAGAGGAGGTTCTCGCTGATGCCAGTGGAAGGAAGCACAGGATTTTCCAACTAGCTCTAATTAATTAGCATTTTCTCAGCTTAGCATCGTTTTAAACCTGAAGCACCAACTAATTCCCTCAGTCATGACCAGAGGAATTAGATACAGAGCAGAGACCCTGCCCAGGGCCGGCTGAGATGACGGGGAAAGCCCCACACCAGGAACACCCACATTGTGAGGCATGATGGGTGCTGGTAGAGCTGGGATGAGGCTCACCTCCCAGCTGGGTGCAATCCAGTCCCAGCCCTTCCCAAGCCACAGCATCCTATAACATCCCCAGCAGGATGGAAACCAGCAAGAGACAGGGTTTATTTTGGAGGATGTGCCTTTGGAAAGCTGCCCTCAGGTTTTTTTCACTTGACCTGGACAAATGCATGGAGGGGGGAACCCTTACAGCAAACAAATGCTGTGTGCTAGGTCAAGCAGCATGCAGGACCCAGCATGGTGCAAAGCTGAGCCTGGCGCTGGGTTTAACCTCCCAGGATTCTCCCAGCCGGGTTAATCCCCAGCCTCATTGCCCAAGTTAATGCACTGTCCCCATGCCACAGGTTAAGGAAAGGCAGAAGGCAAGTCGCCCTGTGCCAGGAGCAGGATGAGACCCTGGCAGCATCCTCAGCATCCTCAATGGGTTGCCACAGCAACAGGTTCAGCCCCAAATTGGCCACACGTGCTGGGGAAGCAGGGGTGAGAAGGGGGCTCAGAAGGACACCTAGCACAGCAAAACAGTGGAGTTTAATAAGAAAAAAATCACTTTGCACCTCGGTGCACCGGGAGCAGGCGCAAGGGGAGGCTGAGGTCGGGCAGTCAGGGCTGCAACCCAAAGCAAATCCCTGCCAGGCCAGCCCCGTCGGGGGGGGTTAGGGAGCTGCCCCCCCATCCCATCACCCCTGCAAGTGACTGCTGCTCAGCACAGATCCCCGTCAGCCCATTTCAGGTGCATCAACCTTCCCAGTTTAATTCGCAGCCTGGCTGGGAAGTCTGGAGCCCTGCTATAGCCTTCCCTGGCTCTAGCCAGGAGCAAACAGCCACAAGATGCCAAAGCACTGATTTTACAGCCCTGAATGCCAGAAAAAAAAAAAAATGTATCTGGGGAAGGTGCAGGCAGGAGGGAGAGCCCAGGCAGGTGCATGGATGCTGCCGGGTGCACAGATGCCTGCAGGCCCCCGCAGCCGCCTACCCCCACGGCCGTGCCCGCTGGCTGCGGCACTGTTACACAAGGCTCCCAGCGCTTGCATAAGCTGCAGCGGTGTGCGCAGCCCCAATACGAGAGGAAAAGCGAGGAGGGACCATGGCCTCGAAGCCGTGTTGTGGGATGGGACCTGTGGCCTGAGCCCATTTCCCGCAGAGGGGGATCCCCGTGGGTCCTGCAGCAGGGACATCACGCAGCTCGAGCCATGCCTAAACGTGGTGTCATGACCCCCTGCAGTATGACTGACCCCATCCCTTCACCATCCTTGCTTGAGAGACCCAAAAAAAAGGAAGAATTCAACCCACTGCAACTCAAACCCAGGAGAAAGGCTGCCAAAAACCCCAAAGCCAGCAAGCAGCATGCACAGCAGCCCTACAGCACCCAACACTCACTTGCCTCCACTTCCAGTCCTGGGACTGGGGGTATCCCCAGAGGAAGACCATTTTTTTTTTAAAGACTTTTAACCAAGCAGGAAGGAGTGTGTGACAGGGAAGCACTTTGTAGGGCTTGGGCAGGCTGGGAGCAGCATCAGCTCTCCCAGGGAGCAGCTACAGAGCAGCACGTGTGTGGGCGAGCATCAGCCTTCAACTCCCAGTCCTCACCCCAGGAGGAATAAGCACTGCCTTTAAACCAGCATAACATCGCCAACCCAGGGATGCATTTGGCTAAAACTGCTGGTAATTTTGCACAGAGAGGCTCGCCCTTTTTATGCACCAAAATACATTGTTTCTATCAGTCAGTTGTTTTGGCATCGGCTCATCTCATCGGCTTGCACAAGCACATGGCAAGAGAGGGTTGCAAGGACCTGCAACACCAATGGGACCACCTCTTCCATGGGATTTACACCCCACAGCCCGCGTAATCACACTTTCCAGGGGCTGTGCCCCACTGCATTGGGGCTGATGCACATTTTTACCCCGACAGCTTCCCACCCCACAAAACCCACATAATCTCACCACACTACCCGCAGCCCTTGCTTTCCTGCCTTGTGCACAGAAAGGGTTAACAGCAACTACAAAAAAAGCCAAGAAAGCCCCTCATTTAATGAGCAGGGAGGGAGGGGAAGCTCACAGACCTCTGGCTTAGCTTTTTGAACATCTGCAAATATCAGTGGGTTCAGGAGACTTAATGATTTTAACAATTAAAGGGACCTCCTGAGAGGCTGCACACAAAGGGGACAAGCGCTTGGAGGGCCTGTGTTCACACGTGGCATCCCAGCCCAGTGCACGCTTCCCCTGGCATAGGTGACTTCACAGCTGGCATGAACAAGAGAAAACCAGAAAAGGCCATTGCACAGGGAATTCTCCTGACGTAAATGCACCCCCCCAAAACAATGCTGCAAAGCCATAGGCATCCCCAGACCCAAAATAAACACTTATCAGTGACCCTCAGGCAGCAATGCCAGCCCTGTGCAGCACAAGGGAACAAATTTCCATCCTCCTTCCTCACATGGGCTGGGGAACAGCACTATGGGGACAACAGCCACCCCAAAAGCAGAACCCTGGGATAGTGACAACCATAGCTTGCTGGCAAGGTCAAAAACCCAAGGCATACACCCATCCCTCTTCTGAAACCCACCCAAACCTCAGCCTCAGGCTTTATATTGCCTTCAGGATAAATAAATTACAAAAACTCAGTGCAGCTGTCCTGGGTGTGAGCACAGGGGGGAGAAAAAAAACAACCGAAAAGGGCCCAAACAGCAGGTGCTTAAAGAGCACTGGACCAGCCAATGGTCACTAAAATAACATTATTAAGGTGATACCCAACACAGTGCACGTGTAGGGCCCCCCAAACCCCCCCAAACCTCTGTTTTCCTGCAAAGAGGAGTGGGGCTGGGGCGAAACAGAGCTGCGGGAGGCAGAGAAGGCGGCGTGCGAAAACGCGGGGCGGCCGGCAGCTATTTCTGCGCCATGTCAGCACCCACTGACAGCAGCCGCAGTTTGCTTCTGCGACACATTGGCATGAGCACCCCAGAGAACATGGCAAAGCTATAGGCCTATTTTTATATATGAAATCCACGTGTATTTATATGTATTTCTACGTTATCCCTGCAGTGCACTCGGCAGGATTGCAAGGCGTGGAGCTGATTCGGGGTGCAAAGCTTGGGAGTTTGGGGTCAAAGTGAGCTGCTGGCAGGCGCTGGGCTGCAGCCATGGAGTCTGCATTTAGAGGCTCCTGGGACTCCTCATTTCCCCTTATCCGATGGGCAGAAGCCTCTGGAAATCCCTTCTCCTTCCTTGTGCTTGGGGTCAGTCTTTTTTTCCTCAATTCCTGGGACTTGGAGATAGAGCCAGGCGAATGCAACCAATTGTGTAACATTTTGCTCAAAAAGCTTCTTAAACAGCCACATATTTCTATTGGATTTCCCTTGCCCTTCACTGCTGATTGCGGGAGTATTTATATATAAATAGAAGCTGTCTTCCCTGTAATCTGCTTGTTTCTCCTAATTAACTCAGGGTGGCTCTTGTCAGGCTGCTCAGCCCCTGGGTTTTAGGGGTGCTGGGACCTGGTGGTGCTCAGTGAACCCAAATCTGCCAAATTTCAGCTGGAATTGCTTTTTAGCTGGTTTTGAGGGAGCAAAGCTTTCCCGGCACCCAGAGGCTTGGAAAAAAACCCTTTTCCAAACTTTATCTGCCCCAGCATCCTCCCTGTCCACCCAGCCCCTGCTCGGGGGAGTGCTCAAACACGATTTCTTCACCACACCTTCCTCCGTCCTCACAAAGCTCTCCCGTAATTTATGGAACGTCTCGATTTGCTAATTATTTTAATCATTATTACTCATCTTTCCCCTTCTTCCCCCCTTAAAACTTCGTCCTGGGCCTGTCAATCACTTTAATAGCTGTTTACAACCTATCATCAAGTCTTGCATAACATCCACATGACTTCGCTCAGATGCCTCTGACACCCAAAAGCTGCCCCTGAGCTCTATTTTGGGAGCAATGAAGCCCACAGCACCAACCGGCTGCATCCCCCGCTGATGTGCCGGGAGCCTGGGATAGGGAAAACCAAAGGGACAAACAGGTCCCAAAGCAAAACAAATTTGTAGTTAATATAAGACAACCCCACACTGCTCCCTGGTCCAGGTTTTGAGGCTGAGGGCTTGTTTGGGTGGCTGCTGACCCCCTCTCTGGCATTGCAGGTAGATGTTGCTCTGCTGAATTTATTTGGAGAGATCAGGAGCAAAAAGCATCTGGAGCAGCCCTGGACCACTTTGCAGATGCTCTGGGGGGGGGCTGCGGCTGCAGCACGGCCTCTGTGTCCCGCTGTCCTCGGCCCCAATGAGGGACACACACACACAAAGCACAGCAAACGCTGTTAAAAAGCTCATTTTCCAGCAAAGTTCTCCACCCCGCGGCATCGCCCGTCGGTGGCAGGTTGGCAGGCGGACGGGGGCAGAGGCACAATCTGTGCTTGAATGGCTGCCGGCATATTGCCAGCCCTTTTCGGCAGGCGATGGCTGGGTTGCGGGGGGGGACACACAACACCACGGCTCTTTTTTAAGCTCTCCTGTCCTCCCCCTCTCCCGCAGGTTTCATAACCCTTCAAAGCAAGGAAAGGCTCCTTTGGTTGCTGGCTAATGAGCCTCTGTTGAGGAGAAGCTGTGGCCCTGGCAGACAGGGATGTTTGGCAGCAAAATCTCCCCACCGCAGCACATCAGGGCAGGGCGGACGCGGAGGGGTCTCTGCAGGACCCCACCATCCGCTGTAACCTCCCTGGGACCTGCACCGGCAGCCCCAGGGGTGCAGTTTTGCACCAGGGCTGCCCCAATTTGGCTGTTCTCTCCCCAAAACACCCCTTGGCACTGATGGTGGCATGATGCTGCCCGGGGCTGGGAAGCCTCTTCCTCCCTCCCCATGCGGATGCTGCGTGCAAATATTTATTTACACAGTGTAAAGGGGCTTATTTATTAAGCTATGGCTGACAACTGTATCCAAACTAATTTCTCTTAATGAGGCACTTGCAGTCACCCTGGCAACAGCATCAGAGCACCCTTCCTTAAAAGGATGACTTAATGGGGTGAAAATCCCCTTGGATGTAAAGGGGGATGCTGAGGGGGACCCTCCGGAGATGCAGTGACAGGAGACACCTGTCCCCACTCCTGGGAAGACCCGCTCCGTCCCCAGAGAATATGGTAGTTCCCAGCCTCTCCCAGCAGCCAGCCCTGCTCTCATTAGTGGCCCAATTAGCCAAGCAAAGGCCAGCTAATAAATCAAGGGTTGCTGCAGCACAGCAGGCAGGCATGGCCGGGCACTTTTTTTAGCACATGGCCAATCCCTTGGCTCAGTCCAGGGCGAGATGATGGGGAAAGCAGCGTTTTCCATCCATGCGGCTTTGCCAAGGGTGCAGCAAAGATAGGCAGTGCTGGGGCAGGGTGGAGAATTTGGGAAGGGAAAGAGGCTTAGAAAGCAATCACCAACCCATGCCCCAGTGCCTTTCTGTGGCAGGCACAGAGATGGGGCTGGCAGAGGTGGGGGGATGACATGGAAACAGCCAGCCCTTCTGCTCTAGTCCAGAGGGGGCAAATTGGGCCGTAACTGTCTATTTTTTTTTAATATAGGTATATATACATAGGTCACCAAAAGCAGGAGGACATCCAAGTGGGTCCTTGCTTGCAAAGAGGAAAACAAGGGACAACACAGCTCCTACCTCCTGCTTTGGGCTGGAAAACATGATGGCTGCTTGATTAATACCTGTAATAACAACACTAATTAAGGAAGGTGTAGGATGAAGGCAGAAGGATTTCGGCACCCTTCCAATGGCCTGGGTGACAGGGTAAATTGCTGAAAGCCCTGATACCAGAGATAGAGATGGCAGCAGGATTTCTCTGCTCCTCATCTCTGCCTCATGGAAGAAATAAACCAGACTGCCCCCAGTTTTTAAAACCCCAGATCCATCAGCTTACAAAGCACTGTGCAGTTCGGGGTTTGCAAAACACAGATCCCCAGAAACTGAAGGAAGCTCCTTTCCCTCTGAAATCCAGATCTTAACTCATGCACTAAATTAGGATGGGGTTTTGGGGGGCAGTTTTTTGGACAGCCACGCAATGCTTCAGCCAGCTAGGGTGCCCCTGAGTAAGAGGGCAGGCACAGCCTCAGGAGCCCCCCCCCCCCAAAGAAAGGACTCACACCGGACAGTTAAGCAGGCTGTGATTTACTGGGACAACAATTTCTGCAACAGAGAACATGACTGCACCAAGGCACGCAGCCGGCAACCCTGCAGCGCGCCAAGCATTGCCACGTTGGGGACCCTGGAGAGGTGACACCAAGAGCAGAGACCAGAGCGATGCTTGCGGTCCCTGGCCCCAGTTTCCCTCCCATCTCCCTCCAGACACACAGACACAAAACAGAAACCTGCTGAAACATAGCAAGGCTGCTACATGCCAAGGGAAGGAGCAAAAGGCAACAGGTTTTGGATGGGCTCCGTGGGCATTGCAGCCATGCCGGAGGCGACAGCGTGCGATTCCCTCCATAGGCACTTGATCCACGGAGCTGCCACTAGCTGGGTCCTGCAGAAAAAGCCCGTCCTGGGGGCTGCCAGGTGGGACCCAATGCCGCCGGGACTGGGCGGTGAGCTTGATGCCTCCCCGGTCAGCAGAGAGTGAAGTGGGAGGCCTGGGGGTGAGGGCACCCACCTCCTGGCAGGGCACGGGGTGATGATGGTGAGCATCCCCATGCCTGCCAGGGTCCCAGGCGGCAGGTTTGAGGAGACTCACCCCCTTCTTGTCTCAGCACGGACCATCCTGGAGCATCCTCCAATGCTGAGCTGGCCACAGCAGCTAGGCAGAGGTGCTGGTGGCGTGCACGGTGCAGGATGGGGCTGGAGAAGCGAGAGCAGCAGCGAGAGCAGCGTTGGGCTCCAAAACGGGGTCACACACTTCACCCCCTTTGCCTTCCCTGAAAGCCAAGGGGATGTAGGAAGTGCTACACTGATGCTGTGCACTCACCCCTGAATGCAGAACAAGGTACCTGTTGACTCCAGAAGCCCCCAAAATTGGAGGGATGCTCATTTTGGCGATGGCTCCAGATTAACAGAGCTCTGGGCAGCTCCTAGGAGTCAGCCTGGGTCTTTTGGGAGAACCAAGGGATCAGAAACCAGCTCACTAGTAACCCCAGGAGGGCTGAGATGTATGTGCCCCAGGAATAAACCCTGCTCTGGTAAAGTCACAGGGACCAGGGGAGATCATGGTGGGCAGGGAGCTGAAGAAAGGCAGAAAACAAGAGGTAGTTTTTGCTCGTGAGCTAGAATACTCCTGATCTCCACCAGCTCTGCTCAGAAAAAAACAAAAGATTTCGTACAAAGCAGATTCCTGCTCATGATGCTTTGCTAGGGATCGGGAGGAATGCTTTCCCCCATGGGAACGTTTCAAAGAAAAGATGCTTTGTCTTAGAAGGAAACACCCTTTTCCATATTCCCACATTTCCCCAGTTTCCCAACTGTTTGCAGCTGGACAGTTTTCAGCTCTTACACTCACACTCCCCTTCTTATTGGTCCCTCCTCAGCAGAGGAGCCAAAACCCCTATGCCTGTGAATCAACTGCATATCCTTTGGTTTTTCTAAGCCCCCAGACAAAACCAGTCTAAGTCCAACCACAACTGGGGCCTTTCTGCAGCAGAAAATTAAAGATAAAAAAAATTAATAAAAAAAACCCAAAACCTGGAACCTCTATTTCCCGCCTGGGAATGCCACTGACTTTAGTAACAAGTGAGCTTGTGGTTGAAAAATGTCCATTTCCAGCTTCTCCTCCCTGTCTCCTCTTCTTCTTCCCAGCAGCATATAGAAGCCACAGTCCTCATGGTGCCTCTGGTATCCTCGGTCTGCTAGGAATTACAGCGGATAACAAAGCTCCCAGAAATCGCTTTGGTATCGCTGGGCTGTGCCAGAGCCAGTGAAGGGACTTTGCTGCACCACGGTGAAAGCTGCCCGTCACAGTGAACGACTTGGCCGGGCTCCTGTGGAGCCATGGTACCCACGATGGTTCCAGGGATGCAATACACGTTCAGCCGCTTCTTGGCTTTAAGCAGTACGAATGCAAGAAGCGGAAATGGGGAGAGCGATGGCTCCATGTTGCCCCGAGGTTTGGGAGGGCTCTTCTCCTCTCTTCTCTTCAAGAGGGTTGAGGCAAGGGCAGGTCTGGCCATGGCTCTTGGGATAGATGCTGCAGGGGTCCCAGTACAAGCCCACCAGCTTGGCAGGGTTTAGAGGGTCTGGCATCCTTAAAAGAGCAAGCCTCCAAGCAGTTGGATTCCAAGGCAGGTCCCTGCAGTTCAGAGCAGACAGATCAACACACAGGAGGCTCATGTGGAGAAGGAAGGATTCAGTGTTTTGGCAGGGAATAAAATTCCTCCATTATTTTAATGCAGGGGATCTCTATTCAGTGTCAAGTGCAAGGGGCTGGTTTCCTTAGCCTGTCCCTTCCTTCTATCCCGGGCACACTCTTGCTCTGCCTGCAAAGCTCTGAAGGCATGGCGTCGGCTGCAAGGGGTCTTGCAAACTCCCTCTGGGATCACAGAGGCACTGAGGGAGCCCAGCACCATGTGGATGTGATGGGGTTTGGTCCCAGCCTCCGACTGGCCTGGCTTGTCAGCACATCGCTGGGCTCGAGGCAAGGCAGCATCTGCCTGGCCGTGACAGCGGGATTGCTCTTCAGACGGTCAGTCCCACCCCGGATTTCCTTTGGTCCATGAGATGATCATGTTGTTGGACATTCAGCTTTGCCAAAAGACATCTGAGATGGCAAAAGCCAGGCAGCAGCCTCAGGAGAGCAGCAGCTCGGGGCTGGGGGACTGCAGCGGGGGCTTGGCAGCAATTTGGGGCTGGGAAGAGCCAGCCAAGCGAGGATGGGGCAAGCTGAGCAGGCATCAGGGAGACCTGCTCTGGGAGCAGGGCTGGGAACCAGAAGAAACCAGGATCAGAAGGAACTGCTGTAGCTGGAGGTGCTGCTCCAGTTAAAAATAAATAGCATCCTATGGTGAGCAGCTGGTAGGTACCTTCCCGGGGCAAAATACCAACTGTCGAGCACAGGATTTTGCCGAGGCTGCTTCCATTTGCAGGGCTCACTCTAATAAGCACACAATGTCCCTGCAGAGGAGGAATTGAGCTCCTTGGAGGTGTGTCCTTGAGGACGGGTCCCTGCTCCTGCGCCCTCAGTAAGCTGCCCAAGCCCCTCTCCTTGTCCTCTTTACACGCTGCTTGGGTTGTAGCACAGCAGGTTGAACTCCAGGTTTTCATCCCAGTGCCGGAGCAGGACAAAGAGCTGCTGGGCTGCGGCTTTCACCGTGGCCAGGCTGTATCCCTCTGGGAAGTCCTGTTCGCTCAGCCACAGGCTGGCCTTGGCGGCCACCAGCTCCCACTCAATGAAGTAGGAAGCTGAGCTGTGCTCCAGCCAGGCCAGGGCCACCGCCGTGGCCCACAGCATCCCCTCCGGCTCCATCTGCTGCTGCAACTCGATGTTGAAGAGCAACGCCTGGACCTCAGAGCCACCCATCTCTGAGCCCCAGCTGCTGTCGGCTTGCCACTCCGCCGAGGCTGGCATGCTCTCTGGGGAGGAGAAGCGGCGGATGGTGATGGCTGGTGGAGAGAGTTCCTTCTCAGCTTTCAGGGCTTTGGAGATGCTTTCCACCGCACTGCCCGAGAAGTGGCGAAGGCGGCCAGCATCCTCCGTGTGGCTGCTGGGTCCTTCTGGCACTGCACCCAGAGCGATGTCTCTGATGGTGGGACTCTTCCCGTGCCCACTGGGAACCAGGAGCTGCTGGCTGGAGCCAAGGCTTTTGTACTCCCCGGAGGGACTGACCTTCTTGGTGCTGTAGGAGCTGGAGGGGCTGAGGGCCAGGCGGTGGCAGGCGAAGGGAGATGTCCACTTCAGCTTCTCCATGGGGATGTTGACAGCGTTGCAGAAGTCCGAGTTCATGAGAAAGGCACCGCAGGCCAGCTGCAGAGATGCCTGCAAGGAACAGTGGGCACATAGAGAAGTTCCTAGATACCAACCGCTTCTGGGAAGTTCAGGAAAAAGGCGTGCATGGAGGGAGCAGCTCTCCATCTCTGAGCAGACCATCAGACACGGCCATCAGAGACAGCAAAAGGCAGGATCCAGAGGGATCCTCCTGCCCTCTGCTCCCCTGCAGTGACTGTGCAACCCCAGCAAGACCTGGGAATGAGCTGCTTACCAGGGGAAGGTAGTCCATGTTCTCATTGTCACCCTCGGAACTGGCTTCGCTCACTCTGCTTGGAGATTTACTCATGAATCCTTTGGCAGCTCGAATCAGAAGCCTGGTTTTATTGAGGGTTAGCCTGCAGGAGGACAAAAAGGTGGCCATAACCCCCATGCCCCTCCTGACGCCCACCCTCCCCTCCAAAAACCATCCCTGGTCCCCAGACACTGGCATCACGCTCAGTCCCAGCTCCAGCTGCTAACCCTGGGGTGTCCCTCTGCTCCCCCTTGCTTGTGTTTGCACCGGACCCATGGAGGTGCAAGACATCTGCTAAGGTCAGAGGAAGGTCGAGCTCGCCCATACCTAGCAGCAAAGAGGCTCTCGATGGATTTTTGGGCTTGTGCAGAGGAAGAAGACAGGCTCTGTAATGGCCCTGGGAAGAAACACAAAGCTGGGGGTAAAACAAGATGCTACAGGAGAGCAAAAGGGAGAAGAGTCTACACGCTGGGACATGGGGTGGCTTGTTCTGCTGCTGAGTCTTTGGCAAAATCCTTCCTCTCCCCTTGCCTCATTTTTCCTATGTGGATAATGAAATTCCCGCACCTCTCAAAAATAAACCTGGGGGAAATCTATACCAAAGGCCCCATCAGGCTCTATCCTTTGCACCCAGGAAGGAGTCAGGTCTTGTGCTCAGAGGCCTAATTTTAGGTTATAAGGTTTTATAAAAACCCCAAAAACTCAGCAGAAGTATTTGGTGATGAGCCCAAATCACGGACTCAATGCACCTGCACCCTGGCAAGTACCGTCAGCTCTTTTCCCTACCTTCGGGGAGACCGCAGCGCTCCCAGCCAGAGGAGGAAGGGGTGCTGCAGGGCGGCAGGCTGCTCTCCTCTGCATCTGCAATGGAGGAACCACATCAGCAATGCCGCCCAGCCGAAATCGCCATTGCGCCAGGCTGCGGCACGGCTGCTCTTCCTCTCTGCAGCATTACCAGGTTAATGAGCCTGATTGGGGGCGATTTTGATTCAGCTGCATATCTGACAATGCCAGACAAGGTCCAGTCCAACTCGTCTTCATTAGCGGAGGATTTGGTGACAAGCGTCTCGCATCCCCTTGCCTCTAATTACACCCAGTTTCATCTCTCATGTTATCTGCGTTACGGCTGCCAATTAACTACCAAGCATCGTCAACAGCCACTGCTTGCGATTTGGGAGTTTCAGGGGAAATTGCAGCTTCTTCCCCATTTAAGGAGGTGAACTCCAGCCAGACATGTGTCTGATGAGCACCGTATTTAAAGAGGAAGGCAGAAGAAAAAAAGACCAGAGAAGATGTCCCTTCATAAACCACTAAACCACTGAGATCTGTAACGCCAGGAAGGAAACAAAACCCCAGGGAATCTTACTCATGCTGTAAAATCCATCGTCTCCATTCTGGCCACAAGCTGACTGGGGACGTCCAGGGGAAAAGCCACGATGCCTTCTGTTTCCTGTGCTCAGGCTCCTCTGGCTGCCTTGCTTGGATGCTGCCCCTTGGCACGAGAGAAGGGAATTGCCAGTGTTAGAGAGGGACTGGCACACACACGATGGCAACAAAACTCACAGACTGATGAGCTTGGTGATCTCTGAGCATCCTGACCTAAGAGTAGACCTTTTGCCTGATCATGGGGAAGAGGCTCTTGCCACCAAGAGTGGCAGGCATGCTGTTAGGCTCAGCCATAGCCTTGGGTACATAGGTCTGGTGTTGGACTGAGCTGTGGCTTCACAGGGTTTGCTCTGAGCGAGGTTTCTCAGGTGACACCCTCCCTCCCAGGACAACGTTTCACCCCTCCACCGGCCCCACGTTACCTGTGTGGGTGAACTCGACAGTGGTGGGCAGGTAGGCGTTGCTGCTCAGGTCCACCGACATGAACGCTGTGTACTTGCTGATGACGTTGCAGGCCTTGCTGGTGTGGACAGCATTGACCTGGTACCGCCGCCCAGACCCTGCCACGTGAGAGACACCGGGGTTAGAGTCCATGTGCCCTGTGGGCTCCATCCACCCTTCAGACCCAGCTCCCAGACCCACCTCCATGCTTGGGCTCCATGCCCAGCAGGGACTGTATCCCTCTAAACTCTGCCTACTGTTTTTTCTGCTCTTATTTTACATGCACAGATGCACTTCAGAGAGGAGTAGTTTGACAGGACCCAGGGACATGTGCAGCCCAGAGCCATGATATGTGGCTGCTGTTGCACTCTCTGAGTTTGATGTCACCTCCCAGCTCCAGGTGACTAACTCCTTAAAAATAATCACTGTCACCCAACGTGTGAAGCAAGCAGAGGAGCACGAAGGAGCATGAGCTCGAGCACGTTAATGTGCAGCAAGGCTGCAGAAGAAAAGTGCAAGGCAGCTGGAAGGGGCTGTCATTTGGGAACTATGTGAGACATTCCCTAACATTTCACCACTGCCTGCCCTTGTATTAACTTGAGAGGCTGCTGAAGCTGCTGGAAAGCCCACCCTGAGGCAGGGCAGGGTCTGCCCGCAGCCAGCTTGCAGGCTGGCCAGGAGCTGTGCCTTACCATTCTCAATTTCACACTCCTTCTCTGCAAGCTGCTCAAAGTCCCGGATGACCGACTTGGCTGCCAGATGGTGGAAGGTCTCGCTCCACATGTCTGTGTCACTGTCCGTCTGGCTCTCCCGCTCTTGGAAGAGAGGGCAGATATCAAAGGTGATTTCCCACTGCACAGGCTCATTGCTCCTTAGCCCCTTCACCACCGCCTTGCAGAGGGTCCTGGGGGAGTGTGGGGAGCTGCAGGCAGCGCTGAAGTCAAAGTCCTGGGGCTCCCAGTCGGAGGAGGTCTCCGTTTCAAATGTGAAGGAAGGATGCTGGGCAGACTCTGCACAGAGGGGAGAGGCAGGTAATTAATCACATCTGTGGGAGCTGAATTCCCCACTGCCACCAAGAAGCCATAATTAGTACTTCATAATTTTCACATGGTGGCACAGAGTGCAATGCAATGCCACCGAAACCCCTGCATGGCCAGGTGAGGCTGGCTGTGCCTCTCTGTCTCCCCAGTTACCCAGATCGCCGGGGCTCCGGCTGTCCGATGAAGACCGCAGGCTCATGCTGGCATCGAGCGGTCCCAAGCCCCTTCCCGGAGCCACCTGCTGCAGCCCATCCAGCACTGGGGGGGAGTCGGTGTCGCGGCAGAAGGACATGCAGCTCCGGTGGAGCAGGGATGGCCGCCGGGCGCCTGTGCCACGGATCTTCGTGGCAGAGACAAGCAAGCTGGCTGCAAAGGGCTGAGAGCAGAGCAAACATCAGGGCTGGAGCTGGCTGCAGCCGGTAGCACGGCCCTGCTCTGATCCTTCTGATCCCGTCTGCTCCCTGCCCGATCCCAGAATAAGATGCAATCGTGCAAACACGCAGTTCCCTCTCTGCTCAGCCCCAGCTGGGATCTGTGCCCAGACAGAGCCCTCCATCAGACCTGCAGGGTGTCCCCAAGGGACCCTGGCCCCAGGGACTCCTGCCCCAGACATGCAGAAGGTGAAATATGAGTTTCATCCCTCCAGACATTTTAATGACTTCACTTGGGAACCAAAGAAAAGAAGAGAGACAGAAAGATCAAGGACCAGTTGCTTAGTAACAAAAGGAGAGAGGCACAGGGGATGGGGAGAAGGGAAATTTTATCTTTTTTTTTCTTTCGAGACTGTTTCTCCACTTTCGGGAGACATGATTTCCCCCTCCAGCATCTCTGGTGCCACATCCCGCACGGACATCCTGCTCCACAGCTAGCAGAGACACCAAGCTCTGGCTGTTTCTAGCCCTGTCCCCAGGGCTGTGGAAGGTTCCCCTAAAACCAACAGTCTCTCTATTTTCCTAGCACAACACCAGCAAGGGACAGAGGTGGCAAAAAGTGGTGGATCACAGTGACAGATGGAAAGATGCTTTCTCTGGATGGCAGGCAAGAACGTGGCCTCCATCACCATTGAATTTTGGATGCTCTGTGAAAACACCAGCAAAAATGGGATGCAGGCAGCTCCAGGAGCTACTTACCAAGCTAGGATTGAGATATTTAAAAGCAAGCCAGTCACAGAAGCCCTTGCCAGACCCTTTTCATTCAAAACCTGCTCCCTCTCCTGCTTGAGCTTTCCTCCCAGCCAGAGGAAGCCAGCCGGGAATGGAGCTGGGGGTTTAAGCTGCCCATCGCAAGCACTGACCTTTCCTTCCCAGCACGGCACGCGTGCAGAGACCAGCTGAGGGCTCACGTTCACACCCCCGAAAATGTCAAGCCCTGGCAGCCTGACTGGGAGCTAGGAGAGCCGCTGGGAGCCCTGGCAGCAGGAGGGATAGCAAAACCAGGCTGCAATTAATTAAGAACAGGCTGCATGCTGTTAACTGTTTACTGCCCTTCAGAAGGGAGTCGTTTCCATCCCTGCCTTCATGCTGAGCATCCTGTGGGCAGGAGGATGCTCTGTGGACCTTCACAATGCAGGCAAGGTCACCGGTACCCCTAAAACCTATGACTGCTCACCCTTCGTCAAGCGATGCTGTTCACCACCCTCCCTACTGCAGCTGGAGGGCAGAGGTCTCATTCCTCCCTACGGAGCACTGGCCCTTCTTCCCCTTCACCCCCTTATCTCACCTCCAGCCCCCCTTTACCCAGCCAATCTCTAACCCTCAGCAGAAGAGAAACGAAAGTCTCAGACATCCCACTTTGAGTTTCCATGGGAACATAAGTGCTGCGGGTCTTCCCAGCCCTGCAGATGCTGATTTCAGAGCAGAGCATCCTGGCAATGCCAAGGATGGGAGAAAACTGCCCACATCCTTCCACAGACCAGTTGAAAAACCTTCCCAAATTTCACCTGCTATCTGCTGCAGGCAGGGGACATAACGCTGTTCAGCAGATGTATCATCACACAGGTCCACGTCTCAGCCTGACGCTGCATATGGGCTGTGGTTCCAGCTAAAGCAGTGAGGAATCTGCTTCAGGACGGACTTCCTTTTCCCCTGCAGGGCACAGATGTGCCACAGCCCTTCGGAAGTTTGCATCGCATGGCCAAATTCTTAGGGAAATAAGAAGGAAGCAGCAGCCTGGGGATCAGATGAGCAGTAAGGTGAAGCACAGGGGAAGGGGAGAGGTGTTTAGCAAAGAAAAGCTGGGCTCCCATGGGAAGGCACTGCTATGGAATATCAGGACACAACCTGCTCCCTGCTTGGCTTGTTTCCTCCATGTTTGTGATGTGCTGCAGCACAAAGCATGGGCACACATCTCCTATCTCTATCTCTATCTCTAACTCTAACTCTAACTCTAACTCTAACTCTAACTCTAACTCTAACTCTAACTCTAACTCAGGACTAGCGTGAGCCAGGCTCTTTCCCTTACATATCTGAGATTTTCCTGCTGCTGCACACTGGTCTTTGCCTGCAGGCAAAGACTCTCTGCGGGTGACGTACCTGGAAATCCACCTGCCAGGGCTCAGGGCTGACCTGCTGCAGGTCCTGCAGGTGGGTTTTCCGAAGGGGGTTTTTCACCAGGGTGGTGCCAGGATCACTGGCTGTGGGCACCTTCTTGCAAGGCTCACGATCAGCGATTTGGGTGGTGCTGTACGCCCGCCTCCTGGAGGAAGCCTTCACGTCTGTTCCTGCACGGTGGGAGAGAGGATCAGCTCCACTCTGGAGTGGGACCAGCTAGCACCATCCACCCTTGGCTCCCAGTGGGCAGTGGGCAGCCCATCCCCGAGGGGGCCACGCTCAGCCCTGCAAGGTTTTAAGCAAAGCAACTAAACCACAAAAGGAAATAAGAGCCTACACTCAAAACTCCTGGGGAATTTGGGACAGCAGACTGGGGAGGTTTTGTCTGAGCAGTTTTCAGCCAGAAAAAGCCTGACTGCATTTCCCCAAACCTCCCTGGAGAAGACAAAAGGTTTACTAATGAAATTTCATTAGTGCAGACATTCTCCTGTCAGAGCAAGAGTAAAATTTCCTTTGGAAAGGCATGATTTCTCATTGCTTTTGACAAGGTTGAGGGGATGCACAGCACAGTTCCTCTCTGAATATAAGGGAAGAACATCCTGTGAGTAACAGAGGTCTCGTTGCGTGGAAATGCAACCAGGTCTGGGGTGCAACCAACTGCTTTATGGCACATGTTGCTGACACAAGCACCCAGCTGAACTGTGATGGTGAGGGGTGACACCCTGAGGACAGGGCTTTGGATCCATTCCCCTCCTCTCCTGACCTCAAACTGCAAAGTCTGGGCCTGCGGGGAAGCAACTGCTTTGCAGGTGCAGGGACAGTCTAGCTGGGCTACCCATTTGCTCACTCCTCTCCTCCACACACCGGAGAGCAACTTGGGAAGGTTGTAAATAATTATGTGGCCAAAGCTAAAGCTGCTTTGAAAATCTCTGGGGAAACCAGTTCTCCAGGGCTTTGCTTGATTTCCTGACAGGACTGGATAACACATCCAAACCAAATAGACTCGCTTAAACCTCGGGAGATCTGTCATCCCTCCTGCAAACCCCTCTGGCTCTTTGCAGAGATACAGCCAAAGAGACTTATTTGTAAGACAAGCAAATTGGCAGAGCAGCAACAGAAGCTTGATTAGAAAGACAGGGGCATCACACCCACGCTTGTACAGAGGAAAATCTGACCGGTGTCCATGTCCAATTCTCCCCCAGGATCTCTGCCCACCACCAGGTGGTCAGGGGCACGCTCAGCAGGGCAGCAGCCCTCCGAGTCTCTGGAGTGGTTCCAGCTCTCCATGCCTGCTCCCTCCTCCTGGGAGTGAAAGAAAACAGAGCTTCCCGACTCCTGGGAACGCATCATGCTGTAACGCCGCCTCTTGTCCTGGGAGAAAGCAGAGAGAGGGAATAGGTCCTACCACAGCGTCCACCAGCCACCTCCCACCTGAGAAGAGCCACTGCTTGTGCACCAGCGCCCTTATCCACTGAGTTCCTATTTCTCCCCGATGTCTCACCCACCATCTCCATTGAGGACAGAGCAAGAAAGCAAGAGACACCTCCTGACCATGCACAAATTGCTGAGAAGCCCTCTTGTGCATGTGCACACCGAACACTCCTGCTCCCAGGTGGCCCCACCAGCCACTGCAGCATGGACTCACAGATCTGGGGTTAGAGACATAGGGTGAGGTGTCACAGATGATGCCGTAGCCAACCAGGTGGTCACCAGGGAAGAGGCAACTGGTGCTGATGGGGGAAACCAAGACCTCGGTGCTCTCGGGAAAGACCCACTCCACGGTCACGTCACTCAGGACCGGTGCCATCGCCTTCTTCAGCGACTTGATCATCTGAGGCAGAAAGCAAAGGAGAACAGTAATACAGCAACCGGACGTTGCACGTGCCATGGTGCACTTGCCATGTGTTGCAGGGAAGGGGGAAATTTCCCCAAACAAATCCATCGGCTGGTTCCTACCCTCTCCTGACCTTAGATGGGAGCCTGCTCCCTCTTAGACTGCTCTGACACCCCCAGCCCCTTGGCACAGTTATACCAAGGGCCACAGAGCAGATACTGATAAAGCACGTGGCTGATCTCACACCATATGTTGCCAGCTCTGAGCAAGGTGGGAGCTTGTGGCCAAAGATATCTTGCTCCGGGGTGAGGCAGCATCCCCTGCTCCCCCCAGCACCCAGGAAAAGCTGTTGACCTTCACTTGTCTGAGCCCCAGCCCTGCCCCAAGCCCCAGCACTCATGCACCGACTGACAGCACTGCTATTTTTGGTACAGGTCCTTGCTGGCACAAGGCACTGCCAGAGATCAGCAATGCTCCACCAATTACACATGTGGAGAAGACCAATATCCGTGAATATCTTGTGGACAAACCTACCAGGGAGCCATCTACAAGAGCTTCCCTGCACACCAGGGGAAGCGAACACCAGATTTAGAGGCAAAACAGCTCAAATGTTCTCTATTGTTCACTGCTTTTTCACAGGCTCAGGAAGACACACCAGGCTGTGTTTTATAAGGCCATTAATTGATGCCTCAGACTGCTGAAGGCACCAAGCTGCAAAGCCCACAAAGCTCTTTATTAATAGCTCTCTAAAAAAAAACCCCATCCCTCCCTTCACTGTCTTTGCTTTTAATTTACATCAGAAATACTGATGCTGTTCTGTCTTAGAGAGGTTTACGTGTGCTCCAGGTTCCTGCAGAGGAGTGGATTGCTGAACTCCTTTTGGGATCAAGAATGTGGGAGCCAGCTTTTCAGACATATTTAGGAGCTAAAGACCCAATTCTCTCTGGGTTTAGTCATCCAGCAGATGATGGGCTAGGCACTGTGCTTTCACCAGGGGACAGAGCCATTCTTACAGTGTATTTGAGGCCCATCAGTTTACTCAATCTTCATGGGGAGAGTGGAAATGAAGAAGCTTCCCCCTTTGCTTTAAAGTTGGCTTAATAGACAAAGCTATCATAGCGTATTCCTCTCCCTCAAACCCTGGGTACTTCTCGCCCGAGCAATGCTGGGGCTGAGCCTGACTTCAAAACTAATTGGCTGCTTTGATGCTGGTTCCTCTGCCCTCACCGGTGTCTGAGGCAGCAGCTACCTTTGAAGCCAAAGCTGCTGTATTGCGGCTATCATTTCTCCCCATCCTCACGCACAGGGTAAACAGACCCTCCCACTCCCTCTGACAGCCGGAGATGAAGATGCTCTTTCATCCCCTCCTGTTCGCCCACCTGCCACCGAGTGGGAGTTGGAAAGGCAGCACCAGGATGGGGAATAAGACCTGCTAGTGAGCTGTGGCCTCCCTTTTGCTGAACCAGAGCATCGTTAGAGCCTTACAAGTTGGTCTCCTGGGAGCGGGCAGCCATACCTTGGGCTGCAGCCTCTCACCCTCCGCCAGGAACTCAGCGATGCCCCTGGAAACGGCAGCCAGCCCCCGAACCAGTCTCCTGCAGGCATTTGGCCCGATGCCAAAGCTGTAGCACCTGCAAAGGGACAGGGAGCGTCAGGATCTGGGGGACAAGCCATCCCACCCCTAGCCCCATGCAGCTCACCCACTCCCTGCAGGCAGAAGACCCCTGCCCGGCTTTATCCCACTGCTGTGCAGTTGTCCAGCATGTCTGGAGGAAAATAAACCAGCTCCTCTTCTAGGTGGCTGGCAGGAGGGTCAGGAACGGGCATCCCCCTCTGCTCAGCAGACCTCAAATCCCTGTGCCACTCAGGGGCTTCCCAGCAGGACCCCAAGCTCTTGCCTCCTCTGCAAACACAAACAAGCTGCTTTGCTGCCACCTCAGATCTTTTCCCTGCTGAGTGTCTGTGGTCAATAGCACTAAAGATACAGTCATTATCTCTGCTCAAAATGAAAATAAATGTTTTCTCAAGGAAGGAGGAACCAGCCAGGCGAGGCTGCTCCCCTGACTCCCAGCTCAATGAGTCAGGATTTGCTTTTGGCTGAAGGCTGCAAACCCAGAGCCGAGCTGGAGCCTGGGCAGGGAGGGCAGGAGTGAGCAGTGCCTGGTGGGGACGGATGCGGTAGGAAGTCAAGAGGGATGAGCATAGGTGGGATATGGCATTCGGCCAGGGCAGTGGATAGCAGAGGAAGAAACCACCTTTCAACAGCTAACTGCATCTGCACAAGGGGCTTTTCTCTTGGAGGTTTTTAATCCCCAGCTGGCTGCAAATCTTAGGTCAGGCTCACACCCCTCTTAAATAAGGCTCTAATCTTCTTTTGAGACAGAGGCCACACACACAACTTGGTGGTGCGCTGGGCACTGCCTTCCAGGGTCACTTGAGACCATGCTCTAATTCTGCTTGCATTTAGCCTACCACCATGCCTCTAAAAGAGTGAGGGATAGGTTGCCCTACACAACTGGAAAGCAGTTAGACCTCCATATAGTAAAAAACCCACAGAGCAGCTTCCCTGATAAGCCCTGAAGTCTGAGGGATGGAAGAGGAATGTTTTCTTACATTTTTCTTATGTTTCATGCCCCTTAAAGAGGCAGAGGAGAAACCAGACCAGCCTGTCATCAGGGCTGGGGAACCAGGCTGGGAGCTCGATGCACAAATTAGCTGCTTTTTACATTGCTGTCTTTCAGCATATTCAATTCTGTACAGCCCAATCCTGGAAGCAGCTGGGGCCAGACCCAGATGTGCTTTAAAAAAATAAAACCAGCACGGAAGATTGTTCACGTGTCAATCTCTCCTAGCAGGAAGCATCAGACAAGAGCCTGTGAAGTTGTCAGCCCAATTATCCTGCTTTTGATTGTTTAAAAAGCATCTGAACTTCTGGGATCTGTTCCAAACCCTTTGAGGTTCTCCCATGGCTCATACCAGCAATCTCTCCTGCCTCTATCTCTGAAGCGGGGATGTCTGTGTGATGGAGCTGTGTTCAAGTAGAAGCATGTCCCTCACCATGCCAGGCTTTTGCCCCTGCAGTGGTGAGCCCTGCTGCCTTCTGTACCTGGTGGAGCAGGAGTGGTTTCGCAGCAGCTCCAGGACCTTCCCCGTGTTGTTGATGGCCCCGTCCGTCAGCAGAAAAAGCAGTCGGGGATGGCCCCTGTGGATGGGCTGTCGAATGACCCACTTCAAAGGCGATAAGATATTGGTGCCACCCATATCGGCCTGGATCCTCTTGATGCTGTCGCAGGCAAAGGCCAGGCTCTCCTGCCCAAAGGAGCAGCAGAATTGTCAGCCTCACCACCTGCGCTCTCTGAGTACCAAGAAAATGTGGCTCCCCCTTCACCCACCTCGCAGTAAGTCTGACTTGCAGGAAAGAGGGTCTTGAAGGTGGATCCAAACCCAATGACGTTGAAGAGACATTCTGGCATCAGGCTCTTGAGAATGACCAGCAGAGCATCCTGGGGGATGGAAAGCAAGCAGACATCAGGCACATCAGGTGTCTCCCTGGCTGCCCCAGCTTCACCAGTAAAAGCTCTGCTTAGACCCTACCTTGCCATCACACCTTATTCCCACCTGCATTTGGCTGCGTGCATTTGCTAATAAAACAACTGCTTCTTTCACATGCACTGCACCGAGAAAGCACTGCATATTACTCTGCTCTTTCCAAAGTCCCTTAATGATATTTGGGTCCCACAGCAGTGAGGAAAATGGGGAGCCTTCAAAAAAAAAAAAAAGAGCTGAACAAATTTTTCTGTTTGTTTTTAACTGATTAAATTTGTGCTTGCAATACGGTACTGCAGCACAGAGCTAGTGGGTGAGAAGCAGAGTGTGAAATTGAGAAGTGCGACATGCAATGCATTTCAATGTCCAAACTTGCAGAAAATAAACAAACAGCTTAAAGTTACACAAAAGGAAAAGCCTCCCCCACCCCCAATTCTCTTGTATTCATAGCTGGCATCAACTAAAATAACTGGGAGAGACAGTTTTAAGCTATTTTCTTTACCAGAGGTAGTTATCTAACTTGCCTATTCCTGGTCTTTACATAAGGGAAGAGCAATTTAAATTGTCTCAGATGTGTGAGGCCATGGACAACTCCAGGACGGAGCTTGTGTTAGCAGCAACTGGGCAAAAGCTACCCAAGTTGCTCCTGAGCTTGCAGGGGCAGCAGGAGCAATTAGCGTGGCAGGAGAGGGAGGCCAATTTAAAGCAAAGTGCTGACAGTGTTCAGGAGTGGCTTGGTTCTTTCAGTTTATATGCTGATAAAGGCAGACTCCTGCCAGTCTGCCTAGGGCAGCAGAAACCCTAGAGCCAGCCCCAAGAGAAGAGCTGCCAAGGTCAAACAAGCAAAAGCAGCCTCCTTGCTTTGTCATACGCAGTGGCAAAGACCAAGTAACCGCAGAGGGCCGGTGCTGGAGCTGCACGCAGAGAAACCTCCCGCCTGGGAACAGCCACAGGGAGATGGGTGGCAGGTCAGTCCAGTTCCTGACCCCTTGTAAGACTCAGCAGCGAGGCAGAGCCGGAGCACTGCAAACCGTGCTGCAAACCGTGTGAGAACATGGCTGCCCTTTAACAGGCTCTAGAGTACTTTAAACCAAGCTGTTATCTCAAACCTACGAGAATATATTTATACCACTGCTTCCCAGATGGCTCCTGGGATGCCGGCTCTTCCAAATCTCAATGCTGACATCCCATCTTGGAACTAATTACAAGGGAAAAAAAAAAAAATTCCAAATATTTCTGTTACAGCACTTCTCAAAGTGGGCAACCGATGCCTGCTTTCTGTTTCAGCAAGCAGAAAGATTTATTGCTTCTTGTGGTAAATATTGATCTTGATCCTGTTGCACTCAATATCTATATGGCAAGTCAATAAGAAAAGATGTTTGCCTCCAGAGAAGTTATTAGCCTAGTTTTGCCAGCGAGCCCACCCGATGCAGGCACTGTCACAGGCCTGGCTCTTCCCCCGGCTGCATCAAGCCGGGAAAGGAACCGGCTGCAGGAAATTTAAACCCCTGAACCTTCCATCCCAGCCACTTTGGCCAAGTGCCCTCCTGCTCGGCAGCGAACCGCATCCTCCCAGCTGCACGCAGCCAGCCCGCACCGGACCATCCCCTCCCCGTTTGCACCTCTGCCAGCACCACCACCCTGCAGCTCAGCTTTCCTCGCTGCGCACGTCCAAGCCCTGCCATGCCACTCACCCAGCAAGCCGAGGATGATGCAAATGCCTCCATCAAGCGTAACCCACCCAAACCCACTAAGAGCAGCCCCTGCCATGAGGTCCCTGCTATTTGCAAGTCATAAACAAGGATGGGGGACTCAAAAGAGAGACAGTGGTTTTCTCCCTTGAGGTATCTCCTCCAAAATCTCCGATATCTCCCCTGAAATATTTTTCCAGAAGGGGAACAGCCTTTTTCCTGTTATTACAGCCTGCCTGCAGATGGGAGTCCCAGTTCAGGACCTCTTGGAGAAGGGCTCTGTCCCTGCGGGGTCCCCATCCGCATAGGACAAACCAGCCACCACTGAGGCTGTAGACTGCGGTACCCAAACCTGGCCACACTGTGAGTCAGAAAGCAAAAATCCAGCCTGGAGCAGAGATGCCTCCCGATTCCCAGGCTCCGAAACATGCTGAGGGAAGGGGGTACAACCTCAGGGATATCCTGGCCCCTTTGGTGGATGCAGGGACAGGGGACAGCCTCCCTATCCCAGGGGACCTGTTGCAGCTGTCCACGGGCTGCCCAGCACCCCAGTCCTTGTTGCCAGAGGTGGCTGTCCTCCAGCAGTTCCCATGGAAACCTGAGACAGATGGGTAAGGATATGGGCTAAGATGGACAAACTCGAGAAGTGGGCCTGTGTGAACCTCATGAGGTTCAACAAGGCCAAGTGCAAGGTCCTGCACCTGGGTGGGCGCAACCCCCAGTATCAATACAGGCTGGGGGATGAAGGGATGGAGAGCAGCCCTGCAGAGAAGGACTTGGGGGTACTGGTGGATGAAAAGCTGGACATGAGCCAGCAATGTGTGCTCACAGCCCAGAAAGCCAACCGTATCCTGGGCTGCATCACAAGCAGTGTGGCCAGCAAGTCAAGGGAGGGGATGCTCCCCCTCTACTCCGCTCCGGTGAGACCCCCCTGGAGTCCTGCATCCAGCTCTGGGGTCCTCAGCACTGGAAAGCCATGGACCTGTTGGAGCGGGTCCAAAGGAGGGCCACAAAAATGATCGGAGGGATGGAATGCCTCTGCTGTGAGAAAAGGCTGGCAGAGTTGGGGTTTTTCAGCCTGGAGAAGAGAATGCTCCAGGGAGACCTTGCAGCCTCTCAGTACTTAAAGGGGGCTTATAAGAAAGATGGGGACAGATTTTTAGCAGGGCCTGTTGCAATAGGACAAGGGGTAGTGGTTTTAAACTAAAAGAAGGCAGATTCAGACCAGATAATAAGGAAGAAATTTTTTACAATGAGGGTGGTGAAACACTGGCACAGGTTTCCCAGAGAGGTAGTCGATGCCCCGTCCCTGGAAACATTCCAGGTCATGTTGTATGGGGCTCTGAGCAACCTGATCTAATTGAAGATATCCCTGCTCGCTGCAGGGGGGTTGGACTAGATGAGCTTTAAAGGTCCCTTCCAACCCCAACTATTCTATGATGCTCCTTGCTGCTTGCCCTGGGTGGTAAGTCCTGCAGAAGGGGGTGCAGCCATACCTAGGGTAGCATTTAGGTCCAAATCTGGGTGGCACTTGTGTTAGGAAAGGGTGTGAGCAGGACACCTGGGGACACACCAGCTCGGTGAATCTCTCACACATCCAAATGCAACCAAACCCCTCAGATGAAGCCTGCCTCTGCAATTCCCTCACTGTCCTCAACAAAGATGCATGGGGCAGCACAGACCCATGCCCTTCTTGGGAGGATGTGATTTTCATCAGGCTATTTGGGCTTACCTGGCCCCAAAAATCAAAACAGAAACTTTCCAAAAGAGCTTTTTCCAGAGACTGCAGTTTCTAACCGCAACCTGCCAGCTGGCAGGTGTTAGACACCAACCTGGCCTCCAAAGCACGTTAGGCAGGGGTAATGGTAATTAAATAGTTACCAGAGTGATTTTCCCTTTGATGGACAGAGTGGTCCCCAGCAGGCGCAGGGCAGGAACCTCTACAGATCCTTCAGGCAGTGGCACAAAGCCAAGCCCGGTTTTCATGGGGCAACCTGTAGCTGGGTAAGAGGCATATCTGACAGGGGAACCTCAGACCTACAAAATATCATGACAAGGCTTTTCTACGGCCCCTTTTTTATCCAGAGGTCTCAGAACACATCCCATAATCCTCCACCTGACTGCTGGTGTTCATTTGTCTTTGAAAAAGGGATGCATCATGTTCAAATGACTTCTGCGGGTGCACAGAGGCACCCGTCAGCAAAATGTCATGGTCAGCATGTTAGCACTTCGCCCTGAAGCTTCCCTTGGAGCTCCCTGGAGGTTTCCCCCCTAGGCAGCAATTGCCCCAAGCCCTCCTGGAAACAGGGACAACTGTAGAAGGGATGCACAAGACATGCACACCAGCAAGAGGGGGAAAGAAAACATCTTTGCATTTGATGTACTGATAGGAAGAAGAGGGAGAGGAACAGAACCAGGGAGAGTCAGCTTTGCTGCAGGTACCTAACAAGCCACACGGTTGAGATGACTAAAGCTACAGCATATAATTACCCCCCATCCCCTCATAATGAACACTCATCAGCACTCAGTAACCCCCACTGCTCTCTAATATTCATCTCTCATTGGCACGCAGGCACTTCCCCTCCTCCGTGGTACCTTGACACGGTTGATGTTCATGCCACTCATGCTTCTGCTGCGGTCTACAAGGAAGATAAACTCTCCTTGGGTTTTCCGGAGGTCTGGCTGGACAGTCCTCAAGTCTGGGCAGAAGTTGAGCATGACGACGGGGTGGTGGGGGATGTCCTTGTTCAGTCGCTTCCTGATGATTTCTGTCTGCAAGAAAGAAGGAGAGAGCTCAAGAGGTTGATTTTTCTGCCCCCTTTTCACTTCAAGGGGAATCAGAGCAAGGCTGCATGCCCAAAGATGTAAGTGCGCAGCCTTTTGTGGGCAGGGATCGGCTAGTTCTGGCCTCAGAGGTGACAACACATGAGCTCAGGCTGCACTGCAGGTTGTTCTGTCTGTATCCCCTGCAGAGCTGCTCCGCGGGTGAATGGGATTCCTGCTTCCTCCCAGCCACGGTCATGCTTTGCCCAGGGGACAAATGCTAACAAAAAGCCTAAATTGGGGACCCCAGCACACATGGAGTGGCTGCATGCTCGAATGAGAGCCTGGAGAAGAAATGAAAAGATCTAGCCCTACACAGCACCTTGAAAAACTGATTCTCAAAACATTTCATTAGATCCCTCTCAAAAACCTGGTTCATTAGTGCAGTTTAGTATCCCACCAAGGCACACCGGAGTTTTGGTCCATGGTCACTCAATAATGAAGTGCGAGATACAGCCCTCAGCACACTGTATTCACCACTTCAATTCAGGTTTGCTGTTTTTTCTGCCCATTTCTTTTATAATTTTTCTTTGTACAGACTGAAATGCTTTGCAAAGCTGAACCAGACATTCAGGATGTCGTTCGATAGGAACCCACATGATATATGTCTCTGTACTGCACGTAGCTCTAATGGCTCTCTGCATTTTCCCCTTATTCTATTTCAAGTACCAATCTTCATTAAAAATGTGATAAAATTAAACTGGAAAAAACCTCTTGTGATGGGTTTATAATCTGCTGTCATGTGTGTATAAAGCAGTCCCGGGTTCACAGTCTCAGCTGCAGTGAATCAGTGCATTGCTGCTTTCAAGGGAGCTCTGGGACCTCGCATCAGCACGGCCCATGGCCTTTCATCCCTGGGTCTGCAGTGCGGAAACATGCTCCACAACAAGCAGCTTGGTCCTCAGGGGCTTTGTTTGCCTTTTTTTTCCTCTTCCAAAGGCTGCTGTTTCCTGCTGGTTTCGCCAGAAGTAAACCAGACCCCAAATAACCAGGCTTGTTTTCTCCAGCCGTGAGTCATATTCCTAGATCTACAAGCTAATGACCAACCTTGATTTTACATAACTCACTAAACTCAAGAGTCCCTGTGGATCAACACATACACACGAGCTTCATTTTCGGCTGCGCTGTCTAAGTGCTGCTTCTCTGACCCCTGTGAAAAGACGGTTCCCATTCACAGGAACAGGTACCTCGCTGTCACCCCAGCTCTCGCTCGTCCTCTTGCATTTCACTCTCATGCTTTGGGGTATAAATTAATCAGTCACTGGGAAATCAAAGGGCTTTTTCCATCCCCATTTTCCTCCAGCCATATGCCATTATTTTGTTTAATATCTTTCCCAGCATGGATGTTTATCAAATTTCACACTACAGGGATCCTTGTTGCCTCTCTGTCCAAGGACCGAATTGTGGCCACAGACCTACCTGCAGCACTCCCTGGGATGCTCTTGGGGACCCAAAAATCTCTGTATGATCGGGATAAGCCTGTAACCTGGATTTCCCACTGACTTCAGAGTGAATTTTACAGGCAAGCCTTCAGTAAACAGCTTCAGAGCTGCTGCTACATGTCAGCCAGAAAAGCAAGCATCTCATCTGTGCCATCTCTTCTCCCCACCTCCCCTCCATTCCCCTTCACCCATTATCCAATTACAGTAAACTAATCAGATCTTGTCAACCGAGAGTTGATTCCAGTGTGCATTTGTCCTCACCACCCTGCTAGCAGATAAGCATCCAAGACTTTTGCATAACAAACTGAGGGAGGAGAATTAATTATCATCTACTGCTGAAATTTCTGGGCTAATTTAATTTCAGCCAAGAGGTGCCCAGTGTCATGTTCTAAGCAGCAGCAATTCTAGCCCATCATCTACCCCAGATATTCAGGGCATTTTCTCTGCTTCTCACCCTTCTCCGTTCAGTTGCTTTCCAGTCCTTCTGGGGCAGAGGTGGGTTTCCTGCAGGGAAATGGCTCCGGAATGATCCCCCCTTAGATAATTTGACATGCTAAAGACACAGAAATAATTAGAGAGCCATCTGAGCCATAGCGTGGGAGTTTCATTTCGTTCCACCTGCCGCACGCTGAACACAATTAGAGGAGATGCCTGCCATGCGAGCAAGCGCAGTCCTTATCCCTGCATCGCACTGCAAGAGAAAGCGAAGGGCAAAAGGAATGAGAAGAGGTTTGATGTGTCTCCAGTGAAAGGAGAAATCACGGCAGCACAGGGAGGCACCTCTGCAGCAGGTTCGGGATGTCTGCCAAGCAGGGGTCCAGGCTCAGACACATGGAGAATGAGTTTAAGGGGAAATGAGCATCCCCAGTCACAAACAAGAACACTGGTGCGTGTGAAACAGGGAGCTGACACAGTAAGCTGGGGGCAGTGGTTACGCAAGTGCAATGTGTGCCTTAGGTGGACACCCACCCTGGAAATTTGGAGGGCTCTGACCAGTCCACTCCACTGATCTCAGACACACTGATGTGGCAGCTCAGAAGTGCTAGGCTGTCACTCATTGCTTCAGAATTACTGAAAGATGAGGCACAAATCCCAGAGCAGGTATTTTTCTATTTGCTGATCAGCAGAACAAAGAGAAGTTTCTCCTACCTTGTCTTTAGTTCAGCTCATTATTCCAAGCAAAATCACTTATTTCTCTCTGACAGCTATCCAGAAATGGTAAACATTTACTAAGCAATTAAAAGAATATTTTATTCTATGTCATTGCAATAATTATAATACCCTTACTGCTATAACAATGTACCTATCTAATTATGCTATGCTAGACTAGTACTAATTATACACACAATAACCATCTCAGAGCTTTTTCCTCAGTCGGTTTATCAGAACCACTGCAGAACTTTCCCCTCTTCCTCCACATAAGCCCCTCTCCAAGGGAAGATGCTGCAGAGCTTATTGGGCCAGTGTAATATCTGGTACTGCAGGCAAGCAAGCAATCATTTACTTGCACAGTTCCAGTCTCAAGGAAAGCCTCAGCTAACACCTGCAGCTTTTTTTTCTCACCTTTTTCTCAGCACTGGGGTCTTTCTTAGTGCCTTTAATGAAATCATTCTTCCCCTTCAGGTGTCGTTCATACTCTGCAGGTGTCATATCACCTTCTTCCATTAAGACATGAGGCATGTGGGGCTCTGGAAATGCAGAGAATCAGGTGAAGAACAGCCTTAGCTAAACTTCAGGTTTGGCAGAGATGCAGGCACCCTTGGCTGTGAAACCAGAGCAATATTTCTGAGCTTGGGCAGCATGCACAACCTTGAGGGGGTCCAGGATTATCTCCTAGGAAGCCTAACCCCTGACAACATTTGCAAAACCAGAGCTAATTCAGCTGTCTCCAGCACTATGGCGGAGGATGCCAGGAAGGGGCAAGACCAGCAGAGAGGAAACAGAGCCCACATACCACTTGGATGGATCAGGATCTCCACGGGTCTGTCAAAGGTGTGTTTATTGGCCAGCGTGATCACAATGCTCTTGGCGGAGCGAGCAGAGGGGTCGGCATCTGCTCGGATCTCGTGCGTGGGGCTCTCGACGCCTGCCCACAGAAACCGAGGTGTGGTTAGGGACTGAGGACAGGGAAGACCAGGGAGAGAAGACAGCAAGCGAAGCTGGCAGAGGACAGGAACCAAGTGGACTGTGTGATGCCTCTGCCATATCAACCCCCCCCATTAATGCCAGCACTGTACTGGTAAATCCACCCTGGCACTGTTAACTTGCCAAAACACTGGGGAGGCAGAGAAGGAGGACGAGCGTGGATGTTGCATTGAGGTGGTGATAAATCAGCCTGGCACTCCTACCTGCCAGCAAGCATGGCCCCCGGATCTCCAGGTGGAAGCTGAACTCGTACTCAAAGGGGTTGATGGCCTCGCTCTCTAGCAGCTGAGCCAGGCAGAACCTGCTCCCTAGCTCTGGCCTCCCCGATCCACAGTAGTGCTTGTCCCTGCCAGTGAGATGAACCCCAATCAACACTGTGCACGTGTTATATCCCCCCAGGAACTGCAGATCTGCTGGAGGTAAAGCCTGCAGCAGCTCTCCAGCCTCCCACAGCAACAGCAGGCTTCTGCTCTGCCAGCCCTGCATCCCCCAGATCAGTCCCAGCCAGAGCCCATCCCGTGGTTTTTCGTACGTTTGGAGCTGGTGGCTGGAAAGGCTGCTGGCATTCTCCAGGCTGGGCTGGGGGACCCTGGGGACACACACAGCTGGCAGAAGGACCCTCACGGCTCCGCTGGGCAGTGTCTGAAGCTCAGAAGAGGTGCTGATGAAGATGGAGACACTTTCCAGGGGAGGAATCATGCCCAGGTTAGCCACAAAAACAATCCTCTCCAAGTCCTCATCCATCACGATCCTTCCTGCATAAAGAGAGGACCACACCAGGGAGACACAGTGTCACAACCGTGGAAAACGCTTCTCCCCAGGCCTCCCGCAACCACCCCAGCTCTCCATCAAATGCCCAAACCAGCCCTCACTGCACACATCAGCATTTCTCTAAAGAGCCCCAGCCCTCTACCACTCCTTCGGCTGTCCAGAAGGAACAGTGCTTTCCAAAACAGATGAGACTGCCACTTTTGGCAGATGCTGCAGAGACACAAGCACCACAACCCAAGGCTCAGCCTTTCAAAAGGAGCCCCCTCGATGCCATGGCATATGACAGCCACCACCTCCCCATTCCTCTTCCCCTGCTTTTCTTCCCTATGTTCACTAAAATGCCCCCGACCCCCTCACCGCTTCCGTCACGAGCTCTTCCATTGGGGAGGCTGCAGCTGTCGAAATACGTGTCATCTATCTTGGCTTTGTCTTTGATCTGTACCGTCACGGCACGCTGGGACACAGCCGCCTCGAACCCAACGACGGTGGTGCACTCATCCAAGGGGTAGACAAAGAGACCTGCCAGCCAGAAGGTTTTTTAGCAACACCAAGCACTTGCATGGACCCACCAGCCAGGACTGTAGCAGGGCAGCTCCCTCTTGGCACTTCCCTGCATGCTCCAGGGATTTTTCACACTTAAAAAATTGTAGCCTTGGACCGCGAAGGGTACAATTGAGAACACAATACACTTGGTTACTCTTCCCACAAGAATTGAAAGATTTAAGGCACACACAGAAACCCAGCGCTGCAATATCCCTGGCTCTAAAGCTCCCGTAGTAGCTCTTGCACTGGGAGCTTCACCCCTTGAAACTTGCCTTCAAAAGCCTGGGCTTCTGGGTTGCGGTAGGTGAGCAAGGCTGTCATCCCGAAGGCATAGCCGCTGACACATGATGTCACCTCCGATGTGGTGAGGGGGAGTGCGGAGTGGGTCATCCGGTTAATCAGCCCTGGCATCTTCCCAGGGGTCTGTTGGTGATGGTGGGGTCACCTGCAGTGAGCTGGAGAGAGGTGGAAGGGCAAGAATTAATGAGGAGCCCTGAGTGCCCAAAACACTTGCGTGCCCCCGACACCTCATTTTGGGTTCTGCAGCCCTGAGGACACAAAGACAGCTGACCCAGGATGGGATGCAACCTGGGCTTGACGGCTCCACTGGTTGAGATGGGGATGGAGACCAGACCCTGGTAGGAAGACAGAAGGAAAACACTTGCCCCAAATCCCCGTCGGTGCAAGGGAGTAGGTTCAGATTAAACCAGCCTGGCTGGGGACAGACAGCCCCAGAGATCGACATTGCTGTGATGGATCACGCGTCTCACCAGCTCCAGCACCCACCTACTGCCTGAGTCTGGGCAGAACAGGTTAACCTCTTTTTTTTGGCCCTCCTGCTTCTCATTATCCTCCAAACTCACAAGTTTCTCCATGATCCTGAGAGTTTTCCTTTAGCCTGTGGGAAGGAAGAGCAGGCAAGCAGAGCCAGGCATCCTCCTTGCCCTCCCACGCCCTTCCCTGTCCTCAGGGGGAGGTGGCATGGCTCTGCTGCCTCCCATCTCCAGATCCTTTCTGCAAAGGCTGACTCATCCCTCCGCTTTGCTTAGGGGAGACATTCAGATGCAAAGTGGCTACTTCTGCCAATTACATTTCAACTCTTTTCCCTGAGCAGGTTTTACTCTTTTCCAGCTCATCTCCCCCAAGGCGAAGGGTTTCAAAGGAGACCGTTCAGGTAGCTCTCTGGCCACATCCAGCTCCCCTGGGGCATCGGGAGAAGTTGCTAGGCAGCAGTTCTCCCTGGCTGGCTCTGCAATGCTTTATGCAATGATTTACAAGGCCCAGGAGGAGCCAGCAGCAGTGAAATACATCAGTTTCTCATTTCCTAGCAGTCCTGTGTTATTAAAACCACCTTTATATGCAAATAGCATGGAAGATGCGAATGGCAGACATCAAGGCCATGAGCTCGCCAAGCACTTGGGCAGGAAAACGGCATTAAGAGAGGAAAATGGGAGAGCAAGCAGGGCTGGCTGGCATGGTGGAGAGGAGCCAGGGCACCTGAGCAAATAAAACAGCAGTGGAGAAGATGATGGAGAGCAGTAATCTCAAGGCACACTCCCGAATCCCAGGCAACAACCTCGGCTGTTCCCGATTTAATCCTCCTCTTCTTCCACCACAAAGGCTGCTCACACCAGGAGCTGCCCACAGAGGTCAGGGGATGCAGCCCTGCATGGTCAGGAGATGTAGTAGCGTGTCCAGCTTGGCTGCTCCAGCACAGGAGTCCTTCATGAGCCCAGGGGAGGCCATCACACACTGGGATGCTCCAAGTCATGCTAACAGGGCTGACACTAAAGTCAGAAGCTGGCAAGAGTTCACCTGCTACAGGGAGAGATAATGAAGGTCCTCCTGCTGCCCAGATGTGGCAGAGGCCATCAAGGTATCGGGAAGTGATTAAATGCCAGGTGGGGGAAGAAGGAGGGGGGATTATTTTGCCTTGAGGAAGAAAGCAAGCAAGAAATAACAAGGGGAAAATGCTAGGCACAACAGCAATTCATTATGAGGTTGCCAGAGGTGAACTCGGGTTCCAGGAGTGTGGCTTCAGCCTGGCAGCTCTCTTGGCTGCAGGGACTTACAGCAGAGCCATGGTTGAGATCCAAGTCCTTCACTTCTCCTGCACCCGCAGGAGATTGGGGACATGCCTCTCATGGGAGCTGCTCTGCCAGCAGGCATTTCTGTATCACCCAGGCCAGCACAAGTGTTAAGGGACCCTTGGCGGGATGCAGAGCCCCATGCCGTGTCCTGCATAAAGCCAGGACAGTTGCACCAATCCTGCAGCTCCAGCGTGGCTCAGAGGAGCCCTGCACCAGACCTGCCTGCTATGCCAGCTGCAAAAACTGCCCCACAAGGACAGGAAGAGCTCAGAGGGCTCTTCCTGGCAGCTTCTCCCACGAAGGCCCTTCGGATGGGGCTGGGAGACAGCGGGCTCCTGCCAGCACAGCCCAGGGGCTGCTCTGCATAGATCGTGTCACCAACGCCATCAAGTGACTGCAGCATGGAAAGGGGAGAGCAGGGAGGCTGGCATGGGGGAGAGCGGTAGGAGAGCTGGCATCTCTCTTCTGTGCCCTGCCAGGAGCCCACCACTGGTGCCCCCCTGACTACTCCCCATCCTGCCTTTGCTGCTCTGAGACCTGCACTCGATCTCCACCCAGGTCATGCGGCTGGACCCTCAGGACAGGAGCTGGCAGGACCTCACATCCCAAAAATTACCACCAGCATCACTGCCACACAAGGCATCCCTGCATCCACCCAGTCCTCAGCACGTCCCCTCACTGCCACCAAATGTGCCCTCCCTCCTGTGCACAGCGGGCGTGGGGCCATCCCACGGACGTGGCCAAATGCCTCCTGATCCACAGCCTCACACTGCTTTTGGCATCCTGGGAGAAGTGGAAACCATTGGCGAATACCTTTAGCCAATTTGCTGCATCACTGAAAATACCCCACGCCCGTTATTCCATCAGCCGGGGAGCAGCTCTGGCACACCGGGATGGTACCATATTTTTCTTTTTTTTTTTTCCTTGCTTTGTAAATGTTCTTTCCTTGACAGTCTGCTCCACTTTATGGCCACGGAGGAGGGAGCGACGCCGGTAATGTGCTCGCCCCACTCCAGGTTATACCCCTGGCCAATTTCTGTGCATGATTTACAGGCAAGGCACTGATGCTGCACTGATGTCTGCGGACGGTCCCCATGACGTGCAGAGTGCGCAGAGCTTTTGATTTGGAGCGCAGACGGCACTGCGATGCGCAGGCTCGCCTGGAGCTTGCACCAGCCACTCCACCTGGCTGCAGGCGCCTGCCCCAACACATGGGTGAGGCTTCGGGCTGGATTTTAGACTGGGTTGGAAAGGGTCTTTATGTGCCTGAAAAGGGGGTGCAATGCCTGGAGAGCAGCTCAGAGCTGCCTGGGTGCCCATCTGCATCTCTAAGCGCTGATGTGCCCTCAAAAAATCTGGCTTTTGAGCACGTGTAGTAAAGACAGAGGCAGAATAGTGCTCTTCTAAGGTGTATTTTCATGCATCGAATAGAAGAACAGAGCAAACTGAGCACACAGCCTAGCTTCTGCACAGGGCCCAACTCCCAGAAGCAGGCTGGGGTCCCAGTAGTGCCACCACCACAGGGTCCCTGGCACTCACAGCCAACAACAGGCCACTAAGAACAAAACCAGCACTTGGCAGCTGGGATAAAAGCGCATGCTGCCTGTGGCACATCCCCACCTGGCCCTTGTGTCTGAAGGGCAGATGTCCAAAGGCAGCCCCAGCTACTTTTGCCCCCCAGGACAAGAACGCAGCCATGTGAAACCCAGCCCTGGTGTCACACGTTGAGACAGATGCATTTTTGGGCTGCTGAATTGCTGCACCGCCCTGCTGTTACCTCTTACCAGCCTCAATGGGTTTCCTTGGAAATCTCACCTCCAGGTCCAAGCCAGACCTGGGTCATAGCCACACTGCTCAGGGGGGTGACTTTTTCTGCAGCTGGGTAAAATATTGCTTCCACTTCATCTGTATCAATCAACACTGACATCCAGTGGCTTGTCAGGATGATTACAGCCAGTGTGCCTTGCAGAGATGTACAGATGTACAGCCCTAGACAGACCTCCCTGGCTGGTGGCGGGGTGCCTGTTGCACCACAACCCTGGGACCTGCTGGGCCACTGCCACAGGGAAGCAAATTCCCACCTGTTTGCAAAACCAAGACAGGAGAAGCCCTGTGCTTCCCAACTTTTGGGGCTCTCAAGTAGAGCCACACTTTAGTATTTCCCCCGGCTTTGCAGGGGCAGCACGGCTTGGGGAGCAGCCGTGGGCACTCTGCTGGGGGATCCCTGACCTCACCTACCTGACTCACATCAGCTGCAGGTCACACCTAAAACATGCAGGACCCCTCCAGCTGCTTTCCCCCAAAGCACAAGGCTCACACCTTGCCAGGGGGCTGGGGTCAACCCACCAAAACATTTCTAGGAAGCAATAGGAGCAAACAGTGTCTGAAATGGCACATGCAGCACTCTCCTCTCCGAGCCCCTGCACAGGGCAGCAAGGAGAGGCTTTGCTGTTTGACAGCAGCACCTCCAGGAAGAGATGCAGATCCACCATGGCAGACCTGTGGGAACATCTCATTAAAAGCTCCGGGAGCCATTCTCCCATCTCCAGCCTCTCCTCACCTCAAACTGCAAGCATGGAGTATCTCACCTGCTGGGAAAACCAGCAAAGCAGCCGCTGCGCTTCACCCCAGAGCTGCTGCAGGTCCAATGAAGGGTGACAACATGGTACCCCGCTGCCAAAGCCGTGACAAAGATTTCTGGCCAGAGACACACATCCCTTTGGGAGTCAGCCGGTGCTGCCCCAAAGGGCACCCCGAGGCCTCAGATATGGAGACTGGGGGAAGGTTGGGGGAGCACACTGCTCCTGCCAGCACCCTGCCAAGAAGGGCACCCAGTGAAAGCAACTGGGCTCCCTCTTCACAGGGTGATGCAGTGCCAGATTGAGATGTGATTGACAGCCCCAGCAGAGCCAGATTTTGGGGACTGTAAATCATACCCTTGGCAGGTCTCTTGGACCATCAGTCTTGCCCCAAAGCTGGGTCTCAAGGACTACAATTCACGTCCCAAGTCCTGTTTCTAGAGCCGTCAATCACGTCCCTGTGCAGACGGCATTTCTGATATGGGGTTTGGTTAACCCCTGCCTCGCTGTGCTCGCAGCTGCACCAGTGTGTGGAAGATCTCCGGGCTGAGCCAGCAAGGGAGGTTTTAGCCCAGACACCTTTGGCTGGGCTAAAATTGCCAGGCAGCCAACCTTGGGACACATCTGGAGCCAAGGAGACATGCAGGGCACCCAGGAGCAGCACAGCCCTTCTCCATCCCCCGCTGTCCTGTCCTGCCCCAGCCAAGCATGGCAAATGCAAGCCAGGTCCTTGGTACTTTAACCCTTACCAGGGGGATCAGAGTACCCACTCACCCTGCCAAGGTCAGTCCTCCCTTCCCCCAAACCAGTGTGTCCACTGCTGGGATATCCCACCTGGCTGCCCAGGAGAGCAAAACCCCATCACCCCCAGCATCACCCCCCCCCAGTCAGCCTCCTTTGCTTTCCCTGTCCCCTGCCTGCAGGGAGATGAAGACAGTCACTATTAATGTCTGTACAATTTTGGGGAGGGGAGGGATGCTCAGGGGCTCACCATCCAGCTGGGAAAAGGCAAGGCAGGGAAGCAGCAGCTTGCAAAGTGTGGGCTTGTGCCTGCAGAAATATTATGACAGGGTTCTTTTCACAGAGAGGCTTTGTGCTGAGATTGTGCACAGCCTTGGGAAGTAACAGCCCGCACACACACACACACACACACACACACACACCTCTGCAGAGCACACACAGCCCAGCCTGCTAAAAAGGTGCAGGAGCAACTGGAGAGTAGCCGCTGCTTTTCTTACCTTTCCTGGAAGAAGAGAGAGGAGGAGGAGGAAGGGGATGGGGGGGTTGGAGCAACTTCACCCACTCCTGCCAGCCCCTGCAACTGCCCGCAGCTGGGCTTGGGGGGCAGGAAGGGCAGAAGAAATCCCGAAGGCGGCAGGCACGGCTTCAGACTGCTTTTGTCTCTGAAAGACACGGAGAGACAGAGATAAGGAGAGAGAGAAAAAAAGGGAGGGAGGGAGAGCAAGCGCCAGGGCTTGGGGTGGAGGGAGCGCTGCACAACAGCCACCTCAGCAACCTGTGGCATTCGCCCCCCTCCGGAGCCTCCCCTGGGCCCTCTCCATCGGGCAGCAATGCTGGGGCTGCAGGGTGGTCCATGGGGGTCTTGGGATGGGGAAGGGGGCTTACCTAACCAGCTGCAGCAACATGTGCCCCTGTGGTGAAGCTCTGCCCGGGAGCTGGGGAGGGTTTCTCGCTATCCGGAGTGAGCACCCTGCTTCCCACTGACAGCCAGCTGATGAACACACACTTTCCGGAGCTGTTTGGGTGACCATCATTAAGTGGAGCCATTTGTTTTGTCAGGGAGGTAACCATGACAATCACCCTGTACACACACTGCTGGCTTCTCCTCCTCCCCTCGCTCCCCTCCTGCTCCCGGGTGCTGCAGGGGAAGGGGCGAAGCCCACCCAGGCAGAAGAGATGCCCTTGAGATGGGCAAGTTGAGAGAAAGAGGGATGCAAGCCGGCATCCGAACTTGTCTTACCGACCACCGCAACTTGCCTCCCCAGGGTGAGATTTTCCGCAGCAGCTGCTGGGAGGGGACCCCTCCCACCTTTCTCCCATTGCCTTTCACTTCTGTCCTCCCCTTGCTCTTTTTTAAAAAAAAAAGGAAATCACCCTAAAGCCCCGCAAAATCAGGTCTTCTGCAGCCCTTGGCCATATCTCCCCTCTTCCTCCTTTGGTGTTGTCTTCTCTGCTCATCCACCCTTTCCTCCCCAGGCACATCCCAAAGCCCCTCACCGAGCAGCCCCCCAGCTGTGGGGCATACAGGAGGCCTAAAGGGGGAAAGGGGAGCAATGCTTTTACAGTGGGATGTGCTTGTGTGGGATGCAGTCCCTGCCCTGAGCAGCTTACACTTAAATGCAGGAAAAACAACTTGTAGATGAAAAGGGCAACTGAGGCAGCAGGAAAGGCACCAGTTCAGCCACTGCCCCAAAGCAGAGCTGGGCGCCGAGCTTGGGTCAGAGCATGCAGATAGGTAAAGCTCCTCCTCGCTGCTACCTAAATTCAGTGATAACAGCGCTGCTGCTGAGAGGCAGCCTTGCTGGCATTGAAAATATCACCATCTCCCTCAAGAGGAAAAACTCCCTGATGTAGCACTGATCTGCAGGAGGACAGAGGTTTTTTTCCCCCTACCTCACCCTATGCAGAGATGCAAACTCACCCACAAATCTGTCTGGTTTGAGTGTCCCACCACAGACCCATCCCTGGCAGTACATCCACCGCCGCTGGTGGACCAAGCCCCTAAACTCACCCACCGGGCTCTTTGCTAAAACATCTTTTCCCTATAACCCCCACATCTCCCTTTCCATCTGCATTCAGGTGAACCTGGAGCATTTTCTTTCTCCCCCTTGTCTCTAAGCATACATCTGCACCACAGGAGGACTGGGGTGACCAGATGTATGGCGTCCTTAATGAACGATCTTGTGTTCACTGAGGACATGCTTTAGGGAAAATGGCAAGAAACTCTGCAAGCAAATGCCTAGTGAAAAGCTTTTTCCCTAAGCCCAGCTCCCAGAGGCTGACTTAAGCCCTGAAGCTTGAGAATTTATGGTTCTTGCTAGACAAATAAATCAGCCACTGGGAAGCCCACGTCCTATGTTTCCAGCGCCTATTAAAATGTTTGCTTGCTATGCCTTTTGGCTCCTAAGAAGAAAATAACATATGTCAGGAGAAATCCTGGGATTCATACCAACAAATCTGGTAGCTGCAGCATATTTATTTATGAAACAGACCAGGATCCCGACATGGAGGCTGAGGCAGATGTGAGACCTTGGGAGAACAGAAACAGAGTTGTTTTAGCAGGAACTAATATTTAGCGCTGAGGGTGAGGCTGCATCACCAAGGGCACCAACGTGATGTTCAAATGTACTGCTACGTGCCAAAGCAGCTCACTGGGGCCTTCAACCGGCCTTCATTCCTCCTTGCCTTGTCCAGGTTGGCCATTCCTAGGAAAGCCAACCATCAACAAGGGCCACCTCCTCCCAGGGAGCAGCAGCTGAGAAATCAGATGGGCTGCAGGACGGGTGTAAATGAGACATGGATTTTGGGGGAGGACAAGCTAAAAATAGAATTTGAGCTCACCAGAAGTCCCATCTCTTCGCTTGTGGCTTACCCACCCAGGGTCAGATAATAACCAGTGGTAGGCAGCATCTCTAAACATCAAGGCACCGCAGAGGAGTATTTCCAGTCCTGTTTCATGCCTGGGACCAGCACAGGTGAGTTATGAGACCAGCTCAAGGGCATTCAGTGGCCAAGCACAGGGCAGGCTTTCCCAGCTTCTGGCCCGCTCATTATTCAGCTCACTCATGCTTCAATGTTACACGAGTACGCAGGCGCAGCGCTCTCATGTTTGCACACCCCGAACACAGCCTGCGTCAATGGGCTGGGAGGTTTGGCCATGATGAAGAAAAAAAAAAAGAACAGAAAAAACCCAACCCTAAACCAAAAATCCTGCTAGATGGAGAGCAATGAGCACTTCTCATTATCTCCAAGTGCTGCTCTGTATGTAAATGCAGTTTTCCTCATCCTGGAATGCTCTGGGAAAAAAAAATCACCCTGTTGGTAGACGGTGATGATAAAAAGGGGTAATGCAGGTCTAAGTAGGGACTGCCGCCTCCTCTGTGCAGGTATGTGTACAGACAAGGAGCCTCCAACCTGTTTGTAGGATAAGGACCACAGTTAACACCAATGAAATTCCATTTGCCCTCCCTAGATCTTTAGCTCTAGCACAGCCAAAGTCCACGGAGAGGAATTAAGCATTTAATTAATGTTAAATTAATCTGAATATTTATTTCATGTTTAAAAGAATGAATATTTAATTATATGACAGCAGTGTGCCCAGGAAAATCAAGGACCCTTTACGAGTGGCTGAGCACATGCCCTAGGAACCCACCCCTGCCCCAGAGGCTGATGGAGAAAAGTCTTTCTTCATATACAGAAGAGGCAACACAGAAACACCCACAATCACCAGCACGATCGCACCTCACTGACAGTCCCCAGAGCCTTGAAAATCCCAATAAATTATTGCAGCTAAGGTAGAGGATTAGAAAGGAGGGCTTGGCAAGATCTGCCTTCAGCCGGCGCTGCCTAACCACAGGCAGTTCTCCTCGTTTCCTATGCCTCAATTTTCCCATCTCTAAAATGGGGCTAATCCCAGCTACATCTCTTTAGTGGAGGTGTGTGGTTCTGCAAGAAAACATTACACTGGGAGGCACGAGCATCTCTTTCCTTCTGCAGCTAAAGTGCCCATCGACCTCTGGGACTTCCCATGTTCCTTTTTCTTTTTACTCTAATTAATTAATGAATGTCTCAGACTTGCTTTCGGCTGCCTGCTCTGTTCCCATTGAAAGTCTCCTCGCATTCAGCTCCTGTGTTCAGCATCCTCCTGGGCACTGTGATGAGTTGCCATGGAAAAAAGCCATGATGTCACCTCTACAAATAAAACTGCCAGGCCCCAAAGTTCACATGTGGCTGGGGGTGGGGGATCCTGACATACAGAGGGACACGGGCCTCTCACCTCAGAAGAGGAAACTGAATTAGATGGACCGGGGGAAAGCATCAGATGACAATACTTGATAATCACAGCTTATAGCTAGAAGGAAAAAAAATAATCCGAGGGGCATTTGAAGAGCAATAGTGAAGGGCCCAGTCCTGCCTGGGCTAATGCACCAATATCAGCAAAATTGCATGAGGCGTAGACAAGATTTCTTGCACACAGAAAGAAGTAACAGCTCAGATGGAAAGTTTCAGGCTGTGGGAACAAACAAAGTGGCTCTGTGTCTTCATTAAAAGGGAGGGTAAATATCGAGACAGGCAAGTAACCATAGTCTTAGGAACTTCTGGCTGATGCCTGCGGGCTTGGCCATTTTACTAGTCCTGCCACATATAATAAAAACACAAATGAAGACCCTCCTCAAGGGCTGCTCCTTCTGTGCAAGGCTCAAGGAAGCACAAACACTGTGCAGGGAGTGGCAGCCCAGTGAGGAAATCCTGCAGGCTCTTCCCAGACTTTTCTCCTTTCTACTTCCCTTTTTTCTCACCTTTATTCCAGGAGATTTAAAGAAAAGGTTTGATATCAGGTCTAAGCCAGCTCGTGCCCTGCAGTGAGACAGGACACAAACGACTTTTCCATGTTCCTGCCACTTCTGCGCCTCCGTGATTCATTCTACAACCTTGTTTTTCACCTACATCTCTATTTCCGAGACAGAACGAGCTGCGGTTCCCTTGCAAATGTCACAGCCTCCACGTGATTTCCCCCTAGCCTCAGCTCCCAAAGGCACTCCATTACAGGGGAAACCCAAGCCCCGCTCCCACACCACACAGCCAGGCAGGCCCTGACCCCAGCCCCACAACCACACAGGGGGCCAAGCCCCACACCAAGGCCAGGCCCGACCCCCAGAGCCCCACAGCCCAGCCCCAGGTGGAACACCAACTCCTCACCATTCCTATCCCCCCACCCAACCATTTCTGTCCCCCCTTTATCATCATCCCCCGGGATGGGGGGGGGCCGCGGAACGCACCGCTCCCGGAACGCCGCTGCCGCTGCCGCGGTTTCCGCCGGGCCGTTGCGGGGGCGGTGCTTCTGCGGGCGGCGCAGGCGCCCTTCCCGCGCCCGGCGCCATTGCGGCTCCTCACGGCGAGCCCGGCGCCAGCGCCCCCCGGCCTGGACATGGCCACCGACTCCTGGGCCCTGGCCGTGGACGAGCAGG
>VYZV01032514.1:64388-104753 GCA_013401275.1 Pandion haliaetus
GGGGGGGGGGGCGCTGCCGGCATCACCGCCTCGGGGCGTCCCTGGGGTCTTCCTTTAGGAGAAAAAAAAAAACCACCACCTCTCTTTTCTTAAATTTCTTTCTCCTTTCATTTTTTGAGTACCAAAAGGGCAGAGAGGCCCCTGTCCTTCCCCCTCATCCTACATCCAGACACAGCCCTGTCAGCAGCATCACTTCAGAGGCGGTCACCGAGCCTGCAGTCTTCTTCCAGGGGCCCAGTAAATTCCTTTTCCTCTCGGTTTTTTTTTGCGACAAGATCTAAATTTGTTTGAGGCGTTGGGGTTTTTTGTTTTATTTTTCTTAGCTGCTAAGGCGCTGCACTTTAGCATGGAGAGCATTAACTCAGCCCCTGGACATGCAGCAAGACCCTCAGGGCTCCTCTCCCTGTCACATTTCTGGTGGTAAAACAAAACCCTTGGCGAGAGGGACTCATCCTGGGGTAGCTTGTGTTGTCGAGGACTGTTCTTGGCTTGAGTTTCTGTCCTGCAATGTAAATTTTCTCCCATTTGCCCTCAGCAGAAGTATTAGGGAGCGGAGATGCAGGGACAGAAAACAAACCCCTTCTCTGTGTCGTCGTTACAGCTTAGGAAGGGTTGTATTTGTCTTAAAACTCTTAAACAAGTTCATCTCACCAACTTAATCTCATTTGCCTTTGAGCACAGGTTTTTGCTGGGGCCTGTGCAATAGTTTTAGCTGGCGGTAAATCTGGAAGCCTTGATGAAAGCTCAGGTTTTCCTGGCCAGTAGTAAAATGTAGGTACAGTAGGCTTTGAATGACTCTGATTTTATGTTTTTCCTCGCTTGTAGTTGAGCGGTTTACACCTGAAGGAGGAAAAAATCAAACCAGATGCCAATGGTGAGTTATAGCTGCTCAAATGGCCTTAGAAAGGGTGTAATGTTTTTCTTTTGGGTTTGGAGGGCTGCTGCCAAAGTAAATTCCCGATTAGTCAAGAAATTCCAGAAAAGGGAAACATAAAGCTAAGATTAAACAGCAGTGTAGACTAAATATCTGGCTTGCACGCTTGTTTTGGTAGGCTAACTTTTCAAAATCATGTTTTGCTGTATTTAAGGAGCTGTATGGACAAAATCTGTTGATGTGGTTGATAAACGTCAGTTTGGCTGTACAGAGCAAGCTGTAACTTGGGTTTCTCCTGCACACCGGCAGAGCTCTTGTCAGGAAAATTGGCTGTTTTGTAGCTTTTCCCACAATATTCAAAACCTAAAACTGTGGGTGTGGGCTGCCTGGCCTCACATCTGCCCCAAACCCATCTGTTTTAATTTAGGTGCTGTTGTCAAGGCAGATGACAATGTAGAGAAGACGGAGGATGAGGAGAAGGGTAAGTGCCTTTTTGAAAAAAAAAACTTTGGCAAGGAATGTTGAAAAGAAATTAATTTCATATTAACTTAAAGTAAGTCTGCCTTATGTCTCGGGATGGATGATCTTGTATCCTGCCCCAAGGACTTAATTGTAAGACATGTCCTTCCTCCATAATACTTTTAAAGCCATTGGGTCCTGTAATAACTTGGGAGACTCCTGGATTAGAGTGGAGAGAAATAAGGGGATAGCAGTATCCTCAAAGGCAGGACTGGATGCAGGAGCAGTTGGATTCCTGAAGCTGGAATTGCTGTAGCAACCAACATGTTGCGTTTATGAAATGGCAGTTAAGAGGTGGGTAATGGCTCTAAGTCTTTCAGAAGGTGGCTTTAGAAAACAGATTTATTGGCAAAACCCCAAAGCACAGCAGTTTAACCTTCTGTTTTGATCTCACTTATCCTCAGTCCTTGCTGCATTTCAGCCCTGGAATCTTTCAAAGCACCCTTTGTCCTCAAACTTCCCTTAAAAAGAAGAAAAAACCCTAAAAGGTGTCTGCCCACATGTCAGATAATAGTGAGGCTTTAAGAGGCTTTTAACCCTGTCCTGCCTTCCAGTTAGATGCTAAGCTGTAATACCTTAAATAAACAGAGTTCTGTATCTGTTAAGGTCCCTTTTAAAACAGTGCTTTTTTGGTTTGTCTTTCTGGATATTAAATGTGAATTTCTGGGATATTTTGGTAGATATTCAGGAAGTTTGGGCTCTTTTATGACATTGCTCTATAATAGAGAATTTCAGTATTTGGATGCATCTTGTCCTTTTTTACTGGCTCAGCGACGCCAGTATTTCAGTGAGAGCGACACCTGAAACAGGCTGCGATTTATTTTTTTTTTTCTATGTCCTTTTTCAACAGAGGACAGAGCTGCCCAGTCCTTGTTGAACAAGCTAATTCGCAGCAACTTGGTTGACACAACAAATCAAGTGGAGGTGCTGCAGAGAGATCCCACATCACCTCTCTACTCTGTGAAGTCTTTTGAGGAGCTGCGACTGTAAGTGCCTGTCAGTTCAAAGCTGCTAGAAGGGTAATGCTGGGATGAGCCAGAGACTTCTCTGCTTTGAGCTGTTAAAACCTGGGAACAGAAATATTAAACAGGCTCCCTTATGACTGTATTTTTCAGCGTATTGTTTGGCCCACTCAGTTGTAGGAAGCCTCGCTCTTGAACTCAGGGAGAGCAGCGCCGACTCACTTTTGGTGAGACTGCAAGAGCAGATAGGAGTTTCGAGCTGATCAGGTAGTTGGAGCCTTCCCTCGTGTCCTGATAGATTCCCTGGCTGCGTAGGAGATACCACTTAAAAGTGCATGGGTTTCTGTTTCAAGTTACTGCAAACTTGCTATTAATAAACTAGCATATCATTTATTGTATTATTTCAATGCAAGCAGAATTATTTTATCTTGGTGCCTTGTGAAGGCTTCCATCTGAAACAAGCTCATTTTAATTCCTGGTCTGTGTAGAGCTAGCATTGCTTTCTATAAGCAGCTGTAGCAACACCGTTCTGAATTTTAATATATGGTTTTTGGTCTTCAAATGCATGGTAGAGCTGGCGTGTTTTAAGCTGGATGAGGTGAACAGAGTAGGGAGAGCTGTCCTGCCATGGCCACTGTCACCAGGGTTGTGTGAATTGCAAAGTGAGACCTTTTCTGTGTTGGAGGCATTGTTATTTGGCCACCAGTTGTCCAGCAAATGCAGGGACGCTCAGAGCAGGTGTTCCAGCAGCACAGCAGTGGTTTGAAAACAGGAGATTTGTTTTATTGGCAGAAGTAATGAACACAACCATCTTCTGTTCCTGTTTTCTGACTGTTATTTGTGAAGGTCCAGCAGCCGCAGTGAATAGCCCAACGGGGAAAGCTTATCTTTTCTCTGCCAACGATACTGGATTTATGTATTGGAGAAACTACTAGTGTTTGTATTTTCTGACCCTTTACCAGTGGGGCTTTCAAGCGACGATAGCTGTATTTAAGGCATGATAGATTTACATATTTTTTTAATGTGCTGAAGAGGCTGTCCTGCTGGGATTGTTGTTGGTTATATTGGTGATTTCAGTTTTGTTGCTCTTTTGCAAGCTCCTTGGGGAAATTGGAGCTGATGAGACTTCTCACCGTGAAATGTCAGGATGTCGTTTCACTTCGTTAATGTTAGTGGTTGAATGTCTACAGAAAAGGCTGAGGTCCTGTAGTGCCTGTTGGACTAATTCTCATCTTTCAAAAGCCAAACAATCCAAGTGAGTTAATGATGGGGGCAGCCAGACTAATTGACTCTGCATTTTCTTATGACTTGGTGTATCCTTGGCAACTGTTGCAGACTTGGGCTTTGTACGTCCTTGCTTCTGAGCAGCACAAGGTTATGTTTTCAAAGAGCTTTTGTTCCAGCTGTCATTTGAAAGTAATACACGATTTTTAAAAAGCATGTTGTGCTGAATAGGAAGTTCTTAACAGCAGGAAATGGTGGGCAGGAAACCTGTAGCCTGCTTTGAAAGGAAAGCCCTTACTTCTGAGCACCACTAACAGTACTCCAGTAAGCACTTGGAGGTCATCGGCAAAGGGTTTGCTAGCACTGTAACCTGAATTTTAGGTTGTTCTTGGATCTCCTTGTCTACACAAGTGTCTGCTGAGACTAGAAAGCTCCCTCGAGAAAAAGCGATTGATGAGCATTTGAGGACCAGCACTGTCACCACACACTTAGGTTTGAGTGCTGGGTTATAACCATGGATCACTAGGTGTAGTCCTGGTGAACTAAGTTTATCAGTCATTTACTGGTTTTGTGTAGTAAGCCAGTATCACTCTGGTGTTAAGACATCAGTTTGTATTACAGGATCCGTCACAACTTACTGAAGTCCTTGCAACGATTTCATGACATTACGCTTCATTCTGTTCCACATGTACTGAGGTTGCTTTGTCCCGTATTTGAGTCTTCAAGGAGTGATAATTTTGGCGCCGAGATTAGGCATGGCTGAGGAAAAGAGATTGGCCTAAAGGACAGGATTAATGCTCTCTACTCTGGGATTCCTGGAATTGTCTGAAAAGCTGCTTTAGAACAAGAAGCCCAGCACTAGTCTTAGAGCTGTGATACAAGGGTTTCCGTGTAGGTGCGAAAGGCAGGCATGCAGGCTGACTTACTACATTGAGGGGTTTTTGCAAAGCTTCCTTTCCAGACTTTCTGCTGTCATTTGTTGTAGGTTCTAGGCACTGATCATAGTCGCTTCACAGGTGCGATTATAATAGGTGCATAAAAAGGGGCAACTCTAGGTCCAGTTGCAAGTTTTTTCTTGCCTTTTTGTACAAAAATGAAAACCAAATGTACTTTAACAGGTCACAGTATAAAAACTCCTGTTTTCAGGAAACCACAGCTTCTGCAAGGAGTCTATGCCATGGGTTTCAACAGACCGTCTAAGATACAAGAGAATGCCCTGCCCATGATGCTTGCTGAACCGTATGTACACGTACTTTCTACTCCCTTCCAGTATAGGAAGGATTTGAAAGACTTAGCGTACTGTTACTGAGCTTTGGAGGGGAGGAGGGTGATGGGAGAGCTGTTCAGGCTGTGATGAGAGGGTTCCCACAGCACGGTGTTTCTGTGGTCACGAACTATGTAGCAGCAGCCCTGGATTTGTCCTTTTCCTAGGGCTGGTACTGAACATGCAGTGCCACAATGTTTGGCCAAGGTCAATCCGATTTTCCTAGTCAGCTTAGGGGAGAAATGATGAGGCTGCTATGAACATAGCTCCAGAAATCCTAGGTGAGCGGGAATGGTTGAAATGCTGCGTTGCCTGCGTGGCTGGTTTTCCTCTCTGCGCCCCTGAGGTGAAATGTATGAAGTATTAAGACACTAGGGGGAGATGTACAAAATGGAAAAGTACTGACAGATAATTGCAGTTTTCCTTCCAAATCTCTGTAATCAAGAGGTGCTGAAAGAGAGAGTTGGTAGAGGGCAGAAAGTAACTTCGGCCCCATGGAGCATAGCTGGTCAAGTTAGGCACCAGTCCAGAGCAGTGGTAAAACTAAAAGGTGTTAAAATGCCACTCACCGCATTTTCCTTACCATTCAACCCTATGAATATGTTGTCCGGGTGGTTCATTTGGTTGAGCTCACGTCTGCTGTATGTTCTGCAGCCCACAGAACTTGATCGCACAGTCTCAGTCCGGTACTGGCAAGACGGCTGCCTTTGTTCTGGCCATGCTCAGTCGTGTTGAACCTGGGAACAAGTATCCACAGGTGAAGTTTCTGGGACGGGGCTGTGCTGGGGGTGTTTTGTGGTGGTGCAGTGCCACCTAGTGAAGAGGCTGGGCTTCTGTTGAGACCTTTGATAATAAATTCAAAGCTTGGTGAACCCATCTCTGTGATGCTGTTTATGTAAAAGTGCTTAGCAGGGGCTTGTGATTTGGGGATCTGTCAAAATGCCTTTAACGCAAAAGACATGGATTTTGCTCACAGCTTGTTCCTTTCAGTCCCTCCCTTGCATCACTGAGGGTGCCATTGCTCTGTGAGGAGTTCAATCAGGGGGTATCATTCTGGGAGAAATTAAATCAGAGAAATACTGCAGGCAGAAGGGGTTAAGTAAGTAGAATTTGGGGTGGAAGAGAAGGTATCTGTGACAACAGAGCAGAAATGCCAAGAAAGCAGAAATGCCCAATTTCCTCATGAGATAGGTGAGCAGTGTTATTGAAGCTAAAATTCTTTCCTTAAAAAATGCCATTCTTATCTCTTAGTCTAACTGTAGGTATGGGGTTCCTTGTCACGACTGTCCATATATATCCCCTAGCAGGCTTCAGAGTGCAGATACTCTGAGGAGCAGAACTGAATGCAGAAAGCCAGCAGCTAGGTGACTGTATCATATCGACTCATTCCCCTAGTTTCAGAAAGTAGACCCGATGGGCCTTCACAAACTGTTTGGCTGCTTGCATGTTTATTTTCAGAAAACTTCAGTAATAAGGATTTTTAAAAGCAAGTGTGATAGTGTTGCCCAGGACACTGATCATCTCAAATGCATTATCCTTCTGTCCCTCCAGTGTTTGTGCCTTTCCCCAACATATGAGCTGGCACTTCAAACAGGAAAAGTGATTGAACAGATGGGAAAGTTTTATCCAGAGCTGAAACTTGCGTATGCTGTCCGAGGCAATAAATGTGAGTAAGGTGAAACACTACCAACAAACTGTAAATGAGAAAATGATTGTCAGGTGCAATACAGTAAATGAACAATAGAGCAGTCAGATTGAGAAATAGGCTAGTTCAGAGAGGGGCAGAGCATTTCACTGTCCACGCAGCCATCTTACGAAAGCCTTCCTTTCTGTTTTGGCAGTGGAGAGAGGTCAGAAGATCTCTGAGCAGATTGTAATCGGCACACCTGGCACTGTGCTGGACTGGTGTTCCAAACTGAAATTCATAGATCCCAAGAAAATCAAAGTGTTTGTCTTGGATGAGGCTGATGTGATGATAGCAACCCAGGGCCATCAGGACCAGAGCATCCGCATTCAGAGGTAAGGACTCAGCGTACGTTGCTCGAGGTGATTTTTGTTTTTTTCAATTATAGCTATTCTGTAGGGACAGCAGGGCTAGATTCTTGACTGGTGTCTTCACTGATAAAGCAACAAGATTAAAATGATATATTTAGCTCTAATCCAGATGGTTAATAGAGGCAGAATGTCAGGGCATGACAAGCAGTTTCATTTTCTTACAGAATAAAAAGCCTGTCCCTGGAGCAGGGTTTATTAATTTTTAAGAATGCAAGTCTGGATGCCACTGTTCCTTGAGGGAACGATCAGGTGTTGGTAAGATTAGCATTAGTCTTTCCAGCCACTGAAATAACTGGTTGTGAGGTTATTGTTCTGCTTTGCCCATGGCATTAATCCTGTCAGGATATCAGGGGGGTGACAGCGTTGCATGGGAGCCCTGCCCATTTTGCTCTCTCTTGCAGAATGCTCCCCAAGGACTGCCAGATGCTTCTGTTTTCAGCCACTTTTGAAGATTCTGTTTGGAAGTTTGCTCAAAAAGTTGTTCCTGACCCAAACATTATCAAACTGAAGCGAGAGGAGGAGACACTGGACACTATTAAGCAGTATTATGTTCTGTGCAATAACAGAGATGAGAAGTTCCAGGCTCTCTGTAATATCTACGGTGCTATCACCATTGCCCAGGCCATGATCTTCTGCCATGTGAGTCCTTTCAGGGAACATTAGTCCCAGCCACGCTGTTAGTGTCTGCTAGGGCTAAAAACCTGGCCAGGCACGTATTTCAGAAAGAAATCGAGACCACAAATTGACCTTTTCTTTGGCCTTTCTGGCTCCCTCTTTGAGGGAAATCTTGAGAGCCATGATAGCACTAGCTGGTTTGTCTCTGGGTTTGTCCATCCAGGTCGTCTTTATTCTTGAAGTCTACTGAAGCAAAGATCGGAGTAATGCACGGTTTTCCAAAACAAAAAACTCAAACCGCTGAGGTTGGAAAATGGATAAAAATAGGGCAGAATGAGGGATGGGGAAGTCTTGTAGTTCTGCAGCCAATCCATAGCTTTTCCTGGGACTCCATTTCCCTCAGGTAATTGGTGATATACCTCTGGGGTCTCCCTGTGAATCATACTGCGACTTTTTTTTTTCTGGAAGCCACCATAATAACTCTTAGGAAAAAAACAGTGCTGACAGCACCAGAACAGCCATGTAAAGCTAGCTCAGACAGGATAAAACCTGTTTTTGGAGCCTGCTGCAGCAGTCTGCTTTTAGGCTGTCTCGAGATATAATAATATCAGTTGTAATTGGAGCTCAAAAAACCATCATAATTGGAAACAGTTTAATTCAAGACTGCATAAAGCCTCTATTGGATTTCACAACTACATTCAGCTGAAATCCTGACATTTTCCAAGCTGAGTCGTTTTGTTTACTTGACACCGCTTGTGAGTTTTTAGTGTACGTATATAATGCTCGTAGAGTGAAAGCTGAGGAGCAGAGCACAAAGAAAACGCGTACTTTTCTTAAAGAAGGGTTCCTGTGGTGGCGGATGCACGCTTTCCTATTTCTGGTGTGAGAGCTGGGAGCACAGTTTGTAATGGGGAGGGGGTGGGCACAGCACTTAGGAGCTGTTTCCTTTTGAGATACAAAAACTGAAGAGCCGCAGAGCTTCCAGTCGACCCCAGAGAGGTTTGTTCCTGCTTTATAGCATTAAAATTACCTCCCAGACACGGGCCTCGCTTTGTGTTTCAGACTCGGAAGACGGCCGGCTGGCTGGCGGCGGAGCTCTCTAAGGAAGGCCATCAGGTGGCATTGCTCAGTGGGGAAATGATGGTGGAACAGAGAGCCGCGGTGATAGAGCGTTTCCGAGAGGGCAAAGAAAAGGTGCTGGTGACCACAAACGTCTGTGCCAGAGGTAGGGCATGGCAGAGCTGGGCCAGGGAGGGGCAGAAGCAGCAGTTCCCAAGATAAGATACTGCTGGCTGGCTTGTAGAATTCATATCCTCAAGTGTTCCGGTCTGGAGAGATTAGGGTCCTTAAAGTAATTCCTGGACTTCTGGGCTGCTGACCATGTCTGTGCATATAAAGATCCCTGTGGGCAAACACAGGATTCCTTGCAGGCTTCCTGTAGCTTGAGATTAAAAAGTCCCATCTTGTGAGAATTTTATGCTTCTGGCGCTAAGCCTGGCTTGTACTGCTGACCTTCAGTGTTTAAAATAAACATGTTCCGAAATATGGAAATCTGAAAAGTAATGAACTCCAGTAGGAATTTGTGTTGCAATTTGACATCCTAGAACAGTTAAGACAACATAGTACTTGGAAAAAAACAAGAGGCCTTTACAGCTTTGGAGAGGAGGGAAGAGTTTCAAAATATCTTAAGTGCTGGTTAAAGCATCTCTGACTGCTTTTCCGTTAGCTCTTTCAATGGGGTTCTCTGGTGTAACAGCCAGATAGTTTTTATTTCAAAGTACCCCATAAGGATATTGTGTAAAAGATCCATTTCAGAGTTTGAGACTGGCTTCACTCAATGCGGAGGCAGCCACGTGGCAGCTCTCTGAAAGCTGTTGGAAATTCGGCTGTCGGGTGAGCTGGATATGGTGACCAAACTGCACGCAGGTCAGGCCAGGGGAGGCTGTTCCTGCTATAAAGTGGTTTAAATGTAGTTGTGTAATCTGATGCTTTCTTTTTATCAGGGATCGACGTAGAGCAGGTCTCAGTTGTTATCAATTTTGACCTTCCTGTGGATAAAGATGGAAATCCAGATAATGAGACTTACCTGCACCGGATTGGACGTACAGGTCGCTTTGGCAAGCGAGGACTGGCTATTAACATGGTGGACAGCAAGCACAGCATGAATATTCTCAACAGAATCCAGGAACATTTCAGTACGTACCCTCAGACTTTCTTCTTTCTCTAAAATTAGATGCCATTTCTGCAGAATTTTGACTAGCTGTATACTGAGCAGGTATTTACTGAGCCTTAAACTTACTGCAGAGGAGCACATCAGCTGCGTTTTGTGTCATGTCACTTAGGATTGCAAACTGCCATTCATGATAGGAGCAGAAATAAGTCGAGTTGTCTGTTTGCTGGCTACCTGGGTAGTCCTTAAAATGGATGTTCCAGAGATGGGTAACATTCGAGTACCCAGATGGGCCTTTGATAAAAGAAAAAAGTTTTATGTTGTAGTTTTAAAACCTGACTGAACATTTCATGGATAAACCTGAACTCCTCAAGACCAGCTAAAGAAAGCAGCTTTCCCTTTTCTCTGCTCTGTGTTACGAAATCTGACTTATTTATCATCTTTCCCAGACAAAAAGATAAACAAATTGGATACTGACGACTTGGATGAAATAGAGAAGATAACTAACTGAAGTACAGCTGCTGGAACTGGTGTGTACCCTGCTGTGGAAGCTCTCCCACTACAATTGGATCAGCGTTCAGATTGGCACGCCTCTCAGCTAGTCCCGAAAAGGACTCTAAGATATGAGTACACAAAAATTACCTCATTTTAAAAATTGCAGTTGGACTTCAAATTGTGCAACTATGGGGAGGAAGAGGAAATGTTTACAGAAGCTTTTAACATTTCTTGGTTTAGCCTTAAAACAGGAAGATCTTTTGAATTCTAAGAAATACACTTGCCAAAAAATGGGCAATATGTAATTAACTAAAACAAATTTAAAAAAAAAAAAAAGCTTTATTGCTTTTAATTGGAATAAAGTTCAGCATTAACCTGATCAGTTAAAATTCAACAGCTGAATATATAATGGACATACATAAAGAAAAAGAAAGAAAAAAAAAACCAAACAAGGCAGCTGGTTTTTGGCTACTCAACTTGTACAAAATAGGATGTTGTTCTCTTTGGCGCTCCCCTGAGCTCTTTAAGACTCATTTCTGGCTTCCTGATGGATTTGCCCTGCTTTTCCTTACGTAAATTGTCCTAAGGATGTCTCCCGTAGCTCATACTTGCAAACACAGGTGCTGTGTTGCTTTTGCTGGGCAGTATTTTCTTTTAATTTGTCCTTGATTTGTTAGAATTGCCACTATACGTAAAGCGGTGCGGTGGTGACAGTGCTTATGTACTCTAGAAGTTCATCTGAAGCGTTTAACCTCACCAAGGTGTAGGTGGGTAGGGTGGGGAGGGAAGGGCAGTATGAAGGGAACTGTACTAATTAATTTTCTGAATAAACTCACCTCCATAAAATGCTAATGACTGTTGGAGTGGGGGTCGGTCACCTTTAGGCAGGTGGTGCCAGTTCTAAGATGCTGCTGTGAAGCTGTGCGTGAATAATGTACAGAGCTGCTGGGCTTCACCGATCAGTAATAGGAATAAAAGAAAAAAGAAAAAAATCATGATAGCTTGTATTGACCAAAAAAACCCAACCTTTAGAACACCAAATTTAGCTGTTACAGTATGTTTCAGTACCAGAGTTTTGAGTTAAATTGCTCAGCCAAATTGCAGACGGGAAGCGCTCCACTTTCATTGTGATCGTAGTGCAAAACAGGTCATCAGTCCCTCGCCCCAGGGTGATCCTTGCCGGAGAAGGAATGATTTGCAACTTCTGTGCTCGGGCTTTTAGTTCAGTCAGGACCGTTCCTGTGGGCGCAGCTGAAAACCTGTGGGTTGTTTCCCCAGCCCAGTTTCCAGGAGAAGGAGGCTCCTGAACTAGAACTTAGGGTGCACAGCTCTTTTTGGGGAAAATGGGACATGCGTGAGCAGCCATCAGCCTGCTACTCGGTGCAGGAATCACTTCAAAACAAATGTATAAATTGTAAATTTAACTAGGAATTTTCTTTGCAATTTTGGCCATCATATTCTGTTCAAAGACAGGAACATGGATCCTTTTACCAAGTAAAAAAAGGCTCATTTAAAATGTACCTAAAATTTTAGGAAATTGTGCACCCTTTTATCAATTTGTATAAAGGCTTTAGTGAAAAAAAAAAAACCAACTGTTAAAATTAAACTTTTTGTATTCTGGGGTGTATCTATTTTTATTCTGTTGGAAACCTATTTAAAAAGTGGCAGGTGAGTGAGTGCTTGCGTGTCGAGTGGAAGACTTGTTTCAATCACCTACTTTAATAGTACAGCTGAATGACCTCGTGACAGCAGAGTATTGGGTTGAATTGTCATGAAAGCTGCTGCTGGTCCTGTGTGCTGTTTCTAATGTACTTTTAATTGGAATAAAGAACACATACTGAACGATGCCTCTGCTAATTTCTTGCTTGGTTACTTTGTTGTTGTCTAAAAGCCTTAGGTAAGGACATTCCCAGCTAGGAGTCCTGATCAGTTTTCCCTTTATGACCTTCTCAAAGCATCCTGTGACAGACTGAACTTCACCTGATCTAATGCTGAAATTCTTAAAAGCTCCCCACAAGGAAGCTTGTTAAATGATACCACACAATAAATGAGGTCAGATAAATACTGTTCTTCCCCCTGCCCAGTGCTCTTGCTCCAGACTTGGCAGCATTGCTGCTAAGAGCTCCCTTGCATCCCCACAAGACTTTTGAAGGGAAGAGGAGGAGAACCGGAGGAGAAAAGAAGGATTTTCCCTGCACTGCGCTTGCCTAGATCAAGACCTGATGTAGTTTTTAGAAAAGGAAATAATTAAAACACACATCTTTGGAGATGCTTGTTAGAGGACCAAATTCATTTGGCTTTATCTTAGATGGAGATACTCGGGAGGAATATCCTCCAGCATGAGAAGTGCTGTCCACTGTGATCCAAGTTGCCTTTATTTCTGTTCTTGGTTACAGCACCGGCCCCCTGTATGCTCTCAAACCTGCGCAGTGGTCACCATCTCTCTGGTCGTTTAGCAGCAGGCAATCACTGATCCGAAGAGCTTCCTTCTTTGCCGTGATCTTGTATTTAATAAAGGATGGAGATACAAACTCCACGAAGGCATGTGCAAGATGGTGTGGACGGCAGCTGACCATCCAAAGTCTGATTTGGACGGTCCCCGAGGTATTTGCCATCAAATTAACGGCATTTCTTGTTTAAGAGGAGATGTGATGGCCAAGCCTCCAGTTCACATAAATCACTAAGTTCAAGTTTCAGCCTAAAAGGTTTTATTGATTGTACTACCACACAGTATGAAAACACTCTGAAATGTGTAAGTAACATAGTACATGCAAAATCAGAAGAAGGGAATTAACTACCTAACACTGAATGAAACACAGAAAATGGTTCCTGTTCCTGAAACTTAAGTGAAATACCTTGCTCCCCACTGAGGTTTGATTAAAAGCACCCATATGTCTTGATATCCTGGTCTCCCTGAAGACATTGGGATTGCTACTGTGCAATTGCCATCACCTGCAGCAGTAGGTAACACTATTTCATCAGGTACCATTTTCATAAAGCTGCTGGCCCCTGAACGCTACACTCTCGGTCAACACCAGGGTCAGCTTTCTACTACTGTTCTTTTTCTACTGCTGTTCTGAGTTGGTTTGGCAGTTACACTGAGGTTAAAAAAAAGCTGGGTTTACCTCAAATTATTAAAACTAGCTCATCTGTGTGGCAAGTGGCCTATTTCTTTAGTAGATTGAATTACTGCCTTTGAACCGTAAGAATTTCCATTAGAAGCCTAGAAGATGTTTTTTTAAGCACAAGCGCATTGTATTTATCTAAAATCTGCCAAATTGCCCTACCAGCCTTCTTTTAACGATGGTTTAGTAAACCATGGTCTAATGCGTGAACCAATTACTCAGTCAAATCCAATTAATATATTTTATTTTAAAATTCTCAAAGCAGCACTTGCTTTCTTGAAATAACTCATTTCAGTGTAAAGGTGTTAAATAGAAGTATTTTATAACATCTCATCGTAACTATCCATCTACTCTTACCTATGGATCACATGAGTTGAATGCGAGAACGAAAACTAAGTAGAAAATCCTGCTGCTCACCAATACAGCCAAAACAATAACTATTTGCTCTTAAATAAAAGATGATGTAATCACACTGTTAAAAGCTGCACTGAGGTTATCTAGAAACAGCTGAGCCCTCACAGGTCTTGCAATTTAATACTCTTCACAATAACCCATTAACGTGTTATTACTGTTATTTCCAGATGGTTTTCAGGTTTGATCTCCTTTTCAGTCACTCTCGATAAGATGTTTAGGATGATGATAACCTACTGAAGATGGTCCTCCAGAGTAAACCAGTTCCGTTTTTGTACCTTCCCAAATAGGTGCCTCTGCATCTGGATCCACTCTGGGAAGTGGTACCTTCCTGAAATGTAGAAAAGGACAAGGGGACTGGTCTCGGAAACTTCAGTCTTCAAAGAAGAACGTCAGCAATTTCAAAAAACCAAAAAGGCCAAAGGTTGGTGGTGCTCAGGAAGCAATTTGTGATGGCACAGGTGAAAAAAGATGCTATTTATGTAGCAGATATATACACCTGAAATACTATTTCAACACATAAACACAAGTCTGTTTCACAGGGAATTTTGGGAAGATGGCAAGATGAAGAAGTAGGCCCAGGAAACATCAGACTCCCAGTTTTTCAGAAGAAGCAATGCATCCCACTCAGGAGAATGACCCACGGCCGCGTGGTGGCATCTCTGTGCACCTAAAGACTGGCGTCGTACTGCTCTTTCTGTCGGATGCACAACACAGACTTGTGGAGAATCCCACATTCATGGAGGGACCTCGTAAGGTCAGAGAAACTCCTTCGGGGCACCTCCATTGTTTCAACGCTGCAGCATTTGTATTTGGCCGACATTTTCTGTTCTGCCACAGCAAGGACTGTCTGGAGACTGTCAGTGGGCTTGAAATGATGTTCAAATCTCTGACCAGAGGGAGATCGAACAGCGAGCAGCAAGTGTGACTCTTCTTTCAGCGGCTCTTCCAAAGTTAAAGTCGACGTCAAAGGGCTCTCTTGCCTCGTTTTCCTTCCCGGCTTCTCAGAAGGACATTGCACTTGTAAGCTCCATTCATCAGGGACATTGCTTTCTGACAATATGCTGGCAGAATCTTGTTCTCCAGAAAGAGTTTTGATTTTCAGAGCATCCTCCCGCGCCCCGCTCACTTTCAGCCAGTCGGTCTGTTCAGCCACCGCTTCCACAGTGCTGCTCCCTGTGCCCTTCCAGCCGATGGAGGGGAGCACCCTGTACTTGTTCAGGGAAGAGGAGGTCCTCAAAGGCACTTGCCGCAGGAGCTCTGGGATTTCCTCAGGAGACACCTGGCCGGCTGGGAATGCTGGTTTTGTGAACGATGCTCTCTGGCTGTTCACTAATTCACGGGGAGCTGCTGGTGGCGGGGAAGATGGCACTCGGCAAGGACAGGCTTCCATGCTCTGAGAGTAATTCAGTCTTGGCCTTGTGCGTCCCTTGGCAGATTTTGGCCTGGTGACGTGCATGTCGACAGCGTTTGTCCACAAGAAAGTGGCTGCTGTGCTTGAAGGGAAGGAGAGGTGAGATGGTGCTAAGTTCAGAAGAGCCACTGTGGCCATTGCTTCTCAAGGCACCTGTGGATGGGGTAGCAAAGGGAAAAGTTACAGGAATTGGCCAGAAAGCTTCTAGAGAGTTTAATCTCCCTACAGCTCCCACTTTTGTGCTGCATGTCAGCTAATAATAGCAATAAATCTGGTGTATCACGGTGTAGGCAGGCAGCAATCCTACACTTCAGTAACGGCTGAGTCAGAGACAGCGGGATATGCGTATTTATAGGTGCTGGCTTTGTCAGGAATTGTTTAAAGTTGACCCAGAGCATTGGGAAGTTGTGCCCTTTCCAACTTAAAGAAAGTTTTTGATGGAAAGAACAGAAACATTTTTTTCTGAAGCTAGAAAATCAGTGAAAATGGGAGATGAGTGAACTTCAAAGCACAAATCTGGCCTTTTCACTGTTCCTGCAGTGACAGATAAAGTTCCTGTTGCAGACTCCTGGGTAAGACTGACTACACTTTGCTTTTTAAAAATCTCTGAAGACCTTTGAGATTAAGTCTGACTCAATACAGAGAAGCCCATTCCGACTTCTCCTGTGACCAAAAGCTGCTTAACAGAGATTGATACTAACCTCCAATAAAAATGAAACCATGTTCTGATGTGTGTTCTCCAACTCAAGCTGCACTCAGACCACTTGTGCTTTACCACGGCAAAGCAGTCCAAAAGCCCAGACAACTGGGCCACAACCTCACAACAACATTTTGGAGAAATGCAACAGGGTCACGCACCTCCTCTTCCTTTTCTGTGGTTTGCGTAGCAGGATTTATCGATGAGGGAAAAAAATGTCAACTTTGATCACTTGGCATTCTCCAGTAACGATAAAGTTGGACTCGCCTGCTGTTCGTCACCCCAAACCAAACAAACAAAGACAAGGGAACAGTCACTGTGGTTGTTGCACAACCTTTTGCCAGCGATGCGCTATTTAACGCTCAATTTGTCCTCCACCACAGTGAAATGGAAATGCTCAGCAACCCAACGCAGAGCAAAGCCAATGCAGAGTCCCAGCACATGCGTGCTCTGACCAGTGCCAGTATGAAGCTGCCTGAAGGTACAGATGTCTATCCCTCTGTCAGCCTCGGTCAGGGACACGCTGCCCAAGCGACTCATCGGCGTTTCCTAGGAGCCTGCGGGGAGGNTACTGCCTCTAACAAATAAACTTTAAGGCAACAAGCTGTAGTTTGGAATCCTCTGCAGAAGAACTCCCAAGTGCATTGGTGCACTTAGCAGATATCACTAGTTACACTGCCAGTTCAAAGAATAAAAACTCCAAAACAAACAACCTGCCAGAAGCCATGGCGGGACCTTCCTGAGCGAGGTTCTGTACCACTTCAGCACAGTATGTGTTAGAGGTTCACCGTGAGGAACACTATTAAACGTGGCCGGTTTTACGTTCACGTGCCTGGGTGAGGGGTTGGGACGAGGAAGGGCAGTCAGGGAGGGCTGTGCCCGCAGACAGCCCAAAAACGCTGCGACCCCAGGGCCTGGGAGGGAGGCAGCCCCAAATCTCTGGCCCCACAGCACAGCCCAGCTCCCCAGCAGAGCCCTCAGTGCCACAGCCTGGCCCCAACCCCACAACTAAGCCTAGTCCTGGCCCCACAGCACAGGCCCGGCCCAAGAGCATAGACCCCACTGCATAGGCCCAGCCCCACGGCCAGGCCCCGACCCTATAACCCAACTCCACAGCCGGCCCCGGCCCCGGCCCCGCTGCCCCTCACCTGCCGCCTCGGGCCGCCCGCGCCCGCCGGCAAACACGGCCGCGTTGCCACGGCGACGGCCTCACTTCCGGTCGCGCGACAGGCCCCGCCCCCGCAACCACAGGGACGAATTGGCCGGAGCGCCGCCGGTCACGGTCCTCCAGCGGCCATGTCGCGGCCCGAGGGCTGGCAGGGTCGGGATTCAGTCGGGTCCCTGCGTCCTCGCTCCGTGTCCCGGGGTTCCCCGACCGCGGTGAGGCCGGGGCTGCGGTGGGCTGCCCGGCCTGGCTGCCCCGGCCCAGCAGCGGCGTATGGGATGGGTCCAGGGATGGCCTTTTCAACGTGGTGTCTGGGGCATTTAACCAGACCCGGGGACGGCCATGATGACCCAGTGTGGGCTCGGGGGATGTAACCAGGCTCGGGGACGGTCGCGACACGGTGGTGGAGACGGGAGGGACATACCTGGGTCACCGTGGCCCCGTGCGGGCTCAGCGCTGGGATGGGATGGGGCATTGGGGCCTCAGTGGCAGCGTGGGGGCATCCCCGCCATCTCACGTGGGGCTGGAGGCTTTGCCCGGAGGGGCACAAGGAGATGGGGGTGTGGTGGCAGCACCAAAACCAGACCCAAAAACGACAGCTCCAAACCTCGTGAGTACGATACCGAGGTTGTCCCCGTCCCTCCCGCACGATCTCTCCTTTCCCCCATGCCACCCAATGCAAAAACATGCTGTTGTCAACTTGCTTGAATACTGAAAAGTATGGGTTTTTAACCCTGAAAAAAATACGGTGTTACACCCTCTCCTGAGCAAAGGCAGCAGAATTGGAGCAACGTGACTAGGTTTTAACCCCGGCATGATAATTAGTTTCACAACAGTGTGATTGAACAGCTTCACCTAAGCGATCGCTGAATAAAACCAGGCAAATAAACACCAAGTGCATTAGTTTTGATTACAATGCCTTAAAAAAAAAAAAAAAAAAAAAAANNNNAAAAAGGACACTTTATGCACAAGATCATACAGGGACTTAAAACAACTTCTCTGGGGGACTTCTAAGCTTTCTTTGTGCCAGGAAAGCCACAGCCTGCAAGCTTGGCACCTCCATGTGCGCTGACAGGGAGGGGGAGTCCTCCCGGTCCCCCGGGCTATAAACAATCCCTGAGTCAGTTTTCATTGTGGGAACACACCACGTAATGCTGACATTTCCATCTCTCCCTGTTAATCCCTTTTTAAACCCACTTCTAGTTAACCAGATGCTTCTCCCACTAACAGATACCCACCAAAGGCAGCAAGAAACAAGCAATAAATAACTTAAGATAACTTATCTACCCTGTGAGTAGGGAAAGATCAAGGCATACCTGTGCACTAAAAAGGTAAGAAAATGGTTGCATATCAGCTCATTCCATCCACAGGACGTTCAGCAGTATTGCAGTATCGCATGGAAGACACGGGCTATGTAGATCAAAGCACTGAGTGTACTTACATTTCAATAAAGCCGTGACCAAACAGATGTGCGGGTTGATACCCTTCTTTGTTTGCTCCATAGGAAGGCTGAAAAGTTTCATATTTCCAATGGGATAGCAACTTCCACGGGTGGTTTTTAAGCCCTCAGGTTTGTGGCTTGATTGAAGAGAGGGTTTAGCTTGGCGTGCTCGCTCTCCTGAGATCCTCCGCAGAGAGGGAGAGCTTAAAATGAAGGGATTTGGTTAAAGCCACCTGTGGATCCCCAATCTGCGGGATCCCAGCCCTCTGGTCTCCGTTTAGGACCCTGAACAGTGCCTTTCACAAAGGTTTAGCCAAACTCTGCAGCAGAAAGCCAGGAGATCAGGGCCAACACAGCAGCAAACCCACCCCGAAGGGCAAGGACCTGCAACGCCAAAGCACGCAAGCAGAAGCAGTGGAGATAATGAACACCACAATGGGGAAAATCTTCTATAATAGAAGTTTCTTGTGGATGAGGTGGGAAGGGGATGCTTAATCATCAGGGTTGCCATGGTTTTAAAAGTCAGGTGGGGAAAGCAGGGGGTTTGGGTGTCGGCGTGATGCCCATCAGTTTGCATCGTGGCATTTTGAGGTAGTTTCTTGTGCAGATGGCAAGTGGGTAAGCCACTCGGCACGCCTGAGTGGGGAGGCAGGTGAGCTGTTCCTCCCCATCCTTTCCTTATCGGGCTTGGATGGCTTTTTATTCCACTTGGCAGCAGGAAATAAAAGGTTAGAGGGAAGAAAAGCCCCAGGACAGACACCTCTGCCAGCCTCAGAGGACAGCTGGGAGGTGATGTCCTTTCCAGTGAGAAGCTTTGGTGGCTCTCAAGAAATTCAACAAGAGGTTTTCTTCTTGAATACAGACCTCAGAGACATTTTCTTACAATCCCTCCTCCCACCCCCTGGCCAAATTCCCTTCCCTAGAACTGTGGTTAATTACTGAGGGTGGAGCCCCCCATACATGTCTGATACCATGCATTTGTGCGTGTTTGCTCTCGGCCCCACAGTTTCACAGGGAAGATAGCAGCTTTTGATCTTATCTCCTCTGGTTTTCTGCCTCCCTTGTGTCTTTGTATCATATCTCAGTTATTGTGATTAAATAAAGCATTCCAAGTCAGGTTTCAATGGCATTTCCAGCCTTTGCTGCTGATTATTTAATTTCACAGACCCCTTCCCCATGCACTACCGGAGTCTCCCGTGCCCTGAGGGCAGGACAGGCAAACTACAGACCCATGAAATGCGACCGCTCCTTTCGCTGTCCTCCTTTCGCCTCCCTTTGTAATTTGGCATGGTGGCATTTGGATGCAGACTTGGATTTGGGGGGGGGGCAATTGCAAGGGAAAGACCCAAGAGAAACCATCTCTGAGGTTGCAGGGCATGAGTTGGCAAAACCAAGCAGCCATTCGAGATGACACCGAGGCCAAAGTGCTGCCTCTGCAGCAGGAACAAGGATGCAGTGAACTCTGTGGTGCTAGCTCTGCACCTCCTGGGCATAAATTGCTTTTGTTCTGTCTCTCCAGCTATTGAATCCCATGGCTTTTAAAACCATGGCCAAGACCTTGACTGGCCTCAGCCAGAAGCTGCATCGGCCCAAGATGGAGACAGCTTCGTGCCCAGCCGACGAGCAGAAGCGAGATGATGGAGGGAGTGTCGCCACTGGCCACGCTGGTGGCACACTGCTGAGGGGAAACTCATGTTTCTTGTAAAGGGGACGGATGGGAACCTTCTCCTTTACCGAGGGGCCACTCAGCAAGAGCTGCTCTGCAATGAATAGCACCATCAGCGCAGATAGAGGAAGGGGTGGACCTCGCCATCTATATAAAGCAAACCCACTAAGCCAGCAGTCTTGGAGCTGCGAGGTCCAGGTGGGGTAAGGAGAGGGGAGATTTTATTGCCATGTTATTTCATCAGACAGCTTTGGGGGGTGGTGGTGGGAGGCTGCAGCTGGTGAGCTTCTCTGTCAGCCCCAGGCAGGACAATCAGTGTGTCCCCATACACATCCCTGCCAAGCGCCGCATCCCAAAACCATGCTCAAAAGGCCCCATCGGGAGTCAGCTGTGGGCACTTGGGCACAGTGATACCTTCACAATGCTGTACATCCACGGTGACACTAATGTCACTGTGCGGTGCTGCCGGGGTGCACCCGACCAGCTCTGTGCCCTCAGTGCGGGCACAGGGGCAGCATCTGTCCTGCCCCTGGGGTGCTGCTCATCGCCTGCCATTGCTGTTTCCTGCTCCAGGGCCAGCCTGAGGATGAAGAATCTCCTCTTTGCCGTGCTCTTAGCTTGCGGTAAGTGCCCTGGTTTCAGCGGGCCAGGCTGGGATCTCATCTCCCTGGCAAAAAAGATGGACAAATCCAGAGTCTTTGTGCATGATTCAGGTTTTAGTCTAAATTTTGCAGTTTCTCTCTACTGCTTCATGTAGCACTGCTGTAGTCCTGGAGGTCTTTGTGACGGTGAGGCTTTGGGAAGCTCAGATCCATATTTATTTTAAGAGGCCTTGGAGCCTGTTGTCACTTGCTTTCCTGCCTGTGCTAAGCCCAGGGCTGATCCGGGCAACGTGGCATTGCTAGTTGCAGAATGCAAGCGCAGCACAGCCTGTACAGAGCGCAATAATATCTTCTGCCAGACTGGAATCAGGTAGCTGCAGAAACCAGACATAATCCTGAGGGTTTTTTGGGGGCTTCTCATGCCTCACATGCCTGAAAGCATGTATTTCCAGCAACGCCAGACTTACTTAATTCCTCTGCCTGGTGCGAGGCGTGGGGAATGCCACCTGCCTCCTCGCTCCACACCGGTGTGAGCCCGTCCCTCTGCCCCTCCGCAGGGCTGCTGCCGGCTCGCAGCAGTGTTTTAGAGCTGGAGCAGATGATCAAGTCGGCCACGGGGAAAAGCGCCCTGCTTTCCTACAGCTGGTACGGGTGTTTCTGCGGAATCGGGGGCAGAGGGACCCCAGTGGACTCCACTGACCAGTGAGTACCTGGAAAAGAATCGCCACTCGCCGCCCCGGTGCAAGGTGTGCCGGGGGTCCCTAAAACTCCTTGCTGGCAGCCTGCCAGCACTGTTGTGCTCCGAGAGGGGGTTTTGTGCTGTTCCCCAGCCACGTCTTGCTGCTGCCTTGTCATCCTCTCCTCCCAGTCAGCTTAAATTTGAGGCTGGACCTTCCTTTACCTTCCAAGTGTGGTGAGGGAGGGTTCGGGGGCAGCAGTTTGACATGGTGTCCCCCGCAGGTGCTGCCATGCCCATGACTGCTGCTACAGGAAGCTGAGAGAGGGCAAGTGCAGACCCCTGATAACCCCATACCACTTCGATGTTACCGACGGAGACGTCATCTGCAGTGAGTACCGCTGAGCCGGGGAGGGTCCCACAGAGATGGGGAACCAGCACCGCTCCCTGTGACATCCCAGCCCTGGAGCAGGGTACACAGGAGGGCATCCTCCCCGGGGATGAAACCAGTCTGATGCCCAGTCGAGTGTGTACAGGAGGACACAGCGTACGATAAATAAACGGGCATTGCAAGGGATGCAGGCAGGTTGGAGAGGGTGAGCAGCAGGGCACGCTTCTTCATGCGCTTCCCCCGGGCAGCTCCAAGCACTGGAGGTGCCCCGAGGGGACCCCATCGCTGATGCCAGCCAGAAAAGCCACTGCAGAGCACTGTGTTTTCTCCCCGCAGGTAATGAGCAGAGCTCGTGCAAGAGAGAGACCTGCCTGTGTGACAAAGCGGTGGCTTCGTGCTTCGCAAGCACTTTGCATTCCTACAATAAATCCTACCACTTCTATTTCAGGCTGAAATGCCGAGCAAGTAAGCTCCAGTGCTGAGGAGGGGAAATCTGCACGTAAGGTTGCAGATTTTGACTGGGGTTCCCCATAGCTATGGCAAGAAAAGCCTGATGTGGGGGCTGAACAGAGCTGGAGCCAACAAGGCTCCCCGCAATGTGATGCTCAGGGTGAGGAAGGGCACGCACACGTTACGGATGGAGATCCCCCAGTTCCCAGAAAAACATGTCAGCTTCCATTTTTTGTCCCTTCCTCCTGTCTTTTCTCTCTTAATTTCATTTCCCAGCAAAGATAATTAAATAAAAGGTATTCAAAATTATTCTCCATGGTGTTTTTCTGTAAGAGCCACTGAGATTGAGGCACTACAACAGTGGCATCTGGGCTGCTGAGTTTGGGGAGCACTTTTGCATCTCACACCTTAGCCACACCATCTGCCTGACACCCCAAAGCGTCCACGGTCCTGACAGCAGCCTGAAAAAGCCGAAGGTCTGACAGCAGCTGTAATTCGCAGGCCTAGCACCCCGTCTATCCCACTGGGGAGCAGTACTGCTGCTGCCAGATCCCCAGCTACAGAGGAGCACTTTGCAGCGAGAAACAGGGATAAATAAATGTCACCAAGTAAAACTCCATGGGGTTTGTTAACAAAATAATTCCCCAGCAGTGAGCCCTGATGGCAGTTGGGTTTTTTGGTTTCTCCTAACACACCTTCCCGCTAGCTGAACTCACTCCCAGAGCTAAAACAAAATTGTGCATTAAGGGGCAGGTGAGATACGGCCAAAAGGTGGTTTTACAGGAATAATGGAAGTGGGAAAATGTGGGAGACTATTTGAGACCCTCCTGTGACACTTACCTAAAAATGGTGGCCAAAATTAAGGCTAAAGAATAGTTATCTGCAGAGGAGGGAAAATTTCAAAGCCTCATCCATCCTAAGGCAGATACTAATTTAGGAGGGCAGTTAAGTTGGTGACTAAATGGTTTCTCCATAAGGGATGAGTTCTGCATAGGGGCTGCAAAGAGGAGGTGGAAAAATCATACAGACAGAAATAAGGGAAGTTGCCCAAAACATCCATTTTGCTTCATTCTCCTCTCACAGTGAGGGTGAGCGTTTAATCATAAAGTATCTGCGTAACACCTTGTTTCTGGGAACTGCACATTTAGAAATGCTTTTATTGTTGCCCATATACTTTTCCCAAAGAACTGATAACTCACCCTGAATCACCCTTTGCAGCATGGCAGAGGGACAGTTCCCAAACCATATGAACCCTCAAAAACCCCAAACCTGCTTTGTTCACAGCTGCCGGGATGCAAAAGCTGAATCAGGGCTATTATTTCCCCCTGATATGACACCATGGTGCTGGGGAGGGCAGAGAAAAAGGCCCTCAGGCATCTCCCATGCGGGACAGAGAGCATTGGCTTCCTCCTTGGGCTGGAAATGATGCTGCTTTGCCAGGTCATCCCGCCCAGCCCTGTGTGTGGGGTACGGAGCTGGGGCGCTGGGGGGATTTCTTGTGTGTCTGTGAATGGGAAGGACAGCACCTTGTCCTTGGCAGAAAAGTCTTGTCAGCAAGATTTGGGGAAAACGAGCATCCGACAGCAGGGAGCAAACCCTATATAAAGAAAGCGCTGCGGGCTGCAGGGCCCTGCAAGCAAGCTTTCCCAAGGTAAGTGAGGATGGAGGAACGCTTTTCCTCCCTTTCCTACTGTAAGCGAAAGCTGCAGTGCAAGTGGGGAGCGAGGTCCATGCTGGGAAAGCAGGAGCAAAGGAGAGCAGGAGCAAAGGAGAGGCTACCTGAAATGCCAGCCCAGAGGCAGAGCAGCAGGGTGCAGCCCTTGAGGGCTGATCATTCCTCTAACTTTTCTTCCTTTCCCTTCATTTTGCTTTTTCCCACCCCTCCGCCATCCAATTCCCATCCCTGATGCAGCAGTGCTTTGTGCCGAAGCGATGGTGACAGGCGCATCCTCACCCCCCTCATCTCCCCTAATCCCCAGAAGTGGGGAGCATCTCTGCCCCCGAATGAGAAGGGAAGTATAAAAGAAAGTGGTTGATATAATGGGGAAATGGTTTGGTTTCCTCTCCCAGGGCTGTCGAAAAGATGAACTCTCTCCTTACCTTCGCTGTGCTGTTTGCTTGGGGTAAGTGTCCTCACTCGCAGCAGTCCCATGGCTCCCCATGCAGTTATATCCATGGAAATTAGGACCAGGCTGGTGATTTCTTAACCTTTCCCCATCATCACCTCTCCCAAACACGCAACAGCTCTCCTGCACCGAGCTGGGAATAAGTTTCCTCTCCATTGCATCTACTTGTTTTTAAGACATCACCAGCCTGGTACCAGTTTGGGGGCCGGAGGGATGGGGATGCTGCTGGGGAGTCGGGCGCCAGCGTGAGCCCCACTGGTTTTCCTCCCCCAGGCTTGTCTCCAGCTCATGGAAGCCTCTGGGAGCTGCAGAAGATCATCACGAAGGCAACGGGGAAAAACGCCTTGCTGTATTACTCCTCCTACGGTTGCTACTGTGGCTTTGGGGGCAAAGGACAGCCCAAGGATGCCACGGACAGGTAAGCACCCGCTTAAAAATCTCCCTGCCTGAACACATCCTTGCACAGTTTCAAATCTGGGGGTAGGGGGGGAAAAAACCCAACCCTCAAAGCCCTAAGCTCCCATGTAGATGCTGCCAGCTGCACGATACCTGCTATGACAACCTCTTGAGCTACCACTGCAACGCCAAGATGCAAGGCTACTACTATGGCTGGCACAGTGGCAGCCCCTCCTGCAGTAAGTAGGACCCTGGCAAAGGGGATGTCACCACCACCACCCCACTTCCAAGAAGCCGGGGCTGACCCTGGGCTCCCCTCTGCCTGCAGGACAAGGCTCCTGGTGTGCCCAGCTCTCCTGCGAGTGCGACCGCAGCCTGGTGCTCTGCCTGAAGCAAAGCCTCAGGAGCTACAGCACACGCTACCGCTTCTACTGGAAACGCTGGTGCTAGTGATGGATGCCTGGATGCAGAGCCAGAGCACGCGTGCAGGTTCTGCATCTGGATTGCCCTATGTCCCTGCCTGCATGGACCATGTTAGTGCTGCTGTAAATTTAATCAACATGAAAATAAACAATGTGCTTAAACCTCAATGAGCTGCTGCTGGGCAGGGAGAGAAATCCCCGTAAATACTTGACATCATCCTCCCCAAACTTTGCAAAACCTCAGTCTTGGCCCCTGCGTCATTCTGGGCTGCAGCCCACGGGGAGAGGGGGGGGGTTTGGCCAGCGAGGGAAGGGGCGTAGCATAAAGCGTTTTTGGGACAGACGAGTCATTTCAGCACTTCCAGTTCAGAGCCCACAGGCCGGACACGGAGGGCAGCCTCTCCCCGGCCAGACAGGCTGGCAGCGAGGAAGCGGAGCCGGAGCAATCCCGCGGTGAGCAACTCCCAACCTCGTCCCGCTGCTGCAATGGGGTGGATTGCTGCTGCGGAAACAAAAATATGGGAGGGATGTTGGGAGGAGGCAGCAGGCATGCTGCCTTCTGCTGTCTTCCATGCCTGTAGATAAAGTGTTACAGCTTTCAGATAAAAACTCAACCGGGAAGTTGCAGCCCAGGGGTTGCAAAGTGATGCCCTGGGTGCCGAAGTGGTGGGACAGGAGGCAGGAGATGCTGGGGTGGTGGGACAGCTTCAGAAAGCATTTGATTTCAACCAAGAAGCAGCAACACAGATGCAAGGGGGCACGGCTGCCTTCCTCCCTCCAAATTTCAGGGTAATTTGACCTGATTTCAGAGCGACAAGGCTTGCACAGCACTGCCTGTCGACCAGCCACGCTGCCTGGCTAAGTCCATCCTCCGTTTCTCCTCCCAGACCTGGGTGAGAGGAAGATGAAGGTCTTGCTGACGCTGGTGGTGCTGTTCGCCTGCAGTAAGTGCAGCTGTTCCCCGACCCACAGATGGGAGCCAGGCTGCAGCCTCGCGCCAATGTGGGGGAGCATCCCTAAACCCCCATGCACTCCATGGGGAGACTCCCAGCAAAGCCCTCCTCTCTCCCCTGGTTCCCCGGGCCTTGTTTCCGCAAGTAACTTGCAAAAATCACATTTTCTGGTTACTCTAGGTGTGTTCACAACTCATGGGAAGCTCCCACGCATGTTCACACCGGGACTCGAAGGAAGCACCGTAGGAAATCTGACTGCCCACGGCTGTTACTCGGGATGGGGCAGCAGCGGCACGTCAAGGGCTTCAATGGACCGGTACAGGCAACGCTTCCCGGGAGGGCTAATGCTGGCCCCGGGGTAACCCCGAGGCTTGTGAGCAACCCTAGCAGCACCCTGTGAAGCTTTGCAAAATGCAGACCAGGCAAACGGCAGCAGCAGAAAGAGAACAAGTTTTAGGGAAGGGGGGAAAGCAAGGCGGTGTTCACCCCTGATTCCAGCCCGGTAGTCAGTAGGGTCATGCCAGCAATAACTGCCTGAAGTCAATGGGATGGCAGATGAGAGGGACGGTCCCTAAGCCAGGATGCACAAGAGCTCTGGGACCTGGGCAGAGGTTGCACGGGGAAGCAGAGAAGAGGCTTGGCATGGGAACGGGGTGGAAAGAGCAGCTCCTGGGTGATTTAGAGCACAAGGAGGAGACAAACACTGGTATCTCTTCCCACCTGGCTTGCAGAGCCTGTTTCAGGTAAGTTAGAAGCAGCTGCCACTGCATTTTGGACGAGGCTGGGCTCTCCTTCCTTCTCACTGCAGGTGCTGCTTGCTCCGTGCCTGCTGCTACGCCAAGCTGGCTGCACGGCGTTGCCGCGTGGGACCAATCCAGCCCCTCTTGGTGCCCCGGGCAGGAATCCCCACCTGCCGTAAGTCCCTGCATTTGCAGTTCGGGATGCCTCTTTCCAGACCATCTCCCTCCTTTGTGGTGCCCTTTTCTGGGGCAGCACCCCAGGGATCTTCCTGAAAAGAAGGTCTCAGATGTGCTTTCTCTCTGGTCCCTTTAGGCTCCGGGACCTGGTGCCAGAGAGGTGCCTGCAGATGCGAGCAGGCAGCCTGGCTCTGCCGGATGCGTGGCCGGGGGCTGCTCCGGCGTCGTGGCAAGTGCCGGGGACGAGGCAGGCGGTGTTGAAGCAAATGGGCTCTTTGCAAAACCACCTCCAGGCTGATAAGCAAAGGGACAGCGCAGCGCCAGGAGCATTTCCCAACCCTGGCGGGTCTCCTCCTCAGGACTTTTTGGCTTTGACACGAGGACAACAACCCTCTGGTGAAGTTGCGTCATTATACACTGGATCCGAGGAGGGAGAGCCGCACAGATGCAATGTTTTTCTGTGCTGAAACAAGGCGGGGGTGGACACCTGCACCTCATCGCTGCGAAGGGCGAGATGGAAACCAGCGCGAGCCTCCGAGCTGACACTCATTTCCCCTTGGCTTGAGCTCCCCACGCAGCCTGTCAGCTCCCTCTGCTTTTTGCTTCACAGCAGATTCTCTTCCGTTGCTCCAAAATAAAACCAGAGAGCACAAAACATCGGTCCTCAGTGTGATGTGACTCAGCTGAGCCCAGCGACCACCCCTTGCAGGCAGTGGGGAGAAGCTAACCTCTTAGCTAGGTTTCCCATTGAAATACCCAGAAAAAAAATGACACCTGAGAGGTGATGCATCTCCCACTGACATGCATCTGCACCCCTGAGCTGCCCCCCCCACACTTAGCCCCAGGCCTTCAGGCTCTGAAAATTTGCCATTGCTCCGAGACAGAGAAATCAAAGCTGGTGCAAAGGGTTGTGGGCAGGCGCAACGCTGTGGGAGGGCCGGGCGCTGGCAACCTTCGTTACAACGGGGTGGCCTGGAGCTTGCCTCACGCCCAGCACAGAACAAAACATATTTCTCACCAGAAAAGAATGTTTTGGCCCAACTCTGCAACAACCCCAGGCACATCCCCTAGGAAAAGGCGGTTCAGGCGGTGGCTGCTTCCCCCCTAACCATCGCAGCATCCCCACGGTGCAGGTTTTCTGCCCAGTTCAGCAGGGTTGACCCCCTGGGAGGTCTCAGCACTGCAAACACCTGTAGGGCTCAGCAATGAAACGCAGCCACAGAAACAGCAACAAAACGCTACTTCCCCGGGGGCTGATGGCCTGGGCATCGGCAGCTGTAGTTCCCACCTTGGCTTGCCCCAAAGCTGAAGTCAATGGCATCAAGAAATATCCCAGAAATGCTTCCCACCAGCTATAACCCAGGGATCGAGCTCTGCCACCCTCCTCATCCAGCAGAGTTTAGTCCTGGGGGAGATGAGGAAGGAGTGGGCAGCCCTTCGCCCAACAGCTGCTGTTTGCAAGGCATAAATCAAGGATCAAATCCTCGCTGAGATGGGAGAACTGCAATCATGCAGACAGCTTGCAGGCCAGGATGAGCTGAAACACACTCTCCCTGTTTAAATTCTGCGTGAATTTTAACTATGTATTTTTCAGCTCGGACATCTTGGTTGTACAAATCCACTCATACAGAGCTCCAAGTGCTGATATGTTGGCTCAGATGCTGCACCCCCTCAGAACATTGCAATAAATGGGGCTGCAAAAGTTATGTTTTGCATACGGCGAAAGAGAAACAAATTCCACATCCTCCCAGGAGGCATTTGGCCCTGGGGGGGTCTTATTTCACATTTGGAGAAGGGCTACTGCAAACCTACCGTGGGTAGAAGAGTTGGGGCAGAGGTCTTTCACCTGGAAGCTCAGCCAGTTTGATGCACAAAAATATACTTTATTCCCTAGTGATAAAAACTGGCTGCAGACTCAGAAAATCTTGATTTATGGCAAGCTCCGGTTCAGCTAATTAACTTGCCGCCGCCGTCCCAGGGGTCTACTTAAATTGGCCAGGAGAGCTGACGAGGCAAACAGCATATGCCAGAGAGGGGAAGAGATTTTGCTGAGGCCCTGACCCGAGTTCCCTTTTCTCACCCTTTCTCCGATTTCCACACCAGTCACATCCTTGTTCCCTGCCTTTGGTTTCCTATCAGCGCCGGGAGGGGATTTCCTCCCCCTGGCTTGGTGCCTTCCCATGCCAGGGTTCCCCACAAAGCTGCACAGAGCACTACACACCTGCAATCCCTGCCAGAAGAAAAGTGCTAAAATGATTGTTCGGCATCACCTATTTGAGATTCTCTCCAAGCAAACAACACACCCATCCCTCTTTTTTTACCCTTCCATTATACACCACTTGCTTTTTTTTTTTTTTTCCTTACTCTGCTGCTTGCCTTATTTTGCTTCTACAGAAAGCTGAACCAGACACCTCATGCAATGGTCCATGAGCATTGCCTGATTTTTTGAGAGCAAGACTATGTGCAGCACCCAGTGGACATGGGGAAAGTGACAGAGCATCCCCATATACAAGGAGCATCTGAGCACTGACAAGCTCCTGCTAACAAGAAAACCAGCTTACAGGGCCCTTGCTCAGCCCCATATTCAGCCACAGCCTGTTCTGGAGGATCACTGGACCTTCCTCTGCTCACGGCACTGCGTCTTACCTGCTTTGGTAAGTCAGAAGTGGAGGACACTTTGCACTGGCTGCATTTTCTCACTGCCCAGGTAAGTCATGACGGAAACCGTAAGATACAGAATGGTGTTTTCTAACCGAGACATCAAAAAATTAACAGTCACCCAGGAACAAAGTGGTTCCCATTCTCCCTCAAGTTCTCCCATTTTGCTCAGGGAGGCATTGGGATGCTGAGATACCCAGAGCCATGGACGGACTCGACACCAGTCTGCCCCACACACGCCAGTCCACTGAAACCTCCCCTGCAAAGGGCTCTCCCAGCATAGGGTGTCCCACAGCTGGGGCCTCTGGCAGCGCTGAGAGAGTCTTGCACACGTAGCAGGACCAATCTGGTGAGGATTGTCAATATTTGCCCACTTTGGGTTCTCCAAAGGAGGCCCCGCTGCATGGGTACACAGCGGCCATAAAAAGTGCGACTGGTGGCACCTCAGGCTTGCCCAAACACAGGAGCTGCCACTGCCAGACATAAAGCTCTTCTTGCTGCTCCTCCGCTGTGAGTACTCCCCACGCCAGCTCTCACCCTGCCGGACAAGGCAGTGCAGAAAGCATGGTGCTCGCAATTTCTATCCATAAACAATGAAGTTGAGGAGGGTGAAAATGCTCATTTTTGCTGCGGAAGGGTGGGATGGGAGGTTACTTTTCCCGGTGCTCCTAACCCTGCATCTCCAGTCGCAGGGCTGGCCCCTGCCAGCTGCAATGTGATTCAGTTTAGTTCAATGATTAAGCACAAGAGCAGGAAATTGCCACTGTCCTACAATGGTTACAGGCTGCCACTGTGGTTTGGGGGGATCCAAAGAGTCACTGGATGCAACTGACTGGCAAGTTGGGACCTGGTGAAGGCAAAGCAGGTGCCCCCAGACCTCTTCACCTCCCTCTCCCAGTGTATAGCAAGGGCAATGATTGCCCCTGCTCCTGGGAGCTGATAGCAATGCAAAAATCGTTGCTCGTCCTTAACACCTCTTTAAAAGTTGCTCAGCAGCAGTAGCTGATGGGAATGGCATGCATTGGTGTTTCTTCTGCCTTTGTAGCGTTAGGCAGAATGTGTTGGGATCCAACTACTACCTGGGCTAATTGAAAGCAACCACGCGATGTTGCTGCAGCAGAGCAACGGGAAAGCAATTAGAGAGCTGTGCTGACGAGGCCAGAAAGGTGTGACTCCCCCTCCCTTGCTCCTGCAGCATGGGCAATACCAAGGAGAACAAGGCTGCTGCACAACCCTGGGCACAAATGCAAGACATTTCTCATGGGGGCTGTGTACCACCAGATGTTCACCACTGTGGTATCATCCCCACCACTCCCTGTCCTGCCCTGACCACAACTCTCATGCTCCCAGGTGCTGCCATGCCCATGACTGCTGCTACAAGAAGCTGTCTTCTTCTCACTGACCAGTCCCAAACTGGTCATGTACAAACACTCCATCTGGGGAAGCCAGATAGTCTGCAGCAAGAGACGGTGCAGGAGTCCCAGGTGGGAAGGCACTACCATCCATGTGCTCAGGGGATCTCTCTTCTGAGATGTCCTTTAGACCATCCTGGCTCAGAAACCACTTGCTGGGAAGGGGGTGGAAATGAGGGAAAAGTGCCAGGAATAGGGCAAATATTTATTTGCTAGGACTATAATGAAGTTTAGAGCTTGGAGACCTCCCAGAGGAGGAGGCTTGCCCTTCTGTAGAGGCCAAATACTAAGGGTTTGAGGTGACCCTTCCATCTTGACCTGGCACTGCCACCCTGACTTCCCCAGAACAAACACTGTTGTTTCACAGCGAGTGGATCAAAACAAAGCACTTCCCTGTGATCAAAGCAAGTATCTACACATACATAGGTAGATGAAGTAGATTAAATGGTCCCTCCAGGGCCACACATGGTTTGTAGCCAGGTAGCTCCATGCACCAGAGGTAAGAGGACTGCCTGAGACACCTCAAACTCAACACGGGGGACTGTGTACACCGCAGGGACAGTCCAAAAGACATCCCCTGACTCTAGCACCCTTCGCCTGACTCCATCCCCCCAAATTTTCTTCCAGAATCCATGACTTGGTACAACAAAAGACGGAGCTGTGACTGCAACAGACGGACGGCAGAACACTTCCAAAGGACAGCCAGGACCTACTGCCACTCTTAAAAGAATTACCCCAACTTTCTCTGCCAGGGCCCAACACCCTCCTGCTAGACATGCCGGGCTCAAAATCTGACAGACACCATCTAAATTGTGGGGTTTTTGCCTTCCCTGCAGCCAGGCAGGGCCCAGCCCGGCTCTGCGGCACCAAAAAGGCATCCAGTGCCTTTCCCCAGAGCCAGTGCACAGGGAAAGCCCACTGTCTGTGATTAAATAAATCATAAAAATGAGGAAATCCCTACAGACAAAAATAAATTTTGAAATGCAATTTGTCAAGTGCATCCAGTGTTACATTCATGTTCCAGGAATTGATGGTAGAAGGGGTAGGAAACAGCATGGAGGTTCACAGCTGATTTTCTGAACTAAATATTTATACATGCACACAGTTTTGCCTCTTTTTCTTAAAAAACATTTACTAGAAGTGACATTTTAGCATTGAAACAGTAAATTTTAAGAGCTTCAGAGAAAAAAAAAAATTATGAACAGAAAAACAGAAACAGCAAGGAGCTGCTGCATGCCAACCCAGGCTCCAAACCCAGCTCCCCTTAGGGAGCTCGGCCACAATACAGCCCCAAACCACTCCTAACGACTATTTAAGCAATTGATACTTACTAAAGCCATGGGGGAGTGTGGTGGCAGTGGTCTCAAGGGTTTGGGGTCTGCAGAAAGTCCTCACAGGGCTGGAGCTGCCCGGGCAGGCCTCCTCAGGCTGCAGCTCCCTGCAGCCACCTCCTCCCTCACCACAGCTGCACACAATCCACAATTAGCCCTAACGAGCCAGGGCCAGCTGCCCCTCAGGCCTGGGCCTCGATGGAGGCACCTCCAGTTTTAATGCCACCTCCAGAGATGTGTTTTGCACACCTTCAGAGCAGGGGGTCCTAAAATATAGGTGCTTTAAGGGTATTTTCTTTTGACTTTCTCTTCAGCATTGAGGGCTCCTGCCTGACTCCATTAAGCATTTCATCGCGAGCAACATGCCTACCTCTTCCTCACGCTTCCCACAGTAAACGTGGTGCCTTTGTAACTCTCAAACACTCGTTTCTCCTTTTACTCATTTCCTGGTGCCACTCAAGTGCTTTGGGATGAGAGAGGACAGAGCTGGGACAGTGCTGATGAAGCCAATGCTGCCCTCTAAGGTTTGTGCCTGCAAACAGACTCCACATGAACAAAAACCATCTCCATTTTAAACAACACGGGAATATTTCATTCTTCATGTGCAATTTCCCTCCCTTTCTGCAGTTTCTGAAGCTTGTGAAAGCTGGCAGAACACACACCCCAGCAGCTGGATCGTATGCCCAGGAAGGGCTCAGGTTGTGCAGACTCAAATTAATCTCAAAGTTTTGCCTTTTACCCCACAGCACGCCCTGTACACACAACTCCACTTGCACAGTTCAGCTGGCACATCTTTGCAACCTTTATCACACTCAGCACCCAAAAACCAGAGGAGGTTTGGTTTGGTAACAGAAACAGGTGCCCTCCTGAGAGTCCCGAGGGGAAAGGAGAAGAAAACTCTCTTGTAATTTCAACACACTCCAACAGCACAGGAATCAGAGCACTGCAGATGTGGATACCACGGATGACGTGACTTCTGCTACTGTTCAGGCACTGCAGATGAGGTGAAGCTGTTAAACCAAAAGGCAGCCCTCCAAGAAGGAACGAGATACACCAGAAACTGAGCAGCACAAACAGAAAAGCCCTCCTATACATTGTAAGGCCAAGATAGGCTTATGGACAACAGACAGAACCCACTTAAATGCTTAAAACTTCCAGTTCAACTCAACTCCTTACCTGCAGGGGCAAGGATTTGGAAAAAAGAAGTCTGGGGAAGATGACGATGGTAGGTAGGATGCAGGGAAAGTAGCTTGCTTTATTTCCTGCTGCATGCTCATGTCCAAGAGGCTGACAGTGACCCTGCTGGTCCAGCAGCAGTCAAACACACCCCTGGCCCTCTGCCCACTGGTGACCCTCCACAATGTAAGCTAGCAGCAAGTAACAAACAGTAATCCTCAAATACCATGGGAATGTGCAGTGCTTGTTGTCCTATGACCACATATTATGAAGCATGGTTAGCTCCACCAAAGAGTAAACACGAGCTGTGAATCATGATGTTTCTCTTCTCTTGTTTCTCGCCTCCCTTCCTCCTGCAAGGAAAATCCATGACCTGTTTACAAAGCAAATTTTCTGCATAAAAGTGAGTTTCCTGAGGAATGTTGTATAAGGATTCCATAGAAAAAATACCCATTGCGAGGGTAGGTGGAAATTTCAACAGCTAAAGGAAAAATCTACAACAGACAAAATGAGAGTTTTAACATCTTTGGATACATGTTTTTGCAGGTACAAAACTATCCTGGCAAAAAATAAAGAGTATTTGACTGGCCTAACAAGACTTACGAGCCCAGCACATCAAGAGTTTGTGTTTTAATCATATTACACTTGTAAATGAAAGCTTTTTCAGCCACATATTTGGTTACACGTATCAGAGGCCGTGAGCTGAAGGTCAGCCTCTCTCTGCTACTTAAGATGTGCTGCTGTTGCAAGCCTGCCCGTTTATCCTGGACCTGGACGAGGCGAGGTTTTGCAGGTCCCTTCACACCTGCAGAAGCTCAGCTTTGTGTCTGCTGGCTCCAAGACAACTCCTTCACAGCTCTCCAGGCTTCAAGCAACAATAATGCTCTTATCAGCTCTGACTTGGGAAGACAAAAATCCAATTCATTTAAGATCAAACATTCATAGCACTGCAAATTCTTACTATCTTTTCAAACTTGCAGAACCCACCTGCCTTCCAAATCAAAATACAGCTGGGCAAGGTAAAGGTGACACATTTACCTGAACCACCTTGCTATGCCTGCTGTCTTCAACTCACCACACCAGTGAAGTGACTTGCACTTTCTCCCCGTTAAGCTGTGACTTACCATTCTTTCCACTACTGTAAAAGTGACTGTATTGGAGAAAAAGAATTCCAGGAAGCAACAGTGCTAACAACAGGCTATCCAAACTTGGCACTAAATGGATTTTACCAAAGTTGTTTTTCACTTTAAGAATAGTACTGTGAATTCAAGGCTCACCCATGCTCTTTCTACCTATGAAATACTCCTCAGACTTGCCTCTACAGCGGTTAGTCATGCCTACCACTGGCACCTAGAGCAGCACTTAACATGCTGCTTGACTTGCTGGACACTATGTCCCACCATAAAGCACAAGAGCTGCTTTCTATTACTTTTTATTTCCACCAAACTCACTACAGGAACCAAAGGAACTTCTTCACCAGCATTAAAGCCCGTTGTCCTACACCACCAGCACTTAAAAGCAGAGCTCCGTTCTTTTTATTCTTCAAATGCTCTTGATAAACAGTAGCAGAGTGTATGAAGAAGTATGAGCTCAGATCTCGGCAGTTCAGTCAAAAAAGGCATTTTGTACTTCCATGCTGATTTGGAAACTTCAAAGAATGCATAGAATTTTTTCAAAAGCTATGTTCTTTACGTTTAGAAAATCTATTTCAGCTCTGCCTTGGCTGATGAGGGGTCTCCTGTTATCTAGTGTGTACGTAAGTGCACATGTGCTTTCTTCAAGCTTAGTGCTTGATACAAGTCCAAAAACCTAAGCTGAAACACAGCAAGCCATAAATCGACGGCCACATCCCACAGTCCTTACACTCCAGTCCAAATTCACAATCCTATAATGGAAAGCATCACAGGACTCAAGCTGTACTTTCTACAGTACTTGGTGACCTTACCAAAGAGGAATTTAAGATGAAAAAATCCTACCCTGGAAAAAGCTTGATTTATGAAGAGTGAAGTAGGCAGGGTTCCCAGTGATCAGTGCTACTTGGAACCTTGTTCCCAGGAGTCTTGATCCTTTGGTTATATTAATTTCATTTGGAGACTAACAACTGTCAAGTTCCTGGCTTAGACTAAAACTCTCGAGTAGACCAAAAACTCCAGAGTATGGCAAAGGAGATGAGATTCCAGATGTCCAAGCAACAACACTCAACAGAAATCTCATGCCTGCTCATGTCGCATTTTACAACCTCAGTTAGACTTCACAAGATTAGATGAATCGGCTCTACTGTCTCATGAGTCCACTGGTACTACTTTTTTTTTTTTTTTTCTCTACAGGTCTCAACAGCTAGCAAACAAGCTGATCTTGTCTTAAGCAAGAAGCAAGCATGGACACAGCAATCCCCTTCTCCATTCACGTATTAGTCACTTCAGAAACAGCCTAGTGCAACACAAGAAGTTCTAGTTAGATGAAAACTGTTAACTGCATTCTTGCATGGGGAAAAAAAAAGAGGAATGTCATGTTTGATACAGTGTTGGCTGACACACTTCACTTTGGAAAGGATTCTGGGAATCTGTTCCCTTACTTTATTTAAATAGAAAAAAAACCCCACACCATGTTCCTGAGTTGACAGTTGTTAAGCTTTCCCTGACAGCAAGGTAAAACAAAGCTCCTCCAAGCATAACCAAGTAAAAAGTTGCATTAAAAAAAAAAAAAAATCTAAGCACATCAAGAGATATCAAAGGAAATCTGACACTGCTGTGTGAAGAAAAGATTCTCACTTTCATCTAACTCCAAAATTATAAAAACAAGTCTCTACTTTTTGTTAAGTTCAAACAACTCTTCTCACACACAAGCTGCCACAGAATTACTGAACAATTGTTCGCCCAGCAACCAAAGAAACAGGAAATTCACGTGTGCTTAGAGATCTCCGCAGAAACGGATTTGAAGGTAACAATGGGTGCCTGGAAATTTGCTTAAGGGGAGTTCTGTCTTCATCAGTTTTATTTGCTTTTCACACCAGAGCACTCAGAACACATTCAGTCATATGTTTAGAGCTGCCATGGCCTTCACCAAGGTGACCTGGTTGTTTGAGTCCATCTCTCTTCTACTGCTATCTACACAGTTACTCTTGTTGGCCAAGAGCTTTTGTCGGTGCCTTTCTTCCTGCCGCTTCTTCTTCTCTAGCCGCTGCTGTTCCTTCTTTTGTTTTTTAGATACCTGAAAGGGAAGGATGAAAACACAAAGTTGAAAACACATGTTTTCTGCTCAGTTGGGGAAAAATAATACACTGGAAAGGAGACAAGCAGATATCAAAGCAGCTGCCAGAGAATGTTTATTCCAAACTACTTATCAGGACTTTATTTTGTGTCATTTTGGGAGGAGTGCCACATGTCGCTATTAAATGTTTGTATCAGAGAAGTCACAGCTATAGCAGCAACAAAATCCAGTAAGCAGAAGCTCTTTTTAATTCAAAGAAGATCGCTGCAGATTAAGCAATCCTACACATTTCCCTAATTGTTAAAGGGCATGCAAATCACTGCCAAACCACCCTTCAGATACCTTTGGGTTTCTGCTAGCTTGATCCTCTTCATTGGATCTAGCCTGTCCTTTGTTGTTTTCTATTTCACCTTGATGCAAGCTCCGATTTCCAAAGATTCTTGAACCACTTCCATTTTCTTCCTGCAGAGTTCTGCTATGCAATTTCTGTTCTTTGCTCTGGGGATCACACTGCTCCTCAGTACCTACCAACAACAGAGGTTTCTTTCAGACACACTCTACCCAGAAGCTGTCTTGCTGTCAGCCAATTCCTTCTTCCAGAACTTCTGGAACAGTGGTTTTTTGGAAGCTGGATCGAATCTGCCCTCACTAATAACCTTCCTGAGCACAGGAAAGCTGAGGCAGCAGCACAGCCAACAGCAAGCTTCAACTGCTACTGTTCCTGTTGAACTGCTGCTTACAGTGAACACTAATATCAGACAGCGTTCTTCTGAAGCACCAGGGGACAAACTCCGTGTACTTACTGATTCTTTCCACTTGGTTCACTTGAAAGGTGGCAAATATTGCAGATTCTATATTGTAGTCTTCCACTTCCAGAATCTGGCTTACTAAGTCAATGTCCTGTCCACAAAAGGAGAAAGAAAACACTGAAGAGAGTTCAAATCACTGACATGCATTCATTTAACAACCATCTGCACCACTGAGAGGGGGTTGCTGTCTGCTTTTATGACCTTTAAATTAGCCTGTATTCCATTTCTGAAAAAGGTGAGGGAGAAAATCCTAAAATCCTGAAGGTATCAGGAAAAAGGAATATGCTGTTTCAGCGTAACTGTTTCACTCTTGGCCCTTTCTGTTCTATGTATTTGCACAGTGCAAGCAGCAATCTGCAGGAACCACACAGGCTATCCAGTGACAACGGCTAAGATTCACAGATTTCAACTACCAACATCCTCAAAGGATTTCAAATCTTACTGAATTTGTTTCAAAGTGAATTTTCTGAGAGATCACAAGAAAAACCTTCCAAAATTATTAGGTGTCCACACATAGTACATATTTCATCTGCATTTAAGGGTTGAGTCTAGTATTAAATGCATCCCAATTTATGGCTGTGGTACTGAAATTGTCCGCGATGAGTATTTTTTTTAATTTTTCCCCAAGGCTACTTTCGTGTATCAAGAAGGTTTGAACGTTAAGCACAAAAAGGCTACCCAATACTTACTGAACATCCAGTTGCATTACACACTTTTTGTATAGCATCTTCCATTTCAACTTCAATCTCACCTTCAGAGTCACCCTTCTGTGGCTTCACTTCCTCCTCATTAGAATCATTTTTGCAAAGCATCTGCAAGAAACGCAAAGCCCAGCGGATCACACAAGCATGCAGCAATTTCATCAGATGCCGTAGGAAAAAAAAAAAAAAAAAATCAGACATCATAATAGATTTAATTATTATGGCACACTTTTCTCAAAAATATCTTGTGTCAAAGAGCATGGTAACTTCCATCATCACTGACACTGTTTCCCACGACTCATACACTACTGAGCAACCTCTCACATACTACAAGATCATGCATACCAATAAACAATCCCTGCCTTTTTAAATGGAGTATTAATTTTATTACAATCCCACACATTATACAGTCATGTGCAGAGAAGCTCGAGGACAGCACAGCTTACTCCTTACCATGAAAAAGTGAGATATGAAGAGGACTATTGTATCCAGCTGTCGCATTTCCAGCTCTTTCCTTCCTTCCCTTTGTTTTTGCAGCCTATGTGCATGACTATGTAATTTAGATGGGGTTGCTTCAAGACATCTACAGCCCACATCACAGCATCAGATTTGGGATTAATTTTCAGCCCAGTAATTTAAACACTATCTCAGGAGACAAGGCAGCACTAGTTACAATGACCTTAGGTGCTTTTCTATCCCCAGCACGACACAGGGACCAAACTCTTTTCTCAATCTCAATGCAAATGAGAAAGTAAATCAACTGGTAACATTCATCTGTTTTATTTATCACCCACAGTTGACTCGGGTCATCCTGTCACAACCAACCTCCATCTGAAGATATGCTGGAGCTTCAGAATTATCACTGATTCTCCTCACACTGTCGTAGTGCTCTCCATAGCGATAAGCAATATGAAGTTCCCTCACATTGTTTTTGTCTGTGCCCCGAATCTAAATTAAACAAATAAATTGCAAATGAGGATTTGGAATCAAATTCAGCATTGTATTTTTCAAACTATTTTTTTTGAAGCAATGATAAACACTGATTGGAAGCAAAGTACATAGCTACCGAAGCATCTTTAAACAGGAAGTGTTGACCTAATAATCCAGATGTGCCTAGAGTAACAACAGAGCTTCTGTCTCAAGGATAATGTTTGAAAACCAGGTACACATCATTGGGTCAGTTACGTCATAACAAACAAAATATGGCATGAAAATATTTCACTGGAAAGCTCACAACTATTTTCTAAACTTTCCACAGGAGCTATTAGTTTTCTGATCATCTTCCCAGACCCAATTGCAGTGACAGCTCCTGTTCAGCGTACAATGGCTTTTTCCCCTCAAACACGAGGAAAAAAGTCCATTCAAGTTATGACCACAGTGAAAACAGTCACCCAGAGTAAGTTTGGTCCTGCAGCAGACCCAAAGCTCTACTCATGACTACTCAGCTACATCTCTTTCTCACAGGGCAACATCTTTAATAGATGGAGAAAAAATGGGAGCAGGAATAACCTTGGAATATTAGAACAACTCCCAGGTTGGCACGATCTGACAGCAGTATTCATCCAGCTCAAAGAAAAATGACACAAAAAGTTCATTTAGGTGAGGGGAGAGGATAATTTGATAAGCTGTATTTATCCATGTCTCATACAAGCAGGATTTACTTGTTTTTTAAATTATAACAAATTAAAGGTAAAGTTAATTTATGAACTGTTTCNGACTTTCCCAATCCTTTTATGTCTTTGAATCAACTTATTCCAATTTACAGAATATACACCAAGTCACCTTTCAACTACGTCTGTGGTTTGTGTTGCACTAAGGACTTCAGATTTCACAACAGATATTCTCCATTCATCTATTTTACACTTGCTCACCCTTAAGTTCCAAATCAACACTTGGTTATACTTAACTCCTGCCTTTCATCCTATTAAGTTATACAACATGTTGGAACTCAGCAAGATTCATTTTCAACATTTCTCCTCTGCCAAAGCCTAAATAGGTATCTAAGCACTCCCAAATCTCTTGAAAGATTATTCTGAAA
>VYZV01032515.1:16632-39426 GCA_013401275.1 Pandion haliaetus
TTTGTTAAGCTCAGAACTCTGGTGGCCCAGAAGCTTGGCTTTCTCTCAATCCATAAATCTCCAAGTTGTGTGTAGTTTAATGTGAAGCAAACATTCATAGGCCCTTGCAATAATGAACTGTGATATTAATCACTTAGGATGTGTTTTGTGCAGCTGACAGGCCTGACTGCCCAAATATACATGTGTGTAGTTAATGACTGAGGCTCAAACAGATTTGATTCTATACTGCAAAGGAGCTCATTTCTTTAAGGGAAAGTATCAAGCCTGACTTGCCAACCTGGGATAATGCTTACTATGTGTTGGTGGGGGTTTTTTGTTGGTTTTCTTTTTTCCCTACCTAATGAACTGGAGAAAAGGGCAATGCTCCAAATGGATGGGAAATACGTTCAGGCATCCTGCATACTGAAATGACTTGAGGAGCTGGAGGGAAAGCTCCCATGTTTAAGTTAATGAAGCTGCAAAGGGACTGCAGTTTAAGAAATCATTGTAAAGTATCTAACAGCACTAATGCATGACTGGTCAATTGATTTCTAGTTGTAAGAAACTCCACAGGTGCCAGGGGAAATTTTACACATGTGGGTCAAACTCCAGTGAGATTCAAACCATTACACCGAAAGTCCATAGGTTTAAAAAAGCCAATTAGGCCTCTTTTATTTCTGGAGTGAAAATGGCATGTAAAATTGTAATTACTTTTGAAGATACTGCATTGTCTAGGTTCATTTCACCATTCATTTTGAAGGAAAAGGTTTGTATCTACTCAGCACAAATACATACCAGTGGAAGACTGCACCATTTTCCTGCCTGCACGGGGAGGCTGCAAAATTACCGCAGGTCTCCACATCCATACCTGAACCCTCTTGAACTGGGAAAGTCTGCACCCATCCCTGTGAATTGCTATTGACTCAGCCTTGCAGCAGCTTTAAGGCAGTGATTTACATCTGATCTTCACCTTGCAGAAGTCATGCCCTTTGAGGGAACAGGCTTTTAAATCAAATAGTCTTGGATCTATCGTTTTCACCTGGGTAGAGCTCAAGAGCAATACATTTTTCTGCCAGGCTGACTGGAAGGCAGCAGGGAGCCTTTATTAATTAAAAGCAAGTTAAGAAGTCTTAGTGTAGTCACTAAGAATAAAATTTCAAGTGTGTTGATGGTTTAAGAGTTTAAGCTCTGTTAATGTTCAGTAACACCTTCTACAAGCCATTTCTGAAAATGTAGCTTAACATATGTGTACACAGTAGCCAAGGCCTGACTATGTTCCGTATAGGTGGTCTGAATTCAGTTGGGTACTAGAAATAGCATAGCTGTGACTGAGTTCATCCATACCTGTAAAACTCACATTGAAAGTTGTGCAGATACTGCGAAGGTGAACTCTCACACTGCCTCATGCTGTTGTCATGCCTGGACAAACCAGCTGAGAGGGGGGGTTCTGTGTGATGTTTTCACTTTTAGCTAGAGCATAAACAAGCTCATCCTTGCACCTGATTTATGTGGTTATTTCTGAGAGCTTTTACTCAGGTAGCCACATGAGTTGGCAGAGTTAGGGCTTCTCATGTTCAGACTGTGCATAACAAGTACATGTTCTAGAAGTGCTTCACAGAAAAAATAGAGCTGTTTGTGGTGCCCCGAAACTGTTTTGCTGCTGTTGCATTATGCAAAGGGACTCCAGTAACCATCATAAGTCATTACATTCTCCGTATCTTGGTACACTCTCTTCATGTTACCATCCTCAGAACAATGAGAATAATTTAAATAACTGAGTTAAAATGCTACGACGTGCTGAGACTCTGCAGTTTCTTTATATTGACCTGAGAAGGAAATAATGAGATGATTGTGTTAATATGTTTGCTGCTTCTTTTGAGTTCTGTAACTAAAACAAATGTCTGCATTCTGGGTTGAATGGTTGATAAACATCTGTGCAGCATTTTAAGCTAAAATTGCAAACAATTTTATTCTTCAGGAAAAGCTTCTTTTTCAGTATGAGGCGTTATCTCTCGTTTAAGTGGACTTGGACATTTTGAATATTAAAGGCATTATCCTTCAGACCTCTAACGTACAATTTTTATGTTACTCAAATGTTACTCATAGCAGTAGTTATTAAATTTGTCAAATTTAGCACAGAGCATTTACATAATTGACACCAGAGTTTCTAAATGTGAGGAGAAAAGGGAATCCCTAACATGGGGACTTTGTTCTAAGTGCAGATCGAGTTGAAACAAGCAGCATTATAAACACCTGGAGAAATTATTGATGAGGACACTGATGAACTATGGCCAGGACAGAGTTCTCTAATAGATAGTNCACACGGCATGGGCAACTTCAGAGCTATTGAAGCCAAACGGGATCTTCCAAATTACTCAGAAAATGTTTTTATTTCTCTCAATGCTGGCATAGACTAGAAAGATAAAGGATCGGATCAGCCCCACACAGAGATAACCTGACAGAAGTGCAGAGATTTGGCTGTGCTTTCCTGTGAAGTGTGAGGATTTCTTAGCTAGAGTATATAGGGAGGACATCCTTCAAAATGGGCAGGCTGTGTAAGATTGCCACTGATACAGAGTGCACCATGGAGGCTTTGCAGCAATCCTTTCTGCTTCAGTGACTCTCAAGCTTTGCAGCAAAGTGCTTTAGATGTTTCTGTTCTGCTTGAACGCCATGCCCTGTCACCCCACCAAGAGGGATGTATTTAGCACGGGAGACGGATGTTCGCTGTCTAATGTTGGCTGACAACAAGTCCCCTTTGCTTACTTAGTGAACAGGGTGGTTTTCCAAGGCACCTCACCTAGCTCTAGATTGTCACGTAGAAGAAGGAAATCAGATGAAACCAAACAATCTCAAATTCTTCCTTATTGACAGCCAGATTTGGAGTTCTTACTTTTTTTGCTTTTGTTTTTTTTAACCCTCTTGACCACAAAGAGGTTTGGCTAAAAAAGTTGTTTTGCAGATTCATGATGCATTAAAGGAAAGTCATTCCTCTGCCTTTTATGGTGACAGCGGTGTTCTTTGGTGTTGCACACATGTTCTGCAGACAACGTTACATCCACATCTATATGGCAAAGGCACCTCTAAAAGAGCTGCAGGTGTTTCTGCCCAAAGCAGAAACTGCTTTATTGCTGCTAACTACTGAACACATTGTCTTAAGGTCAATCTCCTTTTCTACCAGAATTTGCAGAAAGATAGAGGCAAAAATTATTTGCACCAAATGTTAGCACATGGTACCTACAGACTTTCAAAGAAGCTGTACGTGTCTTTAGCTGAGACCAGAATTCAGATAAATAATCTGCACCAAGAAGTTTGTTCCAAGTGCTTCATCTGCCAGATATATTAATGCCCAGAGATTTACTTAAGAACAGAAAGTATGTTGATGCCTTAAATTGTAGGGGTGTTTTCAGATTAGCACATATATCAGCAAATAGTTTGTATTTATTACAATGACAATTTCTGGCATTATGGAAGGATTAGCTCCTGCTTTCCTCACTTGGGAAACAAGTGTAATGTTACTTATGTGGTTAGTGCATAACGAGATGAGAGGTGTTGCTGCAGCTATTTATAGTTGCATTCAAATGACTATGTGCCTATGTCTTTTGATCAACATATATCCAGATTTAACTATAGTGATCATTTACCTTTGGAGGTTTTAATATCTTATGTCAAAATCGGATATTTTTCTGAAATGTGTTGTTTTGCGCAATTTTGCACGTGCTGATTGTGTTCATTTGTTTGCTTGAGCTGAGTACTAACTTTTCATGTGTTGCTTTTATTTCTAGAAACCACAGATTCCACAGAGATAGACACTGACAAGGAGAAATATATGCTAAATGACAGGGGTAAATAAATGCATACAGTGTCACCGGATGGAATGGCTTTTCAGATTATGATGCAATTTATTTTATCATGTAATTTGCATTTCATGTAACAAATTGTTTTATGATGTCTTTACTGTCACAAGTTAAGTGGAATTAATGGAGGAAAACGTACTGGGCTGCTGTTGAGGAAACCAGTGCCAGGAAATTCAAGAGACTGTAGAGTTTAATCAATATTTACAATGGTATTTTTACTTACACTGTTACAGCTAAACTATTCATTTCCTATGATTTCTTCAGTGCTTGGATAGTCTATTCAGCTGCTGCTGCTGTCATTTTGCAAAGGCCATCAATAATTTTTTTTATATAACCTTCAAATTTTTTCATGTTTTTTTAAGCTTTCAATTTAAGTACAAATCATTTGGAAACAAAGACAGAAAGGAAGATGATGTGCCTGTGCATTTATTCACTGAAAGATATTTTGAAAAGGAATTGAAGACCTGAAAGCAAGCTGAAGAATTTTCAAAATTTATAATGAACTATTTTATCAACCAGGTTTAATTGATACTTTGTTGAGAAATTTGGATACAATTATGAGAGAATAAAAGCACCTTCTATGAACTGTGCCTTTTGCCAGTTTTCCCCTGAGAGAAGACTGAAACGAGAAGCAGAAACACAGTTGAACTCAATGTATATTTTTGCCTGTGTTGTTGTCACTTTGAATATTGAACCAAATTGCTATTCTTATTTTTCACATTGCTATTGCTGACTGCAGCATAACAGTACAGGAAGAAGCGAGAAAGCACTTGGAAATAAGGAAATTAAATAATTTCTATTCTTACTCTGCTGATGAAAGAGCTGGCCTCAGACTGGAGATTATCCGGCTGCTAGCCACCCTTGTTGGGAGATTACATCCAAAGGAGCAGTCAAGTCCTTGCTCCTTTGCTGTTTCTCCAATGTCCTTGTCTGTGTGTTCAGCTCCACTAATTTGTTGGTCTGCAGTACGTTTGTCCTTAAATTGACAGGTGCAGTTTAATTGTAGCTATGTTCATAGTGAAGTAGTAAATACAAATAGAATATTTGATAATAAAGAAGCAGACGTAAATCTTTATAAGGTTTTGTCTGTGGATAAGTATGAATTAGAAAGGTTTTACTGAACATCACTACTGAACGTCAGCGTTAAACTGCATGTAATTACAGGCAGGCACATGTTCCAGTGGGAGATTTGTTTTAGGTGTGTGTGTGGCTCTGCATTTCAGCTTTCAGCAGAATTATAAACAGGAACAAGAATATTTGCTCTTGTCATGAAAGTGGAATTTGTGGAACGTCTGTGGGGAAAAAACAAAACCCTAAAAATCTGCTTCCAAGGGACTGCAGTCTCATGATGTACTCTTACCCACAGGCAGTGCATTGGCCCAGAAGGGACTCTATAAAGAGTAAAATGCTACACTGTGTGGTGAGGTCCCAGTAGTCTGGTTAGTACGTTGCTATAGTGTTTAAAGGCATTTTTGCACAAAGTTTTAGCATGAGAAAACATCTAAGGAAGCTTTCACTTAAATTTCGTAGGATATAGCTAGCCTGAAGAGAGGCAAACAGTGAATGGTGTCAAAGCAACTGTAGTAAAAATTAATTACAGTATAGCAAATGGGCTTCATAGTACATTAGCTACAGAACATACATAATTGTGAATGTGTTAGCTTCATCTGAATACACTTAATTATGCATATTAATAGCAATCGATGATTTATGAACTGAGCTAAACTTCCACTGCTCTATTCTGTCTTAATGTGTTTCCTTCTTTGTTTTCTTTAGGTCCAGTGTTTTTCCTCGCTTGTTTTAGCGTTGCTGCAGGATTTGCATTATTTTGGTATTGCTGTAACTCAGGTAATCTACTCCAGTGTTTTTTCTCTTGGTTACCTTACTTTAGCACAGGACGGGAGAGCAGCATGCCTCTTGATCTATCATGGTTTACTTAACAGAGTGGGTCAAGGTGTCATCATTCGTTAACGGGCTAGGATACAAACTGTGCTTCAGACATGCCGAGATACAAATAATGGATAGTTTGCCTACAGAGGATGCCACAAGTAGGGGCTCTTTTTAAAGACAGTAGTCATGTGAGCTCCTGTTGCTATAGCAATTGGTCATGACTCCCAGCAGTCATGAGACAGACCCAAACCTTCTGGCTTCCATATTCCTTGGGAGCTGGTTGAAGCATGAGCAGTGCCAGGGCCAGAGGATGCTGGCTCGATTTGCTGAGCCTGAGCAGCTACAACCATTGCCCCTGTTTTGCTGGCTCTGGGTGTTAGCTGTCCCTGAAAGCCACCTGCTTCACAGTAGCCAGCAGAGCAGAGCTCCTGCTCCTCTTTGCAGTCCTACCTTCCATTCACCCAATGTTGCTGTGAGAGTGGCAGCTTTTAGCAAAAAGTGCATTGATGTGTCCACATGGATCAACTTCAGCAAAGCAGTGAGTCAGTGCTAGTGGGAGAGATCCAGGGAGAGAGAGTAGCTGATTCAGAGGTGTCACTTGCTCTCGAGTCTTCATACAGTGCTGTGGGAAGTACCAGTCTTTATGTGGTAGATGGGGAGCAGAATCCAAACTCCATTTTGGTTTAGTGCCTTCTGCTCCTTATACCTGGGTCACAGCAGTTACAGTTGGACATTTTTCTTTACTGTTTTTTTCCCCAGAGCTGTAGGCTACAGTAGCACCAGTTCATAGACATTTCAGGTGATGTGGGAGTCTGGGCTGTGTTACCCTTCATTCCCAGATCAGAGTCCCTCAGCTGGACTGTCCATGGAGTCAGGGTTTAAGGCTAAAAGGGAACCGTTAGACCTTGAGGCTAACCTGTATGTTTCCTTAGCTGCCATCAGTTCCCTTCATCATAGTCAGTCACCAGCATTTAGTAGAAGCATTTTCAGAAAAGCATTCAGGGGCTGATACCAAAAAATCAGAGAATCCATCACTTCCCTTGATCCATTAATTGTCCATAGCATTAGAAACGTGTGTGTTATTCTCAGTTTGAACTGGTTTCAGCTCCAGCCTATTATTTTTATTAAGCTTTTCTCTACCAGACTGCAGAGCCCTTTAGCCCCTTGTTTCTGTGCCAGCTGACTTTTTATATTTTCTCCCTGAGGAGGTCCTTGTGCCTCAAGTCGGCTCTCTGTCTTTATTTTTGCTAAAATTACCAACTAATCTCTCCAAGTCTTTTGTTCCAAGGCTCTTTTTTCCAGGTTTTGAGGCTATTCCCTGTACCTATGCAGTATCTCAATGCCCCATGTGTAACAGGGCCACCAGACCAGGATGTGGTGTTCCAGGCTTGCACCATCCGGTGCTGTGCTGAGGTGTAAAGCTGCCCCCTTACCTAACTCAGTAATCTCCTCCTCGTGTGTCTGAACTTGCAGCGATGAATCCTAACAGATTCATTGTTATGCTGTCTTGGCAGCTGATGTATACAATATTGAAGAAAATGGACTTTCTTCTAGAGTCATCTTTTTATTGATTTTTATATTTTTGTAGATGCTGCTTACTAGCTAGAATGAAACTTAATTGTGTTCACTTTCTCTTTTTCCTCCCATCTTCATTCTGTTTTAGATACCAAAGTCGTAGGAAGAGCCAGGAGAATCTTGGGCTTTTCTCCTATTATCATAGGAAGACACGTTAGAAATATTTGTATGTTGTATTTGGAAGACGTATCAAGAAATTAAGGAAAAGCTGCCTCTTCGCTTGTCTGTACAGTATACCTGCCAAGGGAAGACAACAGTGCATGAATATTAATGTACTATACTCTCATACCAAAGATTTTATTAACTAGCTTCATCAATAATTGTGTTGCCTCAAAATGTATTCAGAATTTCAGCTATATATGTCCTTCCTTATGGGAACGGGCCATTTATTTTTGTAAATGCTTATTTTAGAATATTTATCATTTGGATAAAAAATATTTTTAATACAAACTTTAAAATTATATCCTAAGTGATCATGGGTCTTAAGCCATGTTTGCATATGTGTTTTATACTGGAATGAAGGATCACAACTGTTTTAAGGAATGCTAGCCTGTCTTTTGTGATAATTAATTTAAGAAAAGCACTTAACCACATGTACTTAAAGCCTTACTAAGAAAAGGATCTCCATCTCAGGATTGTCTGTTTTGTCTAGAGCCTTTATACTTACTGCCTGAGCTCAGGTGGGCACTAGCCCCTATGAAGTTTATCAGTGCCAGCTACCTTTGTGTATGCCTAGTACTTGCCGTGTTTTCTAATTCTCCTCTTCGTGCCTCATCCCAGCCTGCCTTGTTCATGTTCACACTCAGCTGTTGGCCATGGTTTGAATGCTTTGGAGCTGGTGCAGACTGGTTCCCAGCCCACTGAGGGTCCCAGGGACTAGAATGTCTGATCTGAAGCACTTCAAACTACCAAGAAGATTTTTCAGATTTATTTAGCTTTTCCTTTTCCAGTGAAGTGTTTTGCCGTCCCTATATCTAAGAAACTGAAGTAATCCAAGATACTTTGCAGGGACTTAAGTGCCATGACATGGGGCTTTTTTTATGGCCAAGAATATTTATACTTACTTGAAGAGCCTGAGGTTGTTCATAATGTCATTTGATGATGTTATGTTTTTCTTCTGTGAGTTGAAACCTGAAAAACTTGCAGAAACCATTGTAAGACTAAAATTCTTGAGTTGCAGGGAGTCAGGGCTGCAAGGGAAGCAGCTTGGGGTTTCTTAGCTTGCTTCTGCCTAGCTCAGTACAAATGGCTTTCCTCCTACAGATGGGAGGTGCAGCAGTTCTGAACTGGCTGTGAGAAATGACATTTTCAGTGGATAGTTCTTCAGTTACCCGCTCAAGAGTGTAGGGAACTTGGGGAGACAATGTCCCTGTACTTGGTGAGAAAGACACTTTGTGGCTCTTCATTCACTGACTGAATGAAGAGATTTCCAGATCAAATCAAATGTCACCTGAGTAAAAGTTGCAGCTACATCACAAGTTACCATGCACTGGAGGATCCCATGCAAAATTTTCAGTCATTTGGAGTGGTTTTCTCAAAACAGTCAGACTGAAAATTGTCTTCCAGCATTAAATTTTATTCATGGTATAAAGATGTCATCATCTTCTCCAAAGCAAATCGTGTTGTAATAACTGTATTTCCTTCCAGGACAATGCTCAACCTGATACAGTAGCAAGCATATAGTGTAAAGGAGGAATTGGTTACCGGGCTAAATTTTCAAATAAAAGTACTAAAGAATATTTGTGGGAAATGTCTTGAGAAATGAAAAAGGGCTCAGAGGACCCTGATTTTACTCTTCTGATAAAGTGTTTTTACCTTCAGCATTGGAGTGTGGTTGGGTCACGAGCCAATCCTGTGTAGAGGTAGCTACAGTCTTCATTAGGTCAAACCTCAAGAACAGATGGTGCATCTTCGTGGCTATCGCTGGTGTGAGTGTAGCTCATCTTGAAACACACAAGTGAAATCACATGGGCTACAGGGATAACACTACAGTGACACTGTACGTCAGCACAAGCTATTTGGTTTAAGTACTTATTCTGACTCTGCCAAGCTCCCAGTTGCTGGGTTTACACTGCGAACGGCACCTCCACCAGCCATGTTAAAGCTGGCTTGGCTATTTTTACACAGCTGCAGCCGCTCCTTTGACTGCGGAGCCAGCGTTTCCCTAACAGCTCCCCTGGTGTAACTGTGCAGTACTCAACAGAAGAGTTTTCTGCGTAGACAGGCAAACATACCCCAAGATCAGCAGTGGGCCAAGGGATATTATAAATGCTTAATAGCCTGATAGCTGCACTGTAAAATGTGGAATGAGAAAAATGCCATGCAAACAAAATAACACCCAGCAGAGAAATTTATTTAGACTTCTTTTCCCCTGCCTCTACCCCACCAGCTCTTGCATCTCTTTGATCTAATCTCCACAGGGACTCTTATTAGGGAGAAAACGGTGACAGAGCTGAGTGCGTTTCCTACAAAATTGGCTAACTGTGAGGCTCTGCTGCCCTTGTTACACAATGATCTGCTGTTGTGCTCTCTTCCATCTTGGGAAGCACTTTAGTTACATTCTGCTGTTTTCTCTCTGCCTTGCCTTGTGTTTAAGGTGACAACAGGTTGGGGTTTTTTTCCAGCAAACCAGCCTTAATTTATAATGTTTGAAATGAAGTGTTCCTTTCCCCACTGCTGCTTACCTCCTATAGCAGCCCCTTTTTAAGGAACTGGAAAAAATGCCTCTGAAATCTAAAGGGGTTTTAAATCTTTGCCTTGAAGCCAATTTTGAAACCTCATTAGAGGAACAGTATTCCATTTTACACAAACCCCCATTATTCAAAGTAATCACAGCAGTCGCATCTCATTTTAAAGCAGAAATGGAGGCCTTACTGCTGCTAGGCAGATTCTTTCTGTTTAGATTATCCACTGTGTTACCCTTTGAGTAACAGGTTGCAAATTGTTGTGAGCTGTTACGGAAACCTGCAGAAATTACCAGTGCCTTATTTAATCTGAAAGTGAGAATCTGCTATACTTACTGGTTCAAGGATGCCTTGCAGAGCCAGGAGGCCTTTTGGGTCGATCAGACTGCTCCAGGAGCACGCTGAGTGCACAGTAGGACATGGTCCTCTCAGTTCCTTAAATTGAGTGGTTTTCTTGAGCCTTGAAAATCATATGGAATAGGAAAGTTTACTAAAGGCTATGGCTATATTTCTTCCCTTTCTGAGGTTGCTTGAGATAAGGATGCCTCTCGGGGGGGAAAAAAAAAATCCAGGATGAGCTATTCCCAGGTTTGGGGCTGGGAGGAGAGAGGAAAAATGAGTCTTGGTTCATCCCAGTGTTGTTTGTTAAAGGACCTGACAGCGAAGAATAGACAAGAATATGTTCCTTTATTAGTGCTGGCTATTAATTTAAAAAGTAAAAGCGAGGCTAGCTATAAAATTGTTATGTGCATAGGTTTGGAGACATTCTTTTTCTTGGAAGAGTTTTCTTTCAGGAGCAAATACTGAGGTTTACTACACTACTCTGCAAGCAGATGAAGTGATAATCCCATCTTCAGTTCCTGGAGGAAGCCTGTATGTACCTCCATGGGAGTCAGGTCCTTCTAGGCAAGCAGTGTTATTTACTTGGAAATAAATGAGGCAGGGTCTTGGGTGAGCCTGTCTAGCTGCAGAATTCCAGCTTCCCTGTCAAGTCAAGAATAGCTTGGCATTTGCTGCTGAAACTGTACTGGTATTTAGGAATGTGCTTTACTTTATGTGCAGGGAAGTTGTCCTGGCTGTGTAAAGTTCAGTTGGTGGTTACATGTGCAGGGGATAGAGGCCATTCGTGTGAATGCCATAGTTCTTGTGCTGCAGACAGTAAACTTACAGGAGCTAATAAAAAGCAGCAATGTTTTCAACATAGGCTCTCTCACCTTGTGCAACTCTCATTGAAGAAGTAAAATACTTGCCTTTCCCTGCAGCACAAGCAGCATTGTGTCTGTAGCGGCATTATGGGCTAAGGAGCCAAATGGCTGTTGGGTGGGTGATGCTGGCTTGGGGGGCCGAACGTGGTTCTCAGGAAAGAGAGGAGCAAGGAGAAGCTGTGGTCACTGGAGGGTGGGAGCATGCAGGTTATGGAGCAGTTGGCTCCCCTGTCAGCTTAGACAGTGCTCTGCAGCAAGTGCCTTGCACACGGACTTGCTGCAGCTCCCACCGGGGACCGTGTTGACTTGTGCATGAATCCCGAGGGGAGGGAAGGGGGGATGGGCTTCATGCTGTTCAGCCTGGAGGCCTCCTGATACCTAGCCAAAAATCACCTTCCTTCCCTGTTTTTTTTTTTTGTTATGAATGGGCTTTTTGATTTAAAGTAAAGCTGAACTGCCTCTGATTGTCTTGGTGTAATGTCAGGGCTATCTAGATCCAAGGACAAGAGTTAGCCAGTGTGATAACCCCCTAAGCAGAGCGTGCAGGCAGCTGGCCCGAGCCATGTGAATAGTTAAGGCAGAGTGACGGGGCCGCCTGCATGCAGAGAGGACTGGAAGCAAAGTGACAGATCATACAATGAATTTGCACAATTCCATTTAAAGACAGACTGCTATTTAAAGTACTTCAGTGAAGTATGATGTGCCTGCAAGCCAGAGCTGGAATAAAGTGGTGATTAATTCTGGGATATATTGGGCTACTTCACAGCTGCTGGAGTTTTCAAAGCTGCCAAGGCAAAGTTACTCTTTTTGTTTCTTTCACTTGTGATTTTTTTTTTCTCATACTGTAATAAACTGAAAACATATTTGGTCAAAATTCGCAGTTGAGGATGCTTTTCACTGTTGTTCTCTATGCACAAATGTTGTTCCAGAGAGATGCCATGCTGTGGCTGTGTAATCAGTGTTGCTGTTGCACTAACAAATACAAACAGTTTGCTGTACTTCACAGGTACTGTTTTGTAATCATTTCTCCTAACATACATCTTCTTGAATTCTGTAGAAATTAATGGATTTTTTTTTTAACGGGGTGAAGCTGGCAAATTGAAATAAAATCTGTACTGACAAAAAAATGCCACTGTTTTTCTTGTAGTTAATGCTTTGTACTTCCTTCCAGAAGCACCCCTTGACGTATTGTCCTCCTGTGGCTGCTGGCTGCTGACTGACTCCCTCCTGGTCTCTGCTCTGTGATAATTAAATTTTTGTTTTGGGTATTTCTGGCAAGATTTTTAACGTTTTCATCTGCTTTCAAAAAGTCTTTGCAGTTTTTCTGCTTAACTTGTTTAGAGATCTGAAGTTAATGGGACACATTGGTGCAAAGACTGAATGTCTTTTGGTTAAGTCTTGACTGTGTCATTTTTGTAGTCCAATGAATCATTGGGTGGAGGCCTACCTCTTGGTATAAAGTGACTTTGACACAAGATTGATTTTAAAGGTTACTTTGACCACCCAGAAAGGGTCTTCAGGTAAGAAAACCACACAGATGAATTTGTTACTGGCCTGTTCTTTTGGGTAAACTAAAGGGGGATCTGCTGGCCCAGGTCCTCCTGTGGGCAGTGTTAAGGATCCTACCAAAGCAATGTGTTGCTGTAGCAGGAGAAGCTTCAGGGGGAGGTCACTGACCCACAGCCTGGATTGCATCCCCTGCTGCAACAAGTTCTTTCGGGGCCAAGAGGAACCCCAGAGCCTCAACACCTTCCCATAGCATGTGAAATGCTGTTAAACAGGGGCTGGGTTGTCAGTATCAATGGAGGATGATCTCTTGTTGATCAGAAAGAGAGATCCTCTTCATCCTTTGCCCTCCCCTGGAGTGTCTGCCTCATGAGTTGGAAGGAGGGTGTCTCCCCAACTTTCCTACTGCCTGGCGTGCAGCTTTTTGGGGGGAAGAGGGAGAGGAGCAGCTTTAGTGCCAGGAGGTCCCACTTGCATCTGTGCTGAGCAGGCATGTGGTGGCCTGACCCTTTGCCACTGCAGCAAAGATCTTGTGCCTTGTGCCAGGAGAAGGGACTGGCGCAGACCTTTTCTCCATGGATGTCACCAAGGTTTTGATGTGAGTGAAAAAACAGCTCGATTAAGCTACGAAACTGTAGGATTTGGGGAGGGGGTAATTCTCATTATAGCTTCAACTCATCCTCTTCATAGGCACATTGTTAATGCCAACTGCAAAAGAAACCTGTGGCTGGAGATGAGATGGGTATGCAGCAGCATCACTCTGTTTAATTCAATGTAGCTGCTTCAGCATAAAAGAGCATTTCAGGTGAATCCTGACCTGCCCTTTCTATTTTGGAGCACAGACCACTATGCACTGTGGTTGCAAGGAAAAGCTGTCTGCCATGTTGCTGTTGATAAATCTTTAATAACATTGTGTCTAGTAAAGTAAAACCCATTCAGACTTGGTCTGCACTTGGTGAGCTGTTACCAGGGGAAGTCAGATGCCAGCAGCCAGAGCGCCACGGCTTCTGAAGCCTGAAAAAATAACTGGCAAGATGTGTCCTCACAGTGCGACTTACATCAAGTCCTCTCTTTCCAGTAGCAAAATATGTCATCACACTTGGGTGGTGGTTTTTTTCCATTTTTTTTAACCTCCGGGTTTAGCTACCCTGGGGGTTTAGCAGGGCCCAAGCCCCGCAGCCCCTGTCCAGAGGATGTTCCGTGCCATCCAGCGGCCGTCTCGCACCCACCAGCACCAGGTCTGGCAATGGCCTCGGATGGCAGTGCTGCCTGGTCCCTGCGGCTGCCTCCCTGCTGAATGTAACAGAAAGCAAGAGATCTAAGATTATTTTCCACTGTCTGCACTGAGCTAATTAATTTTAAAATTTCCTAGCAGAGGTTGAAAATAGGATGCCTGTGCCTCTTAAATATTCCTGATCCGTAATGGTTGTGGACAGCTGCATTACACTTCTCATCTCTCTGTGGAAGAAAAAATAACATCCATTGAGGCTGAGATTTCCAAATCTACCTGGGGCTGAGAAGCACACTGGAAATCTTTGGAAGAGGTACATTACTGTGCTCCTATGGGTGCCCGGGGAGAGCTTAGCCCTCTGTCCCTCTCCCACCCCTCACATGTCCTGGGGTGACCTTTCCACTTGCCTGAGTGTTTCACTTTCAATAAAGATTTGTTAAGAGGGTTCCCAAGCACAAAGCGGATTCTGGGTATTTTCAGAGCAGGAGAAGAGGCAAAAAAATCTGTGCTCTCCATCCTACCAATTCCAGTGTGCCTTTGCTTGGAAGGACAACAAATTTTTAAAACTCACAGGTGTCAAAACCAAAAGATTGCTCCTGAGCAGAGCTGGTGCTTCCTGCCCCTTTCTCCAGCCAGACAAGCTGGCAGGAGGGCATGGAGCTGCCTGGCCCCTGCTACATTGTGGTATGGTAACCCCAGCCCTGGGCTGGTGCTTGGGATGCTGGCACAGCGGAAACAAGGGGTGGCACAAGGGAGACAGGTGCCATGCCACAATAACCAGGAGAGATCAGTGATAGCTCTACTCTCACACTTTTTCCTGCACACCAAAGAGGAAAATCCAGACTTCATCATTACTTTCAAACGCAAAATTGAGCCCGTTATGCACAGATGAGCACTGACTAGTTAGAAGTTGTGCTGGATGCTTCTAGATCTGTTTTAGACTCCAAATGGATACCTTCGTATGCTCTTGGTAGCTTTTGTTCTCTGCCCCACACTTTACACAAGCTGGCTGCGTTCTGGTGGATTAAGGGTACTGCAAAGGGGATGTTCTTGTCCCATCGCTGTGAGCACGGGGCTGGACCAGCTTCTGAATCTCAGGAGCTTGTTCTCCCACCCCTGTATCATACACCACTCCATACCTGCTTTGCTTTAGTTTTATGCCATTTTATGGTTATGCAGCAAGGTGCAGTTAGAGCCTCTGGAGGTGTCACTCTAAGGTCTCACATGTGCTTCTTGGAGGTGGCTCAAGTCACCCTGATTTATCACTGCTGCTTTTCACTGCTCTGCAAGAACTCCACCCTGCCAGGAGGCAGGAAGATAGTTTATGGCAGGTAGGAACCAAATTCAAAGTCCAGGTCTAACAGGTAAAATTATAGCAGAAAATAATAATTAATAATAATAATTTAGATGATAGAAGTTTTCTATGAGAGTTGCAAAGGCATCTTTCAGGGTATTCCCAGGCAGGGAGCACTGTGGGGCATAGGTGAAATTTGACTTGACTAGCATGGAGTTGTTAAGAAAACAAACAAGTAGGAAAGAAATTCCTCATTCAGAGCTGGAGGAAATTCAGCCCTGGATGAGTCTAGGCTGGACCTGACTCTGGAAACAGGAACAAGAAGACTCATTAATCCATCACACACTGTCTGCGCAAGTAAAGGGGACATGCAAATTAAATAAAATAATAACAGTTTAAAGATGCCAGCATCGCTGTTTGATAACTGTGGTCCCTTTGAGATGTTGTGATGACACCTACCAGGGTGGGTCTGGGATGCAGGCCTTTCAAATCTGTTTTTTTTTATCAGCATGGAGAAAAAAGAGCTTTTACAGAGTGTGAAGGAGAATACTGACCAACACAGGCCTGTTGTGGCTTGCTCTTACACTGCCCCATTTAGTGCACTTCATAGAGGTTGATTTTGTTAAGTCATGTTCCAGAATTTCTATGTCCACGAGCGATGGAGGGGCCCGAGGAGAAATACAGTCATTTCTTTCCTGAACAATGCCTCTCCCTGGCATGCTTGATGAATCATGTTTTCTGACACAGAAAAAAATAAATCCTTTTTCAGGGTAAAGACACGTAGCTGTCCCCCTCCATAGCTTCCACAAGTCCAACACAAATGTGAAACATAAGGCCTGTCCAACACTTTAAATTATTTTCATCCTCGATGCTAGAAAACTCGGGTAATGTTGGGTGGTGATGAAACTATTTATTCTCAAATATTTTTGGCACCAGTGAAAATGGTTGGCAAAGTTTCAGGAGTCCTGGTGTGACTCTTTGTACCATGGTACCAGATTTACCACTCACCCCATAACTAATTAAAACCGGTACTGTAAAAAGGGGGTTGGGGCTACCTCTGAGCTGGAAGAGTGGTAAGCAGAGGAGGGGGAGTGGAAAGCATTGTGAAGGAGGCTGGAAGAAAAAGTAACCAGAGTTTTTGCTGTCTCCATTTCTGACAAAGCCCAACTTGTCTGATGAGCAAGCATTGGGAAGTGTCTGTTCTCATTTGGGGAATTGTGGAACTCTTCTTGGGAGGACAGCCAGGTTCTTAAATAGTTTTCATTATGAAATAATCCAAGTGAGGGGAGGGGGAAATAACCATGAAAACAGTTCTTCAATTCAATAAACTGTGGAGAAGAGGAAAGTGAGTTCAAAATAATCCATTGCATCCAATAGCAGGGAAGGTAATTTTTTGTCACCACCCTTGAATAATAATTGGTTAGATATTATTCTTGAAAAGATTGTTTGCTGTGTCTTCCACTATTTATCATAATGTATCCTGCAATGATATGTAGGCAATGGTCCCAATGTCACAGCCAAGGGCCATTAGAAAAGTGGGGCTGAGGTTGAGCGTGTGCTTTTAATACAAAGTGTTCAATCAGTGTGAGAATGTGAAATTCCTCCTTGCAGAAGTAGCCTTTAACCACCACATTTATTGATGTCAGCCTTTTTGATGTGTATGTACCTAACATGGCCAATGTTTGCTCCCTGACACAGTCAAGAGCCACCTGCTAACAGTGTGAGCATTACATAGAATCATAGAATCATTTAGGTTGGAAAAGACCTTTAAGATAATCAAGTCCAACCATAAACCTAACACTGCCAAGTCCACCACTAAACCATGTCCCTAAGTGCCATGTCTATACATTTCCATTACCTCTGCCCATGCTCCTGCCCTCCTACCGCTGTTGAATGTGTTCAGATGTAAGGATGTGAATGAATGATGGTGGGGATAAGGGTAAAACACTGGGTACAGCTGGCACATCACCCCTGCAGTGTTTGGACTTAACCCAGCCTCTGATGAAAAAACCTACTCTAAGAGCCTGTTGTGGCCATGCAGTTATTTATCTCTTCCTGAAATGCTTTCTCTCATTTATTTTAATTTATTTCTTGCTCTAGTAATGTCTTGGCTTACCTTTTGACTCTGGTCCACCCTTGTTGATCACCCGCAACCATTGAAGGGCTGCAGCAAGACTCCTGCGTGACACCAGTGTGAATGGGTTCCTGTCCTGCTCCTTAAATATTTCAGCTGTAAAGCAGTGACCTCTCCTTTTTCTGGGGGAGAAAGACAGCCTGCTCCTCAGACATGTAGCTTTCTGAGATAAAGTGGGAATATAGGGCACAGCAAACTTTCTTCTCTTTTGCATGCTTCCAAGTGGGTAGCTAGCTCAAGCTTAATAGTAGTCCTGAAACAGTCTGCTTACTTTTGAAGACTTTTGACCATGGTGCCTTGCGCTGTTGAATGTGAAAGCTTCTAAAATCAAAATGACATGCTGAAATGTTATTTCATAAAGGAGAACATAATCTCATTTCCCATCACTGTGGAAGGTTTCTTCTAAGATACATACTGTCCTCTGGGGTAGTTCCTTGGGGCAAAAATCTGCGTCTGAACATACTGGTGTCATGGTCTTTGCAATGCATGAACTTCACTTTAAGGTCATTAAATTTGTGTATGTTTAAGTGATGTTAGCCATGTTTGTTTCTACTAGAAAAAAAGTAATTTACAAATAGCTACCATCTGGTGATATCTGGGGTACCAGTTGTTTCCTGACTTATTCTAAGGGAAAGGTAGTATCTACACTATTCTTTTGCAGTATCCTTTCCTGGATATTGGTTTAATAGTGATAACACTGCATGTGTTGTCTCAAGCACTAAACAGGACTGTTTCTGCTCTGCTAGATCATTTCCCTACAGACAGCATAGCAAAACTGCTGGGAGTATTCAGAAGCTCTTTGTTTATTATTTTTTAATTTCTTAATGGAAGTGTAGGGTTTGTGGGGATGGCCATGCAAAGATGTGAGGCTCCACCTCTCACATTGGGATATTGTGCTTATGTATATGACCTGCAAATCATTTCTTTAAAAACAAAACACTGTCTTTTAGCAGCAATATGGCTTTTTCTTGTATGCAAACAACTAAGGAGAAGGTGAGCCTGCTTCTTTTTGGTCTCAGTACTTCTAGATGCCCTATGCTGCCTCTAACCTTACAGGAGATCTGATGAACTATTTTGAAGGAGTGGCATGTTTAAATGTGCAGGTTATCAAAGATACGAGTTATACATATGAAAATATATCATCAGTTTTCTTCTACATGTTCCCACTGCCCTGCAGTAAGTAAATACACTTTCAGTAGAGCCAGTTCTCCTGTGGTTTGACAAAATTATATGGCAGAACAAGGACCAGCTTTTGACACTGTTTTTGGGTTGGTTTTGGTTTTTTTTTTGAAAACAAACTGTAAAACAGTGCATAAATTGGTACCACATGTAGCATATCCCGAACCAGATAAAACTTACAATGGTGACACCTTTGGTAAGCTAGAAAATAAGCAGAGCTTAGTGTTTGGATTCTGTCACTTGTTTCTGAGAACCCTTTTGTACATATTTGAATGATCAAGATTATCATGTTTCTTCTTCCTCTAATACAAAAGAGCATCCAAGCTTTTAGGGTAACACATAGTAACAAGCCCATGCCCTGGTCCAAGGAGATGAGCACAGTGCACGAGTATCTCTGGTATGGGGCAGTGTACCCCAGTCATCCAGTACCTACACCAAAGCGTGGTTGGCAGGGCTCAGTGCAACTTGTGGGAAGATGCAGCAGAACACAGGATAAAGTGTTTGTTAGAATAAATTGAAACGAATGACCAAAAACTTCCAAATGATAGTTGAGGGGAAAACAGTAACCAGGATTCTGCTTTCTAGTTCAGCCCTTTTTATGTAATACTCAGCTGCAGAATAAGCTTCAACAATGACCTGGTTTAGAAGACAAATACTTAAAAGTCAGTTCCAGTAAATATAGTTGTTGTCACCTGCTTCAGTAAGTACAGCTACACTGAAAATTTCAACCCAGGCAGTCCTAGATGCTGGAGGGACTAACGAGAATGACCAGAGCAGCATGTGTAATTCTTACTCTGCTCAGAAGCTTATGAAACAGAAGTAAATGGATGACCTGGCATGAACCTTTTCCCGAGACAGCCTGTAAAAATTCATCTCGCTTCATTATTGATGACCTCTTTTTAAGTGAAATGTTTGCCTACAACCAAGAACACTGGAGAAGCACAGCAAACCAAAGAACTATATAAACCCAGGCATTTGTTTGCCACCCCTAGGAGATATTCACTATGATTTTAAGTAAGCACCTGACTTAAAAGAATAATAATCATGTGGTTAAATTATTTATACTTGAAACCAACTTGCAGATGCCTTTGCTAAAAAATACATGAACTCTGAAGGCTTCAGAGACTTGAAACATGGATTGCATGTTTGAGGATGTTTTGCAAATTTACTTAATCACAATAAAAGACATGGTAATAAACCAGCATCCTTTTTATTTAAAAATAGACATCCAGGTGCAAGTTGAAACCTGCTGATGCCCAGTACAGTCTTGAAGTCAGATAGATGGCTTTCAGATCAGGTTTTCGTGTATTTAGAACCAAAAGAAGAGACCAGGCTCTCTGAAGTTGCAAATATCTCTGTTGTGATGCTTCAGCCACACTTTCAGGAGCTCATGAAGCAGAAGGATTCATGACTTTTTTTGTTGTTGTTCTGTTGTTTTTGTTTTGTTCTGCCAGGCTCTGGCAGACTTCAAGTGAACAAACACCTTCCCCTTAATGCCGATCTCCACAGCCAGCTCTTGGCACCCAACAGTGTGTTCAAGCTTGAAGTATTTTTTCTTTCCCTCCTGTATGTCCCAAAACCCATGTCTTGCAAAGTTCATTGGAATCCATAGTTGACATGTCATTGCCTGGTGAGTGTTCCCTACCCTACTGCACTGGATCCAGTTACCTCCACAAGCCTCTGGGAGATGGGATATACAAGCCTTGGTAGTTTCTGTTGGACAACAGCTTAGCAGTAAAGATGCTATAAGAACAGCTATTGTATTTTTCAGGAGAAACCTGCTGTAACAGCTTGTTTGCTTGAGTGACCTGAAAAATTATGGTCCAATAAAGAGGGGAATAAAATGGGAAAACACCTGGTATGTCTGTACTGCAACCCCCCTCAAGTGTTTCAGTGCAAGACAAACATGATCATGCTCGTAAGAGAGGGCCACAGCAATAAGTAGCACAGGAATGGAAAACTACATTCAAAACTGGGCCAAATCACCGTGAAGTGTAAAGATGATAAACATCAGTACAGCCTGGGCGTCTGTTTGCATCTGCCATTAGGATACTAAGCACAAGCCAAAAAGTGAGTGGATTAGCAAAGTGACAGAAACACATTTCTTCTTATTTTAATGTCTTGCTAAAAGAACTAGAGAGATGCAAATCTGGCAATGAAAAATATCTAATATGCATACCTAAGTTAAAAGTAGCTATCTTTTGGACAGGTTATGTATTTAGGACAACACAAAGCAACTACTTCAGACATCTAGCTTAGGTACAGTTTCCTGTACAGAAGAGAGGTAGCTGCCTCCAGAGACCCTCTCCAGACTGAACTAGATGCACAGACGGGCAAGTACTCCAGTGAGTAAAAAGGTGACGGTAACAAAGGTAGTACATTCAAGGATCTTATCAAAATTACTGCCCAATGTTGAGGCACAGATAAATTTCATGCTTGGAAGGACTCTGCTTACAGTTGCCTATTTTCTCTCAAAGAAAAGTTTTTAAGATTTTCAGCACTGCTGTTTGGCCAGTCAATTCACCACACTACAGCACTGAAACTGCGATAGCACAAGTATGTATGAATAGTCCTTCAACAGTTCGCTGGTTTGTAAAAAATAAATAAGGAAAATTGTCCTGAGTGCTTCATTCAGAACTTGTTCTGAGCTACATTTAAATTAGTACAACATGCACAATTAAAACCATTGCTTGCTAGATACTGGTTAAATACATGTTAAGTTGGAAATGAAGCAACAAAAGATGAATTAAAAAATAAAAAAAATGTCTATTCCATTACTAACTAATCACACAAGTTTCTGATTTGTTTTCTGTTAGTAATTCTACAGAACGTGTAAATGAAGATATGGTACATCAATGGGCCTTGAGACATAACTAACAAGAGACATGATCAATAAAAACTGTAAATGAGATGAGACACATGGAAGTCAAACTTCTATTAATATGTGCAAGCGAGCATTTAAAAATTAACAGTAAAGAAATGTATTAGTACAAATCTGCATCTGCAATTAAGCACAATCTAGAAAACTAGGATTTTTCTGATTGCAGATGTCATACTTTGGAAATAAAATGACTGAAATGTTTTTGTTGTAGAAATTTTTATAACCTACACCATCACTAGCAATAGTATATTTAGAAAAAGTGTCAGTCCCTGAGCCAGCAGGTAAGAACCTAGAAGATATTTATATCTCTCTATATATGTTTAAAAATAAAAATTTTAAAAAATTACTTATGCTTTTAGGCATAAACTCATAAGACTAACACAACTGCAGCAATCAATCTTGGGAAGAGAAGAGGGAAAAGTAAGTTACAGAGGGATGAACTTCTTTCAGTTTGCTACTTGAATTGCTGACAGGCACTCAGTACCAGTTTAGCAGGTAAAGTTCACCCTGTATCCTCTAGTTTTGCAGTTCAGCCTGGAGAAGGTAGCGCTTCTAACAGGATTTCCAGAAATACATTAAAACACACAGAATACGAAGTATAGCAGTTAATAGTAAGAAACTATTAGCAATTAGGTTATTTGTGTGTCTGGGCACAAAGAAGAGGAAATTTTAAGTGTGGTCCAGACATGCAGAAACAGGACAAATGAGTACCTGTGAGCAAAACTGGACAAAAGATAACCTGCTGTTTCTGTTTGTCTCATCTTTGGTTTAGCTAGAGTGGACAAAAAAGAAAACAAGGCACAGCTCCCTTTGCGCACTGCAAAGGACGACCACTGCTGCACTATGGAGTACATAGGTTTGGTGCCAAGTAAGTGAAATAAAGGACAATGTGACCATTCCAGAACCGAAGGCCTGCCATTTCTTACCACAGTGGAAATGACAAATTGCCACAAAAACAAAAGGCACAGAAAATGGGAAGTCCTGTGAAGTGCCACCGCTTGCTTTTACCTTGTTTGATGAGCTTATGCCACTTCTCTGAAAAACAATGAAAACACCAATATTCCAGAAAAACAATGTCCTTGGGTCAAAATCAACCTTTCCTTAGATGTCAAAAAGTTTAAATATTAACACACGGGAAAATTTAAGTACACAAATGTGTTGGTTGTTGGAAACTTGAGAAAGCTGCTCGGTATGTCCAGCTTATTCAGATTATCTTTTTTTCCCTGCTGTGTCCAAGTGTAACTGGCTCAAGTGCAAAAGGCATCTAGAATGAATGATTCAGGTCTCTGAAATACAAAACAAAGATATTGAGATGTTAGTTAAACAGGAATTACAGTAAATGACAAGTTTGCCTTAAAGGGGGACTTAAGTTTCCTTTG
>VYZV01032515.1:43230-56469 GCA_013401275.1 Pandion haliaetus
CCTCTGTTCTTTTGCAGTAAGGGCTCTGCAACTCAGACCCTCTGCCAAATTTCTTTGATGCTGGTGGAATGAGCACCAATGAATTCTGGAGTGTGTTCTGAGAATGGTTTTTGACTATTAAGACTCCTAATTCTTAAATGTGTAGATCACTGGAGTTTGTGTGTGCATGTACAGGATACGTGAGAGAAAGTTCATACCTGACAAGGTTTTACAGCAAAATAAATAAAACTTTGAGGTCCTTCTGATAGGCACATACACAGGTGCGTAGCTTATGACTCTAGTGCATGAGGTAAACTTTGTTATTTGCTTTTAGCATAATGACCCTGTCAACACTGCAGAACTTAACCACAGAACCAAGACTCGCTTACTTGTTGAAGCAGTTAAGTAGAAGTGGTGGCAAATGCTCATGATGCTGAAGTATTAAAAGCCAGGTTCACTTGGTGGCCATAATTAGGAAGTCTAATGCTGTTTTGGTTTCAAGGAATTCTGGGCACCTGTTCAAGTCCTGTTTGCTAAAGCAGTATAGTCAAACATAACAGGCCAGTCAAAGCACTGAAGAACAGCATGGAGGAACTATCTGAAAAGGTTAAGCTACTGCACACCTGTGTAGGCATGAAATAATTTAAGCTCAGCAGTACTTAGCCCTGAAAATGAGTTTATACATGTCTGTAAAGCATCTGGAGCTACATGGATGCTTGCCTCCCAGCAGTACCTGGAAGGACTCTAGTACCATCATGAGAATGAAGTGTAATAAATGAAATGGAGTAATTAATCCTGAAGTATGGAAGAAAAGCATTTCAGGTGGTTGATTTAAAAAAGAAAGGGCAATAATGGCCTCACGTGTTTTGTGAGTTAAAAGAAATCATGCTCAAAGGAGAACTGACACTTTCAGAACTGTCCTCTTGTCTAAATAAGGGTCAGAGAAGACAAGTATTGCTTGTCAGTTTAGGCGGTGCTCTAAATTTTGAAGTAGAATTGCAGTAATCCTATCTTTGTGATTATAGTACTTAAAATGAGGGTGTTTGTGAAAATGTTCTTAAGAACAGTTATTTTTTAAGTATTTTATTATAGTGGGATTAGATTACTATGATTTCATGCCACTTAAACTATTTCAAGACATTCTTTGCTTTTCTTCCGAAAAGTTAAGATTACCAAATCACTTTCAAGGACAAGTTTGCTGAACATTTTTCAAAATGTTTTTGTGAAAGGCTCTTTTGAAGGAGGAAAAGCTTTTAATCCCTAGTAGAGAACTGCGAGAACGGGTAGCTCCTGGGATAAACCTCTGTCTCAAGGAAAGAAACTGGATGGTTGCACAGACTTTTGTTTGGACTTATGAGAGCTTCTAAGAGGCAGAATTTTGTGGCTGGACAGAAAGGCAAACTGTTCCTGCAGGCCCAAACTACAAAATACACATCGTGAAAAGCAAGTTCTTGCTATGGTGCCTGTATCTTTGAACCTTCATGTCCTGTTTCCTATCTTCAGTACTTCTGAGCTCAGCATGACAGCATTGCTCCAACAGCACACCCCCTATAGGCTGAGGGCTTTGTCATCCTCGGTAGGCTAAACCTACAGCCAGTGCTGACTACAGAGCGCAGGCTGAACCCTTGATGAGTCTCACTGTTTGCTAAGTAAGTGGTCTTTGAACGCTACCTCAGCCCATCTTTGGAATGTCCTCTGAGCCAGGACCTGGATTTTGCTCTTGTACAAACTCTACCAAATACAGAGACAGCTGTATTCTGTCTCTCATAAGAAAGAAAAAAGCTGCATCAGCTGCATATCAATTTTACGAGCCTTATATATCCTGGTTTCCTTGGAACTTCCTCCTTGAACAGGGAGTTGTTTTTTCAGTTGTGCTAGAAAATGGAACTCTGAAACAACAACAATGATGCCAAAGGTGGCACCGATAACTTAGTAAATGTCATGTGTGAACTCTGGCTATCACCTTCAAGGCTTTTCATTTATGGTAGACTTAAGATCTGTCATATGGTACCCATTAATTTAAAGGGAAAGATTTGAAAAAAGTTATGAGAATAAATGATCATATATCACTAACAAAAGAAGTGATCCTCAGCTGTTTCCTAGCAGTGAAGGCGTCATTTATCTCAGTGAATAATAAGGTTCAACTGATGCTGAAACCTAAACATTTCCTCTGATTTCCACACGTATCTTTGATCGACTCTCCAAAGTTATGGTCTAGGGTTTTGGGTGCTGCTAATGAATGTCACAGGTTTTCAGCAACTTTGCCAAGTGCCACTGGATTCTTTTTGCATTTTGCCTTGCAAAAGCATGGGGGAAAACATCACAGTAAGTTAAGATAGCAAACAAAAGTACTGAAGACTTAGGGTCAAAACAGAAAACTCAGATTTCCAGAAGAGTGCTCACTCTGTGAACTTTTATTTGGGCTTTTTTGGGTAACTCATGCTCACTTAGTGATGATATTGTTTTAGAAATGAGTCTGGTTCTATAGCTACTTAGAGCAATATTCTGCCTTACAGTATAAGGCAGAGGGTGTAGGACATATGTGTGCTACTAATCTAGCAATACTAACTTAAAATACCTAATTTTTAGTGATAAGTACTGGTTCTTGTGCCTCATAGCATTGTGCCTATTAATACTGAATAGTGGAACCTCTATTTTTGAGAACAGCAAAGATGCTGCTTTGAACTTCTAGGAATATGAAGGTCCATAATTCAACAAACACAGAAAGTGGAGGGGGGGAAGGCAGGGAACTAATTCTACAGCTGACTCATTAAATATGTCCAAAGCATGCACTAACACAACTCCTATTTGAACTCATTCTCTTGAAATGATTTCTAGCATATGTTAAATCTATTGCATCACATTCTTTGGTAGAAAGTAGAAAAGGTTTCCCTAGCGATAAGCAGAATTCAAGACAATCTATTCGTAGTCCCAGGATGCTACATGGATTGTGTTTTCACATTCTACATAATTTCAAACTTTTTGACTGAAGTCGTAGTGTGTGGATAATAGATGAGGTATGTTCTTACATTGAAATCTTGCTCCAACTAGCCTATTTTTTCTTTTTAGCTCTCAGTTTAACACAAGTTTGAAAATTAACAATAAGAAGTACCTTTCTACCACTCCCACCTAGAGATTTAGGATGCTTTGAATAATTTCCTAAATTTAAAAATAAGGGGTTTTTTTCATTATTGTCAAGCCTTTGCTATCAAACCTTTGAACTGATTGCAGAAACACAAGCAAACTTGAAGACAATACACCACACCAACATGGACATTTCAACTTCCACTTCTGTTTTAGAGTTCTACATTCACAATACATTCTTATAATATTACTTATGATATGACTGATACAGAACAAATATATTTCAGATGTAAAATAATAACAGGTCTTGCCAGAAAAAGTATTATGAAACTGGGCAGGCTGCATGATTGTAGCTGGCCTATTAATGTTTCTTTTACAGTATTTCATAATTTTCCTTCCTCCTCAGGCCTTCTGAAAAGAAAAATATTCATGCTCTGGGCAAATGAGTAAGGTGATCAAACCTGAAGATTCCACATAAAGCTGCCTTTACTCCTTTTGTTGCAATATTTCTATGGTCTTAAGAGAAAAACCTTAATCAATTCTGAGGTAAAGCCTTTCAAATATAACAGCCTTTTAAAAATAAAAGGGGAGTCTATATACCATCTTATAGGTGTATAAATATATGTCAATGGTTCCTGCTGTTGCCACATACCAAGGAATATCAGGAGCACTCCCACCATGACTTGCAATGTCAGCGACAGGCTGATAAGAATGATAAGTGGGATGTAGAAAGAAAAAGAAGGCCCTTGCTCCATCACAGCTTTCAGTTGGGAGGCATTGGCCATCAGCAAGGCAATGTCCAACATACTCTCTGCGGCGCTCTTCTTATTTGCGTAGTGATTGATATTCATAGGTCCATTTCTTTGAAACCACTGTGACGTTCTGTGCTAAAATTGAGAGAGGGGGAAAAAGGTTATTCACATCTCTTTTAATTGGTGCAGTGAACGAGAGATGACTTGGCCCATTGACTGATTTCTGTAATCATACTGATAGAGTAATAGCAGTACTGAGACTATCAGTGCATCTTTTTCACTGTTACCACTGTCCTCCATCTGATAAGAGAGCAGTAAATAAATAGTGTCTGTACTGGACTTGGGCAGATACACTTTTTCCAGCTTGTAGGATCGGTCTAAACAGTCAGTATGTTTCTGCTCTGAGAAAATGTAAGATTGAAAAAAGCTGAAAAGTTTGCACTGAGAAAAGTTGGGAGGGAAAAACCACTGTAAAACAATCAAGCAAACAACAAATTGTTGCAACTAACTTACTCTGAAAGGCATACTTAAAAATACAAATATTTATTAAATTCACTCTCCGTCAACACACATCTACATAGCTCCTTCATTAATCATGATTCTGATTTGGAGGATTTATGTGGAAGTTTGCCACTGTTACGAGCTTTGCTTGACCTCTTTCCCTGCTGCTTCTTACTCCGTCATGCCATTGTCCAGGTCCATCCATACACAGTGAACTGTTTTTCTGTTTAAATATCGTATGATCTGTAGTTGCCAAGCACTGCCCAATTACAAGGAAACTTTTCTTTCCATTTCTACATCAGCAGTTGTTTTATTTTTTTTAAATTCCCCCGCAAACAAACAGGACAATAAAAAACAACTGCAGGGCAAAACCAGAGCTAGTTAACCCTGTGGGATGAATAAAATGAGTTTTTCCTGATAACGATTCATGTGACCCAACTTGGAATTTGACAGCTCGTCTCCCAGGGCTGCCTATTTCTCTGCTGATTAGATGCAGCTGTAGGTAACTTGGTTAGGCTTAGATGCCTCACTCTGAGATGAAGAAAGGGTAAGTCACCCTCTCTTCTGCAGTCTCTGAACAGGTTAGGAACTTCATTCTCACTGCTCTTACTTCTAGACTTTGTTTTCAAAAATAATACACAAATACATTAAGAGTAAGCTTATTCTAGCTGACTTCTTTAAACCTGCTTCTTAGAGACTTTTTTACTGCAGAAATGTGTTCCCACTTGCCAGAAAATACTGTGAGGACAGCCTCTCTTTGAAGGTTAGTTCAAATGCAGAAAACACCCTCTAATTACTCTCTTCAGCAGCACTAGTAACTATCAAATTTCCAACTCCAAAGCTAGGTTTGCCACTGTCCAGACTTAGAACTGTCCTTTTAAATAGGGCAGATATTGATGCATACAGCAAACACGTCACCAGTTTTTCCAGGGCATTCAACTACCAAACTTGGCCTATTTTCACCTGACACATTGTAATCAACCACAGTCTAAATACTTTACTGAGAGAAAAACATCATGAGGCAGTGGCAGACTTTTTGCTGCAAAGAGGAGGAAACCATGTAATCGTAGTTTCACGCAGAAGACTTCTTTACTGAGACCAAGCTCGCGGGAACAAAACAGCTCTGAGACGGATACTCGACACTCATTTGGTTTTGTCTATATACCACAATCTAAAAATGCAATTTGGCTGGGGAATCTGTCCCACATTTGTCACCTTTTCTCTCACCAAGAGTCGTCTCCTCTTCCTACCCCCCCCGCACCGTTAAACCACTATAGCATTTTGATGCTTCAGGAAAAATACTGTAATTCTAGTATACCTCCACCAGAAGCACTAAACCAGGTGTGGATGTTCATTTCCTTATGGAAAGCAGCATGGAATATATGCTGGCAGTATTCAGTGGAAAAATCTAGACTAACATTTTTCACTGTTTATTGTACAGTAAAAAGCCCAACACAATATTTAGCTCTTGGCTACCTAATGCTAGCAGTGTAAGAAAGAGGCGAGGGGGAACTACACATGTAATAGCAGAATTCAATTTCTGGGCATGAATTTAAAAGAAACTTTTCTCAGTAGACTGTAGAAGTAATATGATCTATTTTGTCGTAAGTTCATAATAGAGGAAGTTTTTTCCTATATTTAGTAGCTAATTAACTCCTTCCTGCCAAAAATACTGACTTTGAAATATCTATTGGGTCTACGAGGCTGCAGTGTATATCGCAAAAACTGCAAAGGTAGCTGTGACTGTTCTTAATCCTGATGGGACTGCAGTGAAAACATGACAACTGGTTTCTTTGTTTTCACTCAATGTAGGAGTGTGATCATGCTTGACATGGCTTTTCTTTTTTTTTTAAACTATACAAAAGAGTAAATAGTCTGGGCTACATCTTCCTTTCAGTTACATCTGTGACTACATGATGTAAGACAGTTCCTACATAAACAACAGAATATGATCTTTTCTTTTTCCCGGGGAAATGTACTGCTGCACTTTTAGGACCTTGGTGTTTGCCAATTTTCTGTATGGTCAAGTTGCAGCTGGAAGTAGCAGGCCATGGCATTTGAACTATGGTGGAAGCAAAGGTTTTGAGTAATTTCTGAACTCAAATAAATGGAGAAGACTTTTCAAAGTAGAGTGCTGCTAAGGCAAACTAAGGCAAAACTTCTTATTCCTAGAATGGCAGCTCAGCTATTTACTATGTTTAGATTCTAAAAAATGGCATTCTACTCTTTTAAGAGGCTTTCAGCTACCACTCCTGAAAGTAGACCAATTCAGCATCTGAACTAGGCATATGGAGAACTGAAACATTGGTTCTACTGCATAGAGCTTTTTCTCAGCCTGTGATCTTGCCTTCTGCCAGCAAAAAGGACCTGTAATCATGAAAGCCCCAGAAACAATCATTCCCATCTCCTGATTGAGAAATGGAGCCTCCTGACTCATGCTGGAAAACCATAAACAAACAAACAAACAAAAGCAAATTAGCCTTGCCTTCTGGAAGGAAGTTGAAGGCAACTGCCAAAAGTATTGAAAGAAATTCAGTCAGTACTAAGCTAGCAGTTTTTAAGACCAGACTACGTGTTACACAGCAATATATAGACAGGCAATGAAAGAAGAGCTGTTGCCTTAACCTCAGGATAATGACAGTCATGTACAACAGAAATGATACGGGAACTTTGTTATGTGGCTTTATGGTTTTGGGGAGATTCCAAGCATGTAGAAACACATCCAGCCCACAGCACCAAACTACACTTACTGCGCTGCTATCACCTGCAGGGCTGCACAGAGGGAAAGTGAAACTTCTGGAGATTTTCTAGGATGCATGTAAAGTAAGGCTTTTCCTGCAGGTGTCACTTGGCAGGAGAGCAGTAGGTATTCCACGCGACCTGCTTCAGTCTCAATGTAATCAAAACACCTCATTACACACTCTCAATATTCAAATTACCTAGTACAGACAAGCTGATCCCTTCAGTTGGGGTCACCAAATGAGTCTGAAGAAAAACGGCATGTGTATTCACATATGTGTGCATAAGGGCCAGGTGTAGCTGGAACTGCTTGCTCTATCTTCCTTTCCCTGTCAGTAACAGCCTGCCTTCACATCTCCCATCACACGCAAAGCATCAACCTCTGAGCAGAACAACCTGCCGTGCTAGTCTACACGCAGTTATAAAAAGAAGAGGAGTGAAAAGCCTCCTCCTCTTGCTCCGTCCATGTCTGGAAGAATCCCCTGTGGAAGAGCCTATTTTCAGTCACACGATGCTGTCCCCACAGACAGCACCACTCCACATCTCCACATGGCAGCAGGGTCTGTTTGCTTGCCCAGAGCACCCCAGTTTGCAAGGATAAAGCTAAGATGCTACATCAGAAGCTGACAATTTTTTTCTTCTTTAAAACCAAACCTTCACACTAGGATTGAATGGTATTGGATACATAGTCCTGTTGACAACTGTGTTGGTACAGACTTTGCTGCTGCTTTGCTTCACTCATTTTAACAGTACGCCCAGAAGAACTGAGTCCCTTTGAAATACAGAAAGGATTTATTAATTACATTTATTAAAAAATAAATAAATTAAAGTGGCACTGAGGCAAATGTCCTTAGATGCTGAGTTTCATGAATCACTTCTAAGACCCACCTGGTGATTCAACAGGAAGGAAACAGCACTGAAAATGGAAACATTTGAAAACAAATAATAAAGTATCTTAGCTAAATACAATAACTTGTTATAGCAAGGATTTCTGCTCCTATTACAGCATTAAATCACTACTTGTGACAAAATTTATGCGACTGTTTGTTCACCAGTGTTTATCAAACACTAGTGACTGTTGAAGTAGTCAAATTAACATGCTGGAAGTCTGACCAAAAAAAAAGAAGACCCAAGAGCAAATTCTTGTTCATCTTGACCTCACTGAGTTTACAAAAACGGTACCAGCTAGTTGGTCCTGAGAAGACAGGTGGGGTTTTTGCAATGCCAGTCATCTGATCCACAGAGAAAAAAAACACTAGTGAAAATGATGCTTATTTTGCATTTGGATTTAGAACTTACTTACGTTAGTTTCTGTCACTCTTCCCCATGAATGCAGAAAAGAAATCATTTGGATTTTGAGTGCAAGTTTTTAGGATTCATTCCTTCTCTTTTGGTATGTTTCTAGGTACTTTACCCAGGTTCTTAAATGTCTTCCACCATATATATGTTCCCCTAAATAGATTGTTTTAAGAAAATCTAAAAAAAAAAGCCAAAACAAAAGCCCCACAAGAACCATAGAAGACAAGTATTGCCTGAACCAATAGGACCTTGACATTTCCAAGTTAAGAGTCAGATTTGTTATGAAGACTGAATTTACTGTTCTTGTAATGAAGTTAACAGATACTTGCAGTAGCACAAGACTGGTTACTGTTTTCTTCTTGAATCCCACTAGAAAACCAGTATTTTGCAGTTAGCAAGGTGAACTTCCAATTTCCCAAAAAAGCACTTAGAACCAGAAACTGCAAAGTATAAGCCAGAAGTACAGCCTGAGTTGCTTTCATTTTGATTTGCAATTTGTAATTGCAGCTACTTAATATCAGCTGGGACTGCAGGACCCAGAGCTCAATGTGATTTGCTTGTCAGGCCAAGTGTCTTATCTGGGTTCCGAAAACACACAAATACTCATTTTATTATTGGTACAGTACTGGCACTAAACACTTTCATGGTATTCTAACTTTAAATCATTATGTGGTAGAATGCCATTACTAAATAGAGGAGACCACAGTTTTCTATGGGTTAACTGGGAAAATAATGCTCATTATTATTTATATATTCTAAACAAGTTGTACTTCTGATTAATAACACCTTCCTTAAGCCATCAGAAGGTTCTTCACCTTCAAGTACATTTACTCTGAAACACAATCTTTGTAGTCTTTGGCTTGCTCTAACTCTGTATACAGTTTACTTTCTATTTTAGGTTACTGATTACTGCAATTGTATGGCATATTTTAGACACTTTAATAGCCAAATAGCCTTGATTCAAAATGAGATTGGACAAGCTTGTTGATCAATATGACCTCTGAGTTTTTAATGTCATGAAGCAAGCTTCCTTAAATTCTTATGTTCAGGGACAGTCCTAACTTTAAAATAATGGAAACATGGTACGTAATAATGAGGCTGTGTAAATAAAAGGCTGAGGCATACTGCTGTTACAGCGAACTGTTCTTTACTGTGTTTTGCAATAGTTTTTCTAATCAAAACCATTTAAAAGATGCTAAAAAGCCCTTTTGTTTAAAAAGTAATTTTCTAAGTTTTTTAAGTATTCACCTTTAAGAAAAACACTGCACGGCAAACTTTTCCAGATCTTTTAGTGGTAATTTCTTGTTCAGGAAAAATTCCAGTTACATCAAAAAAAAGAAGGATGGGACATAAAAGGAGTAACACAGGACTAAAAGAGAACACAACTTCAGAACTTTACTTTTATTTTTTTCTAAGATCAACCCTACAATTACAGAGCTGAACTAGTAACTTTATACAATTATTTAATAATCCTCATAGATGTGGGATTTCTGTCCACATCTCCATCACCTACATACTGAAAATGGGCCATACGTGACCACTCTGAAATCAGACTTCCCCTCTGCCTCAGAGATCGTGCTGATCTAAAAACATAGGCAAAATATTCTACAAGAAAAGAAATATTCTTCCAACAAAAATACTTTAAGCTATATCAGTTATGTAATGGATGATTAGATCCTTTCTACATCTTCTCAGAAGATATTATTTCTTTTCCCCCAGTAAAACATTAGATCACTTATTCAGCTTAGCACTGATTCAGAGAGAGAAAACCCTATGTCTGGACTGAATCGTCAGTTACATTTCCCTCAGGAATTTCATTTTGGCAGGGAGTGGGGGAATCTGTCCATCCAAGTACCAACCTAGTGTAACACCGCGATCACATCTTGAGAAAGTATGGTTGCAAGCAATTAAAAAAAAAAAAAGTCTGTGTTCATATTTCATAGATAGCATCAATTTTCTAGCATCTTTAAAAGTGTATACTTAAGAAGAGCCACTTTCTATATAGACAGACAGAAAACGCAAGTATGACTATGTTAGGAAAAAAAAAAAGTGGCACTCATGCTGATTCCTGAGAGCTAAGAAGTTAGTATGAAAAAAGGGAAAAGTACAGTCATGTTAGTTCAGGGCTGAGCACTGTTTTCCTAAAGCTATACTGGTTCCAGGACCAAGTTAGAATATTTTTACTCATTAAATGACTTAAAAATAATCAGCACACCTGATGACTAACTTTGTGAAATGAAGTAATAACTTAAACTTGTTTGTACAGCTATTTAAATAGAAGCTTTCTCCTGTATGATTTTTTTTTAATGTCTTGCACTACTACTGCTCATTGCAGTGATTTGTTCTTATAATACTGTTTCTCACAACTGGACCGTGGGCTGCCTATTTTGTGTTGTTAAAGCACTGTTTATTTATTCTAGCTACTTAAAAAACAAGGAAACAAAAACTTATTACCAATGGTTTCAATATTTGGAGTATATAAGATACTCCAAATTCAGTTTGATATAAGTAATGCTTTAGAACATGCCATTTTATTCTATACGCAGTAAAATTCTTTGAAGTTCCTACAGATTTTAAATTTATTACTTGCAGTGTGATGCCAAGAAACTGCCATGTCCCAAAATTACTTACAAATTAATATATAATTTTGAATAAATTTTTAGTAATAACATGACTATAATAGAAGCCAACTATTCCAGAGCTGTTCTTTTCTACTATCCAATTCTTATTGACCTTTTCATAGTTCTTCTTTAACTCTTTCAACTAGTGTTTCCTGTTTTCTTGGAAACATTAAACTAGGTTTTACGACACGGTGAATGTAGACTGTTTCAATATGGACCACGAACAAGGAAAGCAAATAGAGGAGGATGAAGAAACAGTTACTACCTGCATGTGTATGAGCAGATCCTTTACATAAGCAGCCAGACACTTCTGCCAAATGTAATTACTCACATTAGTGAGTGAGGTGTGTCAGGCCAACCCAGTACTAGAAGCAAGAGATTTCTTGCTTCTAAAAGCTTGACAGCTGCTAAAAAAATTTATCCAAATTAATGATGGAGTTAAAATAAGCCACATTAAACCAATGTGTGACCACTCATTCAGAATTACAGTGATCTTAAGTAGTCTTTTTTTAATTCATGTGCTTTGAATGCTTTGAAGGTAAGACAACTATATCTGCATTTCATGTCAGCTCTTCTGTAAGAGAAGGTCTATTGATAGAGAAGTCTATTGCTGAAGATGTGCAAGAGAATCTATTTTGAGGAGAGGGCAGACACTAGGATGGGTAGTAAGCAAAACAGGGTGGTCCAAGCTGCAATGCCTGAGACCATCCCTAAAAGTAGACATGCACTTTTGAGTCCAATACCAAAGATTTAGCCACCTGTGGATTTGTGGTCTCTCCAGCTTTAGTTGGCTGCTGAGTTGGGGCGTTCTTTTGTTCGTGTAAATTGTGAACTTGGTCGGATTTTTTAAGCTATCTCCTCTTCACAGACTGGTTTTTAAGAAATCTGTCCCCATCTGTTTTACCTTGCATATACTTCTTTTTTTTTGTTGTTTGTGAGAAAATGAAAAAAAGTATCTGTAAAGTTCTCTGAAGTGCTACTGTGTACATATAATACAATATAACAGTACGCATCACTGCTTATTCTTTATATGGTACTTACATAGAACTTGCAGTTTCTGTGGGAAAGATGTAACAAAATGATGATTGCTTGCAGCTGAAGATGAAGTAAAACAGGAAAGTTGCAGAACAATTCCTGGAGCAGACCAAGTTAAAAAAAAAAAAATCCCCCTGACTAGTACTTGTGATGCAATCACAACTCTATGTTAATAAACAAAGAAAATTGCTGGTAAGTCAGCGGCTTAAAGGAAGCCCCTTCAGGCCACCAGTTTGACCTGCATATCCCAGCCTTGATTCTCTTTAGGTACTTTCCAGGATTTATTAAAACCAGATTTTTTTTTTTTTCTTGGTATGATATTAATGACTACAAGGGCTTGTCAGGAAGGGAGGGAGGAAGGACAGACCTGCTACACAATCAGTCCAGTCTGTCTGTAACCAGAAAGTTTTACCAGTGACGTAGATGGTGGTTTAGTACAACTGTTGCTATGTGGCAGAGCCTTAGGTTCGAATAAGAGCTGCTTTTTAGAGTTTAGTCCTTTCCAAAACAACATAAAAGATGGTCTTTTACCAGTCTGGCTTTTCAGATAAATGGCATGCTTGGAAAACATCCTTTACGTGTAAACAGAATATGGGATGAAAAGCTTTCCAGTGAAGATCTCTGGTCCTGTTTTGACTACATGGAGTAGTAAAAAGCTGGGTATTTCACTTCCTGGTTTTATTTGGATTACTGTATGTAAAAACCCAAACCATACAGGCCCAACCCTTTAAGTAATTCCTCCTACTTTTGTGCTCACTTATCTCCTGTGTAGGTATCCCCGAGTAACTTTTCCATCCTCTCCCAAGTCATCTGGGTGGAAGAACCCTCCCAGGTTCAGAGCGGTGCCGGCGGGCTCCAAGCAGAGACTCCGGGGTGGGAGGACACCTGATGCCCTTTCTGCTGACCTGTGTAGGAACTAAGGGGTCATCGTGCCAAGGACTAAAAAGGATTTTCTTTTCAGTCCCCCCTTGGCACTTGCCTATCTTTGAAGTGAGACAAAACGGTACGCTTGCAGCTGCGCCCCTACAAAAAAAGTGCTGAATTAATGGAAGACGTGTAAAAAAAAACCAACAAAAAAACCGAGAAGTGCCGGTTACAGGACTGCGGCAGCAGCCAGCACACCATCCCTTTTCCGGCGTTTCCTCCCGCCCCGGCTCAGCGGCAGGGCCCCGCGGACGCACCCGCGGCCGCCGCCGCCGCCGCGCAGCCGGCCGGGGCGGAGGTAGGCT
>VYZV01032515.1:56777-106929 GCA_013401275.1 Pandion haliaetus
CGCCCCGGCTCCCGTCCGTCCCTCCCTCTCCTCACACAGTCCGCCCCGGGGGGCTGTCTTTCCAGTCCGCCCCGGAGACGTTCCTCGCCTGGCAGAGGCAGCCCGCCGTTCCCGCCGGTGGATCTTTCCGTGCAAGGACGGAGAGCGGGCGGGCGGGCAGCTGGGGCCCGGCGCCCGCCTCTGCGGCAGCGGCCTCTTCCCTGCCATAGGTTTGGTTAGGGGTGAAGTTTCTCCAGCTCCTGCTGGGTTTGGGGCTCCGGGGGTTCTGGGGTCCCAAGCGACTGCCTTGCACAGTCAGCTTGGTGTTAAGACCAAACAGCTTGGTGTTAAGACCAAATTTCCAGTGTTGGCCAAGAATCATAGTTTGTGCTGTTCTGGGGAAGAGTACAGGTAATTGGTACTGTATTGCAAATGTTTCATTTTAGAAAACTCTATCTGAACAAAATTAAAGTTGAAGGCTGGGGTTTTATTTTAAGAGTGCTCTCGTCAGTGGTTTTAGGTTTTCAGGTTTTCTGTCCTGGTTTCTTTTTTCTCCCTAGACTTATTTTCCCACCTGTACCACGGCAGAGGACACACATAAAAACAATTAACATACAGGTTTGATGGTGATGGAATATCAGAGGAACACTCGGATGCACAGGAACAACACAACTGGCAACAAGAACAGTAAAGTAAGCCTAAAGTATGAAACAAAGCAAAATAATTTACATTTGATTTTAAAACGTTATTCTTGCAAGCAAACCTTCTGCTACTTAAATTTAACAGTGTTCAGAGTAAAAAATAAATAAACAAAAAGATGTGTCTTATATGACCACGTGTTATCTCTTTTAAGGCTAGGAAAGGACTGCTCATCTACACTGAAAATGTTCTTGAGTAGTTGTTCAACAAACCTGTTCATACGTGTGGTGTCCAAACATGTATTCCTCAGGTTAACTCCTTCAAAACTCCTAAAAAATATTAGGAATTGCTTTTCTCACTCTCTAAACAGAATTAAAGGATATTCTATTTACAGAATGTAAACAAACATACAGCACATAAACAGAATGTGAATATAAATAAAAACAATTTGAGTTTTTTAAAAAAGGTATAAAGGCCTTTTGCTAGACCTTGCGTAAAGAGACACAATGTAGAAGAAATACTACCAATTCCTTTATCACCAAGATAGGATTGTGACTTAAGCACCTCCTGTGGAGGAAAGCCCCAGTTGTATTGTTTAGTGCAATAAACACAAAGCTGTTGGACCTACAATCATGAACAGGTTGCAAGAGGCCACTGCTGAAAGGAGGTCTAGGTACTTGGCTGTCCTCACTTTATAGCCATTGTACTTGGGGATTAGCTGTTAGCCTGACTCTTACGGACACACACCAAGACCAAGCCCTGTCTGCAGGGAGGGATCTGCAGTTCATTTCAGCAGGTCCCCCAGCCAGACTAGTCAGAAGGTTATATATGAGGTCTCAGACTGCAGCATCCCCTACGAAGTGAGTCAGCCCAAAAATGCACATTCAGGCCTCAGGATTGTGACACATCGAATAAAAATCTACCATATACCGTATCGCTGCAGCTTTTTTCCATGCAACAGATGGGCACACCTCTCTAACATGCAATAGCTATTGAGTGGATATGAGAGTGGAATTGTTGCAACCACCTTGAAATTTTATGAGTTTCTGACTATTTAGTCCTTCGGAGTTTCTGCAGTGTGGTTTGATGGAAGTTCATATTCACCTTGGCATTAAACTGCACTGACTTCTTGTAGCTGACTTTTGGTTTTGAGTTCACAGTGATTTTTCGCTAAAGCAGACTTAATTGGTGACTGAATCCAGTTTTAAAGTCCACGCAGAAACATATGGACAAGAAGATGTGGCTAAGCACAAGTTAGGCTTCCATTTTTAATACTAAAGGTCACTGAAGATTACATTTCACTGTACTCAGAACTGGGTTGAATTGATCATTAACTTCTCATAAAACCCCCTCGACACACTGTAGACTCGCAAGTTACTGTCTTCACAAACTGCACAGCAAACATTTATTTAATTAGACTTTATAGGAAATCCTCATCTACCTTGATTCCTAGTGGCCTTCTCTGCATCTCTTTAGTACAGCAGGCTAGAAAGTACTTATTTAGAAAGAGAAATACAGTTTTGTTGTTATAGTCCATAGAAAATGGAAGAAACAATGTATTACGACAGCAAAGATATATTTGTATCTGTCGTGGTTTCAGGTCAGCTCAGTCGGTAACAAAGCACCATGAAGCTGCTCGCTCACCCCCCACCCCCTCGCCTGGCCACGTTGGGATGAGGAGAAAATCCAAAGGCAGGCTTGTGGGTCGAGACAAGGACTGGGAGGGATCACTCCCCACTTATGGTCATGGGCAAAAGACAGGCTCAACTTGGGGAAGAAACAAAATCAATTTAATTTACTACAAATCAAAACAAAAACAAAACACAAGGGTATTAGGAAGGGAAACCAAACATCAGAACAACCTCCCCCCACCCCTCCCGCCTTCCCGGCTCAGTTCCACTCCCGATGATTTCTACCTCCTCCCCCCGGCAGCGCAGGGGAACAGGGGATGGGGGTTGAGTCAGCTCGCCACACATCATCTCTGCCGGTGCTTTCCTCAGGGGGAAGATTCCTCACTCGTCCCCTGCTCCACCGTGGGGTCCCTCCCACGGGAGACAGTCCTTCACCAACTTCTCCAACGTGGTTCCTTTCCGCGGGCTGCAGTTCCTCACAAACTTCCCTGGCGCGGGTCCTTTCCGCGGGCTTCAGTTCTTCCCGAACTTCCCTGGCGCGGGTCCTTTCCGCGGGCTGCTCTCCAGTCTCACACTGCTTCAGCGCGGTTTTTACCATGGGGTTACGGCCACCTTCGGGAGCCTCCGCTCCACCGTTCACCCCCCTGGGCTGCAGGGCCATCAGCCTCCTCAGGTGCCTCCTCCTCCCCCTCCACTTCCATGATTCCAGTGTCGGCAGCGATGTTCCTCTCAGGTTTCCCAACCCCCACACTACCGGTTCCCCTTCTTAAATATGTTTTCCCAGAGGCGTTACCACCATCACTTCCCGCCTAGAGGGGGGGTCCGACATTTTGGCGCGCGCGTCCGACATTTTGGGGTGGCGAATTCTTTATCTTTATCCGACATTTTGGGGCGGCGAATTCTTCCAAGCAACTTCTTAAAGGGGCCACCTCTGCAGCCCCCCTCCCCTGCCACCAAGGAAAACCGTGCCACACAAACCCACAACAGTATCTTTTGTTCTTATGCGAGGAGAGTATACAGTAAAAGGAAAAGAATGGACATAAGCTGAAAAAAAATGGTTTTTGCACTATTTTGAACCAGTACTATGCTGAGCCCTCACCTGCCATGTTTCCAGTGGATGGGAATATCCTATTGCTCAGGTGGTGTTATGACTTGCCGGGGTGGGCACAATTATTTTGTCAAAGAGTAAGCACAATAAGGTGACACTGGGGCACTTTGAAGCAAAGCTATAAACCACACTATGTTGTCAGTTCTTAACAAGTCTAAGGCTTGAAAAAGCACAGTGCTTTCCTTAGTTTTTGGATTTTAGTATCTAAGGCTTGAAAAAGCACAATGCTTTCCTTAGTTTTTGGATTTTAGTAGCTGAACTTCAGTAATGGACTCAACTAGGGTAGCCTTTATCAGACACATTACCAGTTAATTTAACAGTAATTAAATATGCTTGGACCATAATTGCCATGGTGTTTGGACACAGAGAAAAGCTGGTCAGAATCCTCTCTGGCTGCAACTGTCAGTGACATTTTCAGAGATACTGCTATATTTTTAATTGCCCCTTTTTCATCTTCTGTAGCTCTTCGCAAATGCATTTTGATAAACTTGTTTGGCAGTTGTAAATGTTTTATTCACTCTAGTGATAATATTCTGCCCTTAATCCTAAAAATTAGAGATCTGCTCTCTATTGGTGACACTTAGGAGTGATAGAGCTGAGTTATTCCTTCTCTGTGCTAACTCACATTTGTACTGCACAGTCACATGCCAAAGAGATCTGTGAGAATAGGACCTGTTGTTAATCTTATGGGAAATGGCTGTAATTTCAGTGGAACTGAGAAACAGCTTAGTCTGAGCTTGTGAAATGGCCTGTGAGCCAGACATACAGTCTGAAACAGTTGATTCTTTGTTGCATCTTTATATTGTTGTGCTTGTCAACCCAGTATCAATTTTTTAACAACAAATTTTCCTGTTATCCGACCTTTGAGTTAGTTCTGACACCCCACCCCCCCAAACATATATATATTTTGCTGCTTATAAAAAGGACCTTGTGCTCCCTATAGAAAAATAGTTGCAGACTGAAGCTGGTGCAGACTCAAGAGATCTAATAGACTCGTGGTGTAATCAGTCTGCAGCCATGTAATGAAGCGCAAGACAATACTGTGTGGTAGGTCATTCTTGTTTATGTGTCAATTTGAGCGCAGTCATTATGGAATGAGAACTCTGCAAGTGTTATCACATGAGTCTGAGTCAGCATTTTGTGAGTGTTACGCAGTGTGGCTACTGGAGGGTGCAGAGAGGTTCCTTTGGACCACTGTCAGAATAGCGACTGAAACCTGGATGGAAATACTCAAGGCAAAAAAGACCCATTGCACTGCATCTTTGCATTTTAGCCATAAAGTGAATTTGCAGTCTGTATTAGATTTTCAAGCCATTAATTTTTATTAAATATTTTGTTGGTTTTTTCCTCAAAATTGCTGTGATGACTATGGGACAGGCACAGAATGACCCTAGAACACTAGTGAAACCCAACTAGAAAGGACAACATTTCATATTTTCACTAAAATTTCAAGAGTGGTTTGGTTTGGTTTTGGGAAAGGATATTTTGGTTTTGTTTTTTGTTTTTTTTTTTTTTTTTTAAATCTAGGAATTAATTTTCTCTCAGTACATACTATTTACATGGCCAAAGAAACAATCTGAAGAAGCCCAAAATAAAAAGTACATGGTACTACATGGCATCTGTGGTCACTATAAAAACAAGTCATTATGCAAACTGGTACTTCCTAACTAGAGCACAAATTTAAGTAAACAAAATGGCATTTGGTATAATCTCTCTATGGGAAAAACAGATCAGTCATTCAGAAATGTAAAATGAGGGAAGAATCTAAGGAGGAGGGCACTGGCGATGAAGAAAGGGGACTGCTTGAGCTATTTAACATGGATATAGAGGTTGCAATTCCAAAACTGTTACTTTGTATCAGTTAACCTCTGCATGACCTTTTGTAATCTCCTCCTACCTCTCTCAGCATATCCTACTTTTTTTTTTTTCTTGCTGGCACCTAGATTTACATACATGAAATTTTAGTTCCTTGCCCTGGCAGCTATTCTGAACAACCAACCACCACCGCCACACCTTTCTATCTACTGTAAGATATGTGTAGTTTGATTGTTTATTTGTTTTGGGAAGAGGTGAATGTGTGTTGTATCATTGTAACTACTTGGAGCGAAAGCGCATTGTTTTGTACTGTTTCTTCCTTTTTTGGTTTCCTGTTATTTCTCCAAGCCTTGCATTATACCCTGCAGAAAATCATGGTGTTTTAGAAATAATTTTAATGGCAAATACTTAATTCGGGCAGTTCTTGCTCCAAATGCCTGACTGATTTTAATGAAAATATTTTAAAAATTAGCTATCTGTTAGTATCTGATATCTTCTTAGTTCATGACTCCTGATAGCTGTGAACTCTAGGAAAGAAACTGACTTTTTTTCTTTATATTTTCACCTGAATTATGCATTTAGTTGTTTTCTTGTGGTCTCCTGTCATAATTTCCTGCCTGATGCTTGCTCTTTTTGTTTATGTAAACTACTTGGAAGAAGTCAGACAAAAAGGGATTTCCATGATGCTCTCTGTAAATGGCAGGATAGGATGCAGTAGACAGATATTCTCCACCTAAGGGCAAGAGACCTGTTCCACTTTCCCTTTTCAAAGAAAAATTGGGTGGAGAAAAAGTAAAGGAGATTTGAAGGGCCTGACAAACACCTAGCCTAGCAGCAGAAATGCAATATTCCCTGCATCTTCCATTCATCTCTCTAAAATCAGTCTTTGTTTCCTGTGCTTCTGTCTGCTAGTTCCCAGCAAGGCAACCTGTTTAAAATAACTTCATAATCTGTATGAAAATGGTGCTTTTTTCTATTATGAATGGTGCCTGTATGGAATTACTTCTCTGCAGTTGAATATATACAGTGATGTAACTGACACTGCAAGCTAATCTCCTGTAGTTCGTTTTGTGTCCAGGGGCCATGATACATAATTTAGATCTGACCTGTTGCATACACTGGCTCTTTAGTAGATCTATATTTAAATGATACTATTAATTCCATAGAACCATAAGGTATTCTGCAATTTTTAAGTTACAAAATTAATGACTTCCCACAAACTGCGACTTAGGCTGGAGCCACATAGGGCAGGTAAGAATGGAAGGTCTGGTGTGATCATGTCTATCAAGCATGTACTCACTGCAAAAAAGTTTAAATTGACTATCTGGACGAGGCTATGCATTGGAGATAAAGAGGAAGAAACAGGCTTAAAACTGTTTTGGGTTATGGCTACAGCCGTCTCTAATATTAGAGATGCTTGTGGATGGACAAGTTGATCAGGCACACTCACTGAAAGACACTTAGATAAGCTGAAACTTGTCAAAGTAAAGTTTTGATTTGAGAATTAGTTGTAGCAGTACATGTACTATGGCCACACAGAGAAGCAGGCCATTAGAATATTTTTAGGGGCTGTAACAAGTGTCTGGGGAAGACTAGTTTACATTTGGGGGTGTATAATATTGGTATGACAGAGCAGCTTTCTGTATTGTAGGCAGGTAACTACTTCTCTGCTACTTCAGAAACCATTTTGTGAACAATTACCATTGCATAACACAGGGGTAAGGAGGTTTATTGAATTCACTGTGTAATAGCCCACTGGCATTGCAAGTGGCTGGAGTTGCTCAGGAGTAATTTAAATTGTAGGTCTGCCTGGCAGCCCCCAGGAATCAAGATACATGGATGGTTATGACACTATAAAAATTCTGAAACTGACCTGAACGTTTTGATTTCCTATGAGCTTTCATGAAAAGCCAATGATCAAGGCAAGTGATGGTGCCTTTCACTTCTAGTCAGTCGGTTCTGGAAAGACATTTTGCCTATTCACATAGAACTGGTTGTTCTTAGCTTAATGCATGAAGCACATACGGAAATCTCTGGCCTCTGTTATTCAGAAGATCAGATTCAGTGATCACAGTTGTCCATTTTCGATTTAAAATCTGTGAAACTAGTGATTAAAAATATTGTTTTGCTTAAGATGTGCTGGCTTGCTTGGTACACACATACTTCAAACAGACTTTTTGAGAAAGAGAAGGTTTCAGGCAGCGTTGGACTTGTGCCAGAAGGAAATGAGTAAGCTCCTACCTAGAAATATGCAGAAACATCTACGCAAATGGTTTAGCATTAAAATAGGGATGTCTGGAGTTTGTGAAAATGATCTGACCCAGGATATACAATTTAACAATACTCTTTTGGATTCATTTTTCATGCATTTAGAAGTGTAAGGCAGTTAATTTTCTCAGTAAAGAGCAAGTGCTACCCGTTATGTAAATGACTCTTCCATGCTGTAGTGCTTTTTTCCCCTGGGCTTGCTGTCCTTCACGCACTAACACATTCCTGTACAGCGCATTGTATTCACAGTACACATCAAATCATCTGTACACTCAAATAAACCTCTTAACTACTCTATTCTGCATTGTGCAAACAGATGTTCACATAGTCTAACTTTGTATTGTTTATTTAAGCAGCTAGCGTGACTGTAGTACAGAGGTCAGCTAGACTGTGCCTGACAGGATTGGCTTTAGGGAGAAGAGGGCCCCAGTAGCCTTAGCCTCCCATGGAAGGGAGGTGGCTGGGGTGCTACACTGCACTGTCAAAGCATCCAGAAGTGGCTGCGTCTCACATGAATGTAGAGTCCAAAGCAGCGGCACGACCACGCATCATCTGGAAATCAGAGAAATCTGCATAGGGTTGACATCACATGTCAGCATGCTGTCTAATTACAAACCATGTGTACACAGATAACTGTGCAGCCCCCTAGCCTGGCCCACGGAGCAAAAAACCTGTGCTTTATAAAAATTATTGTCATTCCTCCCTGGAGAGTCTGTTGATCCTTTTTTTTTTTTTCAGATTATGACAGCCAGCCAGGTTGTCAGGTGGTTCTGCTGTTCTCTAATTCCGGAGCGCACTTCCTGAGGAGATCTGGCACTGTTGGCTTAAGCTTTCTATTAACTCCATCCTGGAAAGACAACTTCAGTGTGTGCTTATGTTGCTGCATCTGTCTTTCCTGTAAGGGGGCAGTATTCACTCTTGAAGTAGTGTTACCACACAATGTTACCTGAGAAACTAGTTTCAACCTTTTACTTCAGGTAGGAAATACATGTCAAGAGTATGGATAGAAGAGACTCAATAGGAGGAAATAAAGCTCTTATTTTTATTCTCAGTCTTAGGGACTTCGTAACTTTTACATTTTCAGGCTGAAATAGCTTAGCTTAGTCTATTTCTAGATATTAATTTCTCATTTTTAAAGTCCCGGTAAAATCACTGCACCTTTTATTAAGCACAGCATATGTGTGTGTGTGTGTGTGTGTGTGTATTTACACACTTCTACAATCAGAGAACACATGATTTTTATGCAAAAGCTGTGAAAAATTGTACAGCTGAAATGAGATGGGATATAAACTTGCAAATTTGGCATCGTCAGGCTGGTCTAAATGTTCTGGTGAGCTTGAACACTGTCTTTATTAAAACTGTTTGTGAAATGTACTGTGCTGTGCATTAATGATTTATGTTAGCTGGTAAAGTACCTAGCTAAGAACAGCACGTTTGCATGCATCTAAAGCTGCGTAAACTAGCTGCATGCTGCAAAGTGTACAAATAACATACAGGTTTAAGAGGTGGTGGTGTGTTTTTAGAGGGTATACAAATAATTGACTTTAGAGGTGCCGAATCTACGTCTAGGTAATGAATGTGAGATCAGGAATCAGTTACATCTAAATTTCCAAACTCTGTTGTCATTGTTTTATTCTAGCCAACAGAATCTTCTTATTATCACTAAATTATTTTTATAGATTTTATTACATAAAGTAGATGGAGAATTGTCGTGGTTTAACCCCAGCCAGCAACTAAGCATCACGCAGCCACTCACTCACTTCTCCCCCCACACCCAGTGGGATGGGGGAGAAAATCAGGAAAAGAAGTAAAACTCATGGGTTGAGATAAGAATGGTTTAATAGAACAGAAAAGAAGAAACTAATAATGATAATGATAACACTAATGAAATGACAACAGTAATAATAAAAGGATTGGAATACACAAGTGATGCACAATGCAATTGCTCACCACCTACCAACTGATGTGCCCGTTAGTCCCCTAGTGGCGATCGCCCCCCAGTTCATAAACGTCACATGGTATGGAATACTCCGTTGGCCAGTTTGGGTCAGCTGCCCTGACTGTGTTCCCTCCCAACTTCTTGTGCACCTCCAGCTTTCTTTCTGGCTGGGCATCAGAAGCCAAAAAGCTTTGACTTTAGACTAAGCATTACTTAGCAACAACTGAAAACATCAGTGTGTTACCAACATTCTTCTCATACCAAGCTCAAAAACATAGCACTATACCAGCTACTAGGAAGACAATTAACTTTATCCCAGCTGAAACCAGGACAAGAATGATTTAAAAACCTCTACATGCAAACTCTAGGAAATAATGTTTATTTTTGAAAGGTTAATTTTAACTTTTATCATCAAATGTATACTCAGTGATAGGTCAGAAATGACACATTATCAATAATACATTCTAGAACAATGAGTTTAAAGAAAAAGCAAGCCTAATGTATTTTCCAGATGTTGTCAGCAGAGGTGGTGCAGTGCTCTAGAAGAGAGAGTGTCAGGAGGTTATCTGTAAACATGAGTCAAGAATGCATCTGTTTAAAATGCCAGGTCTTTGTACAGGTGTAAATCTGAATTGTATGTCCTTAGATAGCTTGTCAACAATGGGTAAATAAGAGAAGAATCAGGCCCTGGAGCTACTATTGGCAGAGTGTGATTCAATGAAAGGAATAATCCAGTTAAATGAAAAGGCCTCTGTATATGGTATTACTCCAAAATGTAATTCACAGAACAATGCATGCTATTGAAATGTAGTTTACAAACAAACAAACAAACAAACAAACAAACAAAAAAGAGCTGTTCAAAGGATTCTTTTGTATTGTTCTGACTTACGCTTTTAGGAGTAGTTCCCAGCTCACAAGATATATGGGGAGAGGAGGGCAGGAGGAAGGAAGGAGAAAAGAAAATTTTTCCACAAGGTAGAGCACCAGCTCCACAGGTGCTATAGCAGTAGTGAGGTTCCTGGGGTCCTGAAGCACCTACCCTGCAATGGGCCAGAGGGAAGAAATGAAGAACAGAAAAGTAGACTCCATTGCCAGGGCCCAGCCCATCCCCATTCATTACGTATTTTATTAATTTTACTGTCTTTTTAAAAAAAGTGATCCTTGCTAGATATCACAGTCTTGCAGCAGTGACTGTATGCAGGGCTGGACAGGCCATAGGGTCTGAACATGTTTGGTTTTGTTTGGACTCTCCCAAGACTGAGTTCAAGTTCCACTGTGTTTATGTCAAGTTTGTGTGTCACATGTGCACTTAAATACTGCAAAAGAAGCTTATTAGTGTGAGCAATGTATGCAACAAGGGAGACCATCTGTCTTGAGTATGCAAGTAGTGAGGCTGTTTTCATTGTCTAGTAAGAATGCCTACTTAAGGTTGTTTTTTCCAGAATGTCTGGAAGTTGTATATTCCTAGATTCTTAGGATAATTCAGGTTGAAAGAGACATCAGGAGGTCAGCTAGTCTATCCTTTTGCTCAAAGTAGGATCAGCTGTGAGGTCAGGCCAGGCAACTTAGGGCTTTACCCCAACCCGGTTTTGAAAACCTCCAAAGCTGGAGACTGCCTGGGAAACCTGTTCCATTGCTTGTCCTCATGGTGAAAAAGTTATTTCTATTGTCTAGTCTGAATTTTTCTTGTTTCAGCTAACATCTGTTTTCTCTTATCCTCCCATGAGGCACCACTGTGAAGAGCCTGGCTCTGTCTCCTTGGTGGGCTCTTTGTAGGTATTGGGAGGCTGCTACAAGGTCCTCTCAAGTCTTTGTGTTGAACAAGCCCAGTTTCCTTGGCCTCTCCATCACGGGGCAAGTGCTCCAGTCCTTTGAACATCTTGGTGGCACTGTGCTGAACTCACTCCAGGTTATTGATGTCTGGTTTGTATCGGCAGCCCAAAACTGGATGCAGTTTTCTACACATAGTCATTCATGAGTGCTGAGTAGTAGATTGGGATAATCACTTCCCACGATCTACTGGCTATGCTGCTGTTAACACAGCCCAGGAGGTTGTTGGCCACCTTTGCTGCCAGAGCACACTGCTGGCTCATGCTCATCAGCTTTTAAGCATGTTTTTGGCAGTTTCTTTGTCATGATAACGTTCCAATATATAAATTTACAAATACCAATTTACATCCCTTTCACATTGTCTTTTTGCCAGGTTCATAGGCAGAAGTTTTTTGGAAAGCCAGGAATTTGACAGTATAATTTTTTGTTTGTTGTTTCTTTGAGGAAACCACATGAAATCTTTAGGTCTGGATCATTTAAAATTACATCTGCACAATTTGATTGCTGTTCATTAGTGAGACACGGTTTAAAGTAGCAAGAGGAAATTCCATCTCAAATGTATATTTCAAGGCCAGAAATCACTGTTGTGATCATTTTGTTTAAATTTCACTCAGCAGCACTTGCAGTTTGCCCAGTAGCTTGTGGCTGAACCAGAGCATACATTTTAGAAAGGCAGTTGCTTTGTTTAAGTCCTTGGTGTTGCTTTTAAAATTGACATTGAAGGTACTTGACAGCTTTGGGATGTGGTAAACAATCAGCCTATAGACTAGACTGGACTGGAATAATTTAATATGATACATAAGGAATTTTTTTAATCATCTTAGACCTGAAAGTGTTCAGTGCCTTCAGCAGAACTTGTAGATGCTTTCATTCCACCTGTGATCTTCATTCCCCTCTGCAGTTACACTGAGTGTTATTGGCCGTCTGTAGAAACACAGATTTATGTTGGTGTTTTACTGGCAGACTATCAGAAATACATTGCAAATGTTTTTTTTCTTTTGGTTCCTATCTTCAAGAATACATATATATGTAAGCGATTTGTTCTTTAGAGACCTGTTGCCTAAAGAAAGCAGTGCCATCTGGCTTTTTGTTTCTTCTATTGGCTGAATATTTGATGCAGTATATAAAAAAAATTTCCAATATAGCCAGTTTACTAGCACTGTGTTGCCATGCTTTCACTTCATTAGGCGCTTGTGCTTGCAATTATTTCCTGTTGTTGCCTTTTCTTCTTTTATTTGCTGAGTGACTTTTGTGTTCTTATTAAATCTTTATGGTCACGCTAGTTGTGAGTAATCTTCTCTGACTTAGACTATAATAAACAGGGAATTAAACCATAGGTCATTAATAGGTCATAAAATAAAGAAAAAGGCTATCAAGAATATTGTAATGTCAGTTACATTGCCCAAGTATATAAAAACATCTTTATGTTTACAGGGTATTTGCTGTAACTCATTCATATCTGCTTTTGTTGTAAGCTTTGTGTGGAGCTTACATGGAATGTGAGTTTAGGGTAACTGCCCCATTAAGATGCATATTTTACTTTTTTAACTATGTCTGCCGTGTCAGTTTCTGCCATCTGCTGAACCGTGCTGCAAACATCTGTGTTTAATGCTGTCATTGCTTATACGAAGTTGAGCATTGGTCCAGTGTTACAAACTGAAATACTGAGGTATGGAGGAAATGAACCAGAACTGATAAATAATTTTTTAAATGGGGCATAGATGGATGGGGTTTATATCAAAAAATGTGATTTTTAAATTCCCTGTCTAGTTGGAGATTAAAATCAATAGTTGTGCTTCTACCTAAAGTCAAGAGCTGCTCCCACCGAGCGTCTTAATGCTGAAGCCAGACTGAAATCTAAAGGCTGGATAATTCATCTCCCCGAGGGCTCTGAGGATGGAGGTCTGTTGCCCATCTACCCCAGGGCATGTGCAGTTTGTATTGACAAGACTGGGATCCCTCTAGAGTGCAGGGGTAAGATGCTACTTTACTTTAAAACATGGTCCTTAGAGGAGGCAAGTTGGTAGTTCTAGGTAAAAAATTGGAGTTATGCCCAGAAGTGGGAGGTCCAAGGTTTCAGCCTAGCATGGAGCTGCTCAGTAGGTGCTCTGGGGAGCATAGGGAAAGCCAATCCGAAATCACATTTTCCCTGATCCAGCAAATTTTTCCAGGAATGGTGGCAGGACTTCAGCATCAGAAGTGCTGAGCACCCCGACTAGCATAGTGTGAAAGCCATTGTTACAGTCTTCGGGGCACAGGTTTGAACGTCTCTTATTGGGAAAGGAATTGAACATAGCTAAGTACTCTAACAACTACACTGCCACAGTTTAAAAGGGAAACACCGTTGCTTCTTTATTTTAGAATAAAGAATTTCACCCATCTCTGGGGGGGCAAAAATGTAATTCTGGTGTCTAGGCTATAGATCTTAAATGAAATCAACTGACTTCTTACACTGTCTGAGGATAGAAGGAGGAAAAGTTTCTCGTTCAAAACATTTGCAAGTCAGGCATACTAATGAAGGTGGGCCCCAAAAGGAAATCTAGCATGCTAGCTACTTCAAATCCCATTTTGATAGGCCGGCGAGGTACCAAACACAGAATCCCCAGATTTGCTTTGGGATCAGATGCTTCAGGATGAAGTATTGCTGAATGTAAATTCTGTACTGGATCTAGTTCCTAAGGGACCTTCAAGTGACTAAACAGAGGCTACATCTGTGCTTGGAGCAAGATCCAGGTGTCCTTATCTGCAGGCCTGTGCTGTTATTCACTGCCAGCCTCCACAGTTCCAAGGAAGGCTGTTTTTAAGGCACAGATGCAGGCAGAATTTAATCTTTGGGCTGTAACTGTCTCTGTTGTAGAACTGTATTTGAATCACTTCTGCAGTGCAGCTGGTTGCCAGGAGGTCTAACTGTGAAACCCTAGATCTACCAGTCACTGTGATGGATCGTAAAAGGGTTACAAGAAAAGGGGAAGTCATTAGTCCCTTCTGGGGATTTCCTTCTTGAGCACCATCAAATCATTTTTCTAACTTCCTAAGTAGGCAGAAGGAGTGAGATACGAATTTATCTTTCTCTCTGTCATTGCTTTTCTGCAGGATTGATATATAAACAAGAGGTAATCAATGACTGAGAGACAGGAAACATTCTAATGCTGGGGCCAGGGCAACTGTGGTTTGGATATTACTGCATGCTGCATTTCTAGGCACTTGTTTTTTATTTCAGAAGAGAAACTTTAATGGTAGTGTGTAAGAATAATGGATGCTTATACCAACACACTGGGCAATCTCAGAACCTTTATAAAGGCATTACTACTAGACACTCAAAGTACAGAAGAGGAATTCTGAAATGCTTAAAAAAGAAAACTTTGACCAAGTAAGGGTTTCTGGATGAAAACAGAAATAACCACCTTCATGTTTCTAGGAAAAGAAAACACAGAGTCTCAGCCTAGCTTAGAAACACTGCATTTTTTTCATATCTGTGGCCTACAAAGATCCATCAGGAGGATGAGAAGGAAATTTGTATCTGGACTCCCTATACTGACCGTGTTCAGTCACATGGCCCAAGTTTATAGTATAATGCAAATATTTAAATTATCGTCAGTAATTATGGTTAATCACTTTCTTGGTAAGTAAAATCGTTAATTTGCTCAGCAAATCTGCAATGGTGCTGGCTGTATGGGAAGTGAAACATTATTTATTACTCTGAACATATACCTTCTTAAACAACTGCTGTCAGGATAAATACAAATTACAAGAAAGAAAACTGCTCTGATGTAGTTAATTGCTACTGGTCTGCCACTTACGTACCTAAAAATGCACTACTCCAGAACCTAGCAAGCTTCACATGAGGTTGAAAAGCAAATGCTTAAAACTGGTGGTGTTTTCCAAACCAATTGACTGGAAATATTGTAGGAAAACTAAGGATTCAAATTTATCCCCATTTGAGGGATGCCAATTTCTGATTATGTGTATGTTCCAAATAATTCTTGCCTTAATGCATAAAAAAAGACCAGAATTCAAACTCCAGAAACCTTCAGCTTTGAGACCTTTATGTCAGATCCATTTGCAGTATCAAAGCCCATGCAATTCAGACACCAAGAGGGACTTTAACATGGTTCAAAAAAGCACTAAATTTTTAAGTGTTCTTAACTGTTTTTCAGACTAGACATATTCAAGTAATTTTTTTTACTTTGGTGGAGGCTTAAAAGTGGCTATATAATAGGATAAAATATAAGAGTTATGTGTATGAGCTAGCATGTAAAGAGATCCATATTGTTCTGTTCTTCCAGAACAACAAGGTCAGGAAACTAAATGAGATATTTATGTCCATTTTCACTGAAAGAGGTGGAACCAATGTGCTCTCAGAGTGGCTTTCCAGGAATTGAACATTCTTTGGTAACCTTAGGGCAAAGTCTGAAGATGAGTTCACAATTTTAATCCTTCCAACAATTGCAACATCCTGTTGCCAGATGGTATTTATCCAAGTCATAAAGAAAACAATGCAAAATAGAGACTGGCACTATTATGTGTGGTGAATTATTGGAAACCAGCTTCTAGGATTTTATTGTTGTTATTGAAACAGTTCCATTTTATTAAAGGAAATTTAATCCAGTAAGTATATACAAAGCTTGTCTGTCAGTTTATCTGACTATCTATCCCACAATATATTTTCTCCTTTTTTTCCTTTTTTTTAATTAATTAAATAAATCTGTCATAAGCAGAAAGAAAACTACATCTTTGGTCAGTGGTCTGAGTAAGTTTGTCCTGATGCTGTTCAAGTTACAAAACACATGCTTATATTACCATGTTGTAGTAATGATCCCAAGAAATTATTTGCTCTGCTTTTAAGTGCTGTACCTCACTGTAGACAGTCCATTCAGGAAATTAATTGAAAGTGTAATTAAGGACAGTTACACAAGGCTTGAAAAACATATAGCTCCACAGAGCCAAAACAACACAACTTAACCATAAGCATGTTGCAGTTCCTTAACCTGTTTTGATTCTTTGGAAGGATTTGGAAATGGCTGATGTGTTTAACTTAGATTTTTCACAGAGATTTTTAGAGAGATATCTCTTAAGCTCTCAAGTAATTGGGGGAAGGAGCCAAATTGCATTGTGAGTTAAACCCTGGTTAAGCAGCTGGAAACAAAGTCATAAAACTGTTTCTGTAAGTAACACTGCATCAGTGCTGAGGTCCAGCATGTTTGCAGTTTTGGGAAGGCTGTGGGGGAAGCTGCTGCCTCTCTGCCAGGAGAGCTTTTCTGCATCCCTCAGCCTGGGAGCAGCTGCTGGCACAGAGCAGGGCCAGTGGCCGCAGCCCTCCTCCAGCTTTGAGACAAGTGGTGAGTGGTGCAGCAGCATGTGTAAGGCTTTCCCTCCTGCAGGACCTTTTGTGCTGTCACTTCAGACGGACTGTGAATAACAAGTACAATAAGCTGCTTTTATGCAGAGGCCATTGGTACCTTGATATCACTGCCCCTGCCAAAGAGTCTGGATCTTCACTGAAACTCGAAAGCTACTCTCAGTGTTTCCAGTATGAGTTAGAAGCCAGAAATCCAGAGTATGGAGAAACCTGCCTTCAGAAATTACTCAAAGGATACAAAAGGCTTCTTAATAAAGGTAAACCAAGCCTGTACACAGTACCTTTGAGGATACTTTGGGTTAGTCTCTCCAAGCATGATTCTAGAATATAATTGTAGGCTTTTGGACAGGTTTTCCTGTTATGCAACTGTAGAGCCAGCAACTGAGTTCAAAAAAGGAGTAAGATTTTAAATGTATTCTCTCTCTCCATGTATCTGTTCAGGTTTAGAGATACAGCTTGCTTTGCTTTAGAAATTTAAGGGTATTTAGAGCCATCCTCTTCAAGCAAAATTCAGTATAAATTTGCTGTGTAAAGCAGCTACACATTACTGGAAAGACCAACAGCCAGGCTAAGAAAAAGCTTCTGAGTAAGTGCAGACATATTTAACTGTGATAACACTGTTTCTCACTTTGCTATTGTTTCATGGTGACAGTGATTTGAGAAGCAACCAGGCACACGACTGTGTATTATCCCACTAATATATATACTGGGACATACCAAGGAGAGAGACATAAACTGTCTCCCCTACCCAATATTTATATCCTAGCTAGATAATACTATAATACAGAAGGTAGCTGTGTATTCTGGCTGCCGGACAACATTCCTGGATCTGCTAATGCAATCCCACTGAAGCGGAGCAATCATTCTGATGCATCTGTAAAGAGACTTTTGATTTTTAAAGTGAAATAACTCATGGGGAGGGAGCTGCTACCAACATGATTTCCAAGTAGTAGATGTATGAGTGAGAATCTTGCTTATATTGCCTGTGTACTGTGCCTGTTTTATGATAATGGGAAGAGAACCTGTGTTTTCATGAGCTGTTCCAAATCTTGCTGAAATGGAAGGAAATCCTGCAGTGAGCTTTTGCTGAGTGCATTGAACGTGAACCAAGACGGCACTAAAAGATATAAAATGAAAATGTTTCTTTTAAATAAATAAAAAAAGACATTTGATACCTGCTGTGTAGTTTGCATGTTTTATCTCCTTTGCCTTACTCTTTAATTGCCTTGCCCACTTTAGCTTTTCTAGGTCTCACTGGTTTAGTTTATATAGAGTCCATAGCTGTGGATTTCTCTTCTTAGCTGGTAGTCTTTTGTAGGAATAAAATACACTAGCAGGAGGGAGAGACAGGCTGCCTGTATCAAACATACCATCTACCTTCACAATCTGATTGGAAGAAAAACATATTTAAAGTCTGTATTGCTGTGGGTTTTTGTTTTGGGGGCGGGGGGGCAGGGTTGGTTTAGGGTGATTGTGCTTCAGTAGAGCATCCATCTTGTTTTCTCCATCTCCCTCCTTGCCACTCAATATTTTGCCTGCTCCGTCTTCCTGTGATATCTTTTCTGTCCCCAGTGGTTTAACTGCTTTTTAATCCTCTGGAGCGTATTCAACAGATTCTCTATGTGTGCAGAGTGAACAATTCCTTTTTGTAGCCTCTGTGCAAATGTTTCTATCGTGGCTCTTTGAGCACATGTGCTAGCTCACCATGGAGGGCAGAATTCTTTATTCCTTACAAAGTACTTGCTGTTTTAAGATCAGGAAGCTGTAGATTAAAATGAAAGTGGCAGATATATGCTTCCATGGTATATGGTGACTGTGCTGCAGCCCTGCATGAAGGCTTGGTTATGTTTGGCCCATCTGCCTTGTTCAATAATGATTTTATAACTTTGTGGCAAGCAGCATAACCTTTTTTATTAGCACTGTCAGTGATGCCTTTTTTGTATGAACAGTCCTGTGGAAAAAGATTCATTGTATTGAAATAGGGTATAAAGATGCTTAGTGTGGGAAGAGTTCAAATGCTGCAGCCAGCATGTATATCTCATTCTCTCTGCAGTTTGTAATATACACTAATTTTAATATTTAAATGAAAAATGGAAGTGCATAAGCACAACCTGAAGCAATATAGTAGCTCTCTGCGATCTTCCCTATTTATTTATGTATAGCCTGAAACAGGAACACACAATGGAAGGCACAGATACTGTGGATGGCAGACAACAAATGAATGGCTCCATCATTCTGAAACAATGATTGTAGTCTACGGCTGGATCTGTGTTGAGATGGCTGTATCCCCCCACTTGGATAGTCACCAGAACATGTTATAAGTTGATAATGGTCAATTCTGTTAACCCTCATTTTTGTCTAACAGAATGTGGTTAGGATGGTTCATGGAGATAGTGCTTCAATATGGAAATGTGCAACCCTAAGTGTCCTCCTAAAGGTGACATGGGCAACTCAGGAGGACATGGTGTCTCTGTAGAATGTAAATGCAGTTAAGTGAACACCTACAGGGCCAAATGCCTTGGCGTGTGCTCTCCTCTGCCAGTTCTTTCCTTCCCCCTTTGGTGGGGGAATCTCCACAGGTTCCAACTCCAGCTGCAAAGGTGAGAGTTGGTTCCAGCGGCGGGTCTTTTTCTGCTAAGACGTAGGCTGGAAGGGTAAAGATCTCCTTGCAGAGCTTTTCAAAACCTTACCACTGAAGGACAAGGTCAAGGGTTTTCTCTGTTCAGAGTGGAGCTGTAGGAGGTGTTAGTGCAGGTGCATGGTGGATTGCTGGGAGCTCTACCCATGGGGAATGACCACCATCCTCCTCAGGAATTCTAATCCATCGTATAAAAATGAAAGGCATTTGATTCCAAAAAAGGTTAGGTGTGTTACTCATCATTCTAGAACCGGGGTTTGAATTAAGTTTGGCAAACCTCCTGATGCTCATGTGAGCACTTTTCAGCTCTGGGTGAGCGCAAGCTAGGTCCAGGGAACGACACCCTGCAAGCCCTTGGAAGAGATGAGGAAATATCTCTTGGGGCAGATTCAGGTTGTCAATTAAAATTTAACAATCACCTTTGGCAATATGAGAGCAAAGGTTGGGTCTAAAGCCTTTGTTCAGTCCTATAAATAAATTAAAGTCATTAGGTGCATTGGTTGTCATTTAAAAGATGGCTTTTGCCAGTAAACACAATCCCATTGTGTATTAGACTGTGGGATCATGAGTACAACTGTACAATGACAGAAAATTTAAAATTGGCTTCTACTGCAAGTTTAATATGGTAAATATGTATAGTGACTGGATAAACACAAGTGAGATGTTCGAACATAACTGGAAGTAGCTGATTACTTACCTGTACTGGTTATTGTTCTGCATAGGGCATGGTGATGGTGGCGAGGTGAGAGAGCCAGTGCAGGGTTCTTTCGGGATCTCAGTAAGAAAGGCCTGACAACAAATAACCTAATAAGATAACTGCTTTAATAAGGTGGAATAATAAGAGGAGCATAGATAGCAAGTAAATCTTACGTCCCTTTAGATGCTGGGTACCCCGTGTTCATACAGCATCAGGCAGAACCCAGATTGATTTTCCCCTGGTGCACTGCGCAGGGCAAAGCAGATGCTGTCCATGGAGAGAAACTCTCCTTGTTGGTCATTCCAGCTAAGATATGATTTCCTACAAGAAAAAAATCTGTCCCTAATGAGTGTTCTCATGAGAACTTCTTGCTGGACTTTCAGATAAAGGCAAGGCTGGGTGGGTGGTGTAACCATGGTCTGCAGCAGCAGGAGCTGCCTGCAGGCTCCTCTGTCACACCCAGCTGGCTGAGTCTCTCCTGCAGCCCTGGCTCTGTGTGGTGTGACACAAGGCAGGGAGCCACGCTGGCGTGCAGCACCGCACGGGCCTGTGCCTGCTCGGGTTAAGCTGTCCTGTGGGTTGGCAACTCCTAAACATGCAACCATCTTGGTCAGGATCAACCTTCCACCCCTTGATCCACATACAGCTTACCATTCCCAAAGCTATTACAAGCTACAGATGACATGAATAACATACGGGCTTCTCAAGCCTAAAGTACAAGGTCCAGCAGAGCAGAAATGGCCTGCTCAGGGTTGCAGCCTCCTCGAATACCATGTCCTCTGCAAGGCTCCCTGTACAGTCACAGCATTACACCCCAAGATAAGATCACATCTCACCTCCTTTTGTTTAACATCAGCTGCACAGAGCTCCATAACCTACCTGCCTTACCCATCATTTCAGAAAGAACAAGTGTGGAGAAAATCTGAAATAGGACAGCCTTCCCACCTAAAAAACAGCAGAAGGTGTAAAGAGATGGTATGTCTTGGTAATAGGAGTGTCACTCCTGAGAGCATCCAGCAGCAGAAGGCTTGTTGCTAGGCAAACGCACAAAGGCATGTGTAATAATATTCCACAGAGGAGTCTGTAGATTTGATTTTAAGAAAGCAGCTGAATTTCAGTAGAGACTTTTACATATTTAGTTTGTTGAGATGGTGATTGATACTAATTTTAAAAGAAGTCTATAATTTGCCTTGCTGACTATTGCATTTTAGCTGTGGCACTATTCTAATGCCTCCCATTAAATTTTTTTCCCACTGCAATTAACTTATGGACTTATGTAAAATCAGGTTTCCAGGGTTTTTTTCAAATTTTATGAAGAAAATTGCCTTGAATACAATTACTGTGCCATGGCTTTTCACAGTGTGTTTGTTCATTGTCTTACACAGTTAAACATGTGTTATTAAACTGCAATAACAGCAACATCATAGAGTTGCAATTACATTATGAAAACATTATCTTAATGGAATAATGGTACTTGAGGGACACAGTAAAGTACAGGTTTTCACAAAAGCATCTTGAGGTTATTTTACCAGCATGATGATGTCTTTCTAGGCGCGTCATAAGACTTCTGCAATGCTTTTAAAGTGAATGCATAATAATAATAAAAAAACCTGAAAAGTAGCTCTTGCTTAAACTTCAGGACTTAATTTAAGCAATTTGACTACCTTTTTAGAGTTGCTGTTATAAGCTGGAAGATTTTAACTGTTGAGAGAGTTAATCAATACACATCATCTGTGTGTATGTACCCTGTATTTACATGCATATACAGACAATATCTATGTGTATGTGGGTGCCCATGCAAGTCCAGCTGGAATACAGACCTGTTAAGTGACTGGATATCAACGGATTTTTTTTTTCTTTCACTTTTCTCAGCAAAAGAGAGACATGGTAAAATCTTAAAGCTGGCCTTACTCATTGGCCTTGCTGGACCTAGGATTTCAAACCAGGGATTTTAACCCTCAGGCCAAGGGAAATATAAAAAAATAAAAAACCCTGAAGTTTAAACAGGAGAACATTTTTTAAGATTTTGAGTCAGAATGTGTGTGTGTTCCAAGTCCATCCTAGTACAACAGGGTAGTAAGAAGAGGGTAAAACTTTTTTAGCCTTTGTGGCAAATTTTTGTCCTCTTTATAGCTGATCTGAAATGTAGAGGATGTGCCAGCACATGCTGAATGTTCTACAGACACCAAGCAATGTCTTATTTCCTTGATAATGGCTAGTTCATTACTTGCTGTAGTACACCTTGAAATGGGCAGAAAGAATGACATTTCATTTAGGTAGAAAATTAACAGCAATAATTATGAAATCAATGTACAAACTTCTTTACATAAAAAAAATTAAGTAATTGAAGACAAAATTAACTGCACATAATAGCACGAGTCATATTAATTCAGATATCTCTAGGCAATTCTATAAAGATGGTCTCAGCATTTATATTACTTACGATGTCTCAGCCAGTTCTGGCATGCAGCTAAGGAGGGAATAGATTATTCTGCAAAAAAAATGAAGTTATTTGGAGAAATGTTAATATCATTGCTTATTTATAAAAAAGTAGTCATCTGTGTTTGTGTAGAACTAGCTCAAAACTGATCTCAGCTGCTAGGCAAAACAGGGCCATAGGGAAGCTTATGACAAAAGGACTTATAAGTGAGTCCATGCCTTGCAAGCAGTTTTCACCTGGGGACAGGGTATGTCGGGGTTGCTGCTTCTTTTTCTTCCATGAGGGTTATTAAAGACTTGATCAGTGTCTCAGGCTCTTTCTGCAGCTCTGCCTCTGCCACTGACACCTCCACATCCATTTCCTTCATCCATCAGGTTATCCCTAGGTATGGGCAAAGCAGCCGGGCTGCCCCCTAAAGGGAATGTTGTGCCTCTTTGCAATATGGTGCCTTAGGTAACTGCCGCCACTTACAGCTAAGGCTGCTCCTCTGTGTGTGTGTATTTATATGCAAGCGCACATATGTGCTCTCTTATCTCTAGCATACTTATACAAGTGTTGTCCACAGCTGTTTAACTTGAATAAAGTTTTTTTGTGTCTCCTTACTCTTTTGTATGTTGCCTAAATTTTGAAGTACTGAACTGCTGAAGGAAATATTTGATGTTTGATGGAATTATATTTACGTGATGTGTTTGCTTGGTATCTTTGTATTTTTGCTGGTAAATAAGCTTGTCAGTATATAAGAAGCAATCTGCTGCATTAAGCAGCTCTAACTTATGAAAGATGATGATAAGAAAGTGTAGTTGTTTTATATTGCTATGTGATTGGCTTCTGAGGTGGAGTTTCAAACAATTAGTGTATTCAAATAGACAAAGGCAGGATGGAAAATTTTCTTTTGATGTAGTCTTGGACTCTTAAAGGTATGATAAAAAATATTGGCACTAACAAAAGAAGGAACAACTTAAGGTCTTTATGGGTGGAAAAGCAGGAGACCATTTACCATCTCCTAATGAAATAACTGTTCTAAAAATTAAACATTTATTTATTCTACATCTCTTTTAGAAAAGCCATTGCAAGGACACAGCCTAGCAGCTATGAAAGGTTGTGGAGATTGGGTGGGGGGATCCCTGACTACTGGAGAGATACAGATGTCATACATACCCTCAAAAAGGGAAAGAAGGACAATCCAGGGAACTACAGGCTAGTCAGCCTCACTTCTGCCTAGAAAAATCATGGAGCAAGTCTTCTTGGAAGCTATTTCTGGGCATGTGAAAGAGAAGGAGGTGATTGGGAATAGCCTGTTTACTAAGGGTAACTCACGCTTGACCAACTTGATTGCCTTCTGTGATGAAACTAGGTCTGTGGGTGATGGGAAAGCAATAGGTGTTGTCTAGCTTGACTTTAGCAAGGCTTTTCACACAGCCTCTCACAGCATCCTTGTATTGAAGTTGAGACTTTAAGAGTTATGGTCTGGATGTGTGTTAGTCTAGCTATTATCTAGTAACAGCCTAGACTAATAGGTAAGTGAAAGACTAGCTAGATCATTGGGCTCAAAGAACAGTTCATACTTAACCTGGAGACAGGTTGCAAGTAGAGTTCCCTAGAGATTTGCTCTGGGACCTGTCCAGTTGAGTGTACTCATCAATGACCTGGAGGAGGAGGTGGCATGCACCTTCATCTAGTTTGCAGATGACACCAAACCAGGCAGTGCAGTTGATGGGCTTAAGGGCAGGGCCACCTTCAGAGGGACCTAGGCAGGCCAGAAGAAAGGGCCAGCGGGAACTTCATGAATCCAGCAAGGTCAAATACAAAGTATTTGCCTCTGGGATGGACTAACCCTCTGTAACAGTGCAGGCTGAGGACTGACTGCCTGGGTAGCAGCCTGCTGAAGAACAAATTGGGTGTTCTGACAAGCAGCATGTTAAAAGTGAGTCAGCATTACAGCCTGGTACCAATGAAGACAGGCAATGTGCTGGCCTCTATCAACAGGACCATAATCAGTAGATCAAGGACAGTGATTTTTTTTCTCTTTATCTTGCACTCATTAGACCACATATGGAATTTTGAGCCAGGTTTGGGCCCCTCTACTGTTGATAAACTTGAATAAGTTTAGTGGAGGGCCCGTAAGATGGTCAAGGACCTGTATCACATGAACTATGAAGAGAGGCTGAGGGAACTGGGCTTGTTCAGCCTGGAGCGAGAGAAGGGAACTTAACAGAAGTCTTTCCTCTGATGTGGTTACCAGGAAGAACTTCCCTTAGGGGCATGATGGGAAAACGAGAGGCCATGGTCATAAATAGGAGGTTTCAATTACATGTAAGGAAAATATTTTTCATTGTGAGGATAATTAACATTGGAATAACGACCCAGCAGGGTTGTATAATCTCTGTCCTTGGAGATGTCTGGGTAATGCCCAGAGCAACCTCATTTGAACTCAGTGTTGACCTTGCTTTGAGCAGGAGGTTGAACTAGAGACCTCCTGATGTGGATTTCAGCCCACGGGAGTGTCTGGTTCTACAGAATAACGCAGCAGGTTCTCTGCTGGAGAAGACTCTCGGAGTTCCACTACAACCCATGAAACTACAGCACATTATGTGACTTCCCCTTTTGCTCCTGCAATATGGAAATAGAGAATTGTCCTAATTTCCCTTTTCTGAGCAGGTATGTGATATCCATGAAAGAGCAAATTTGCAGCACAGCTGATAGGAAAAAAATATAATCCCAAGAAACTTCTCTGGTGTGATGGAGCCTCACTGCATGGCTTGTAGGATAGCTTTCAGGCCATGATGTAAGTTTACAACAGATTGCATCAGACAGCATTACATACCAAAATAACCCCCAGCAGAAACCATCAGCAGAGGTGCAAGCAATCTGGCAGCAACTGAGTTGACATGAAGTGAATGAGTGGGTTAGGCCAACCTTGAGGGCTGGAATAGTACACAGAATATAACATGTGTTCATCTCTTCTGCAATTTGTAAGGAAAAGGAGAGAAGAAATGGTGGTCATAGTTTCCAGAGAAGCAAGAGCAAATGAGGAAAGATCAGTTTCTGCCTTCCAATGTGTTGTGAGTGGTATTGTCTTCTAGGGAACCAAGCCTGCATAAGACTTGAATGCACTGGGTGCATGTAAATGCCCTGAAGCTTTAACAGCTTTGCAACCTGCAGTATCTGGAGTCACTGCTGCACCAGGTAGATGCAAGGAAGACTGCCTTACTTCTTGTTATGAGCAGTGCCTTTCACAAGAAAAACTTCTTGCTCCTTGTCACATGAAGTGTTTTTAGGCTTGTAGTGTTTTCTTTTGCCTGTGGCTTTACGAGCTGTCATGCAGGAACACGCTACACAAGACAGGAGTGCAGCATCAGGGTTTCATTCGATAGCTGAGGGGATGTAAATTAGTTGTGCAGAAGTGTTGGTACAGGCAGAGTTTTCAGACATCTGTTTACTTCAGCCACAAGGCTTGCGACCTTGACTTCCACCTTCCCAACACATAATGTAATTTTTTGCTCTTCTTTCCCATTGTTAGGAGCTGGTTAAAAAAAAAAAATCTAACCCATGCTGCTGTTGTATACTTGTAGTATTGCTTGCATGTCTGAAATAACACTGTTCCTTGTAATCTTTGCAATATGTAGCTGATATCTCAGGCTAAACCCACTTCTGTAGTTGAACATATGATGTGCTATGACATACTGAGCTTACAATGATCTTGTATAGGTGCAGACAAATGTACTGTGGTTAAAAATGGCCTTTTCAAATCTGCTTTTATTGAAAGTACCTCTGCTGACTGCTGTTTAAGATTAAAACCACACCCAACGTTGCTGGGATACGAGGCTATTGACAGACACCCAGCTTGATGGATTTCATGCACCACTTAAAGCTGTATGTCCAACATATTAATCTTTCTCACCATCCCTTGGGTTCACAGGTATGTTTCATTTGAAGGCTGTATGCTCTGCACCTGTAGCAGCAGGTTCTCAGCTGGGGTAAATCGTCACACTCTGCTACACTGCCTGAGGATGTGGTCTTTTATTTGTATTTCTGGATTTAGGAATCGGAGGTATTCGAGGAGAAGAGCCCTGAAGTGTTTGGGGTTCTTTTTAAAAAATTATTATTATTATTATTATTATTATTATTATTATCTGAACAGCTGAATATATATGTTTAAAGCATTTTTTTTGTCTTCTGTAGTGACTCACACTTTCAGTGAAACATGGTCTGTAATTATGTTCTCCCTTGGTTTTTACAGTGTCTAAGCATTCCTATTATATTTGTCTAATGCTTGTACTATTTCTTCCGCTTCTTTTTAATTTTTATTTTAGGCCTATGACTAAGGGAAACAATTTAAAAACCCATTACAGTGTTGTCCTTGATGATGTGTTCATCAGAGAACAGCTCATAATTCTCTCCTAGGACTGAAATTATTGGGTATCTTCAAAGCTCAGCTGACAGAAACTAACCAAGGAAGGGAATTAGCCTGATCTACGAGACAGAAGAAATTCCTTTCTGTGTTTGCCAAAACATAACAGAAAGGAGCATTGTTGGTGTGAGGGATGCATCCTTCACTAGTGCCCTGGCTATCAGCCTGCATTGTGAAACGTGGATTATCCACCACTGGAGGTCTTTTAAGAACAGGCTGGAACAACATGTAACTTGGCAGGAGTATTACATGCTTTGAAAAGCCTGCCTCAGAGCATGGAGTTGGACTAGATGACCTCTCTTAAAGTGCTTTTTTATCCCTGCTACTCCAAGAGAGTTGTCTTTTTTCCCTGCTTGACAGGCAATACGAATGTAAATGCCTGTGTGTAGCTAAGCAACGTTTCCAATTAGATCTAAAGTTTTGCCCCCAAAAGTGACTTTTTCCATTTTTGTCTTTGAGAAAACACGGACCTGGAGGCTGGCTCAGACCCCAGGGGAAAGCTGCAGAACCGATGAGGAGCATGCGTTTCCTATAGGAGTAGGGAGGCGAAAAGAGCATGTGCTGTTCTCATGAAACCATGCTCTTAAGGCCCGCAAACCCCTGTTTCAAAGCTTAGGCTTGGAGCCTGGTTGAACAGGTCAGTCAAGAGGCCTTAGCTTGCAGAATACACAAAGAGAAGACAAAGGTATCTAGCTAGGTTCCAGATGGATGCTCCAAAATATATTTAAATTTCTTTTGAATCTGCCATTTAAAAACTTTGAAAGAGTTGGTCCAGATCAGGAAAATTAATCGGAATTCAGACTTCTGGGAAAACCTGGTGCCATTCTTCAAATCTGTCACATGCCTTCAAATCTTTTGAGTCTGTGCTAAAGAGGGAATGTATTTGGCTTTAAAATTTGAGGAGACACTTGCATTAAAATTTTCTCTAATTCAATTTAAGGCCTTTTGGATTCTTAAAATGACATACCCAGCTAAAGCCAGATGGAGCCTTATTTTGCTTGGGAAATGCAACCTCTGAAGTGGTTGATGTTGTGTTGTTACCACAGCGGCTTGTTTAAAAACATTCTGACTGACTTGAATGAACCCTATTATGTTATGATGCAGCAGTATTTATAATGCAAAAGCTTTTTCTTTTCCTTTTTGCCCTATTAATCACAGTCCAAACAAGCATAGCTATCATTTAGAGCAAAATCAGGCATTGCCAGGTTCATGCTGCAGTAACTTAGAGACAGTTAATATGGCTTTTTACCTGTTTCTTCTTATCTTGTAGTGCAAATCCTCACTCTGTAACACACCTGAGGAGGACAGCCAGAACAGAGGGTCCCTTGCCACTCTGCCCAGCTGAGTGAAGTTTTTCCAAGCAGACTGGTTGGATCCAGTCCTTGGCTGGTCTGGGTGGGAGTGTAGGAAAATCACTGCTCTCTTCTTCCCTTCTGAGGCAATCTAAACCCCAAAAGGCTTCTCTCTTAAGTAATTTTCAGTTAGTAACTATACAATAGCGGTTTTATCCAGAAGTGATTACATTCTTTGAGTATTTGAATCATTTGGAGTACTCTGGAAATGTCACAGCATTCAGTGAAAACTGCTGACAGCTCTTCATATCCTTAATGGGATATCCCATTGTTGTTAAAAATGTATTCAGTATAAAATAATGTGATGAAAAATAGGCAGAAACTCTCTCTCTTGATCTAATCCAAATGTAACAAAACAAATCCTTGCTTAGTTTTTAATCAAGACAGCTTTGCTCTACTATCTTGTGCATACTAATACAGTCTTCTTTTAATAATAAAGAAGGGAATATTCTTAAAATTAGCTTTATCAGCAGTTAACTGGTTAGTGCCCATAATACTTGGCTTGGTATTATTGGTTATGACTGTGACAAAAGACATCTAGTTTTCAGGTCAAGAGTAACAGACCTGGGCTGTCAATGCCATTAAACTTTTTTTTTTTACATGTTTGGTTTTTGATATTCTTTTTCTACCATGTTTTTTAATAAGGTTTTTCATGTCTGTCTCAGATTCTGTATAAGTAGTGCAGATCCCAGAAAAGGCAATGGAGCGGATTAACCACTGATGCCATTTCACACATACAGCAACTTATCTAACTTGCACATATGTTATTCAGTTATTTTATAACTTGCATTCAGAAAATGTTGAAGGGAGTATGCACGTAGAGGAAGCACAGCTACTGGAAATTTCCTCAAACAAGACATGCCTCACAGCTTGGCTGTGATATATGATAGGGATTATTCTCTGATAATCTGGTCCACTAACTCTTGCCATTGTATTGCCAGGTGCAAGGAAGGAAGAATTTCTTTTATTGCAAAAAGAAGGTATGAAGAAAGTTAATATGAGTTATGAATAGAGCTTCACATCAATATAAACCATAATGAAAATATACCACAAACTGGAGAACTGGTGAAAGCAGAAGGGTACTGAAAGTGGTGCACTATGTACTTTATTTATGTTATTGGCATCACAAAGTGTTTTTGGATGGTGTGAATCCTTATCCATCTCTAGCAGAAAACAACAGCTCTCTGCACTCAAACTGTCTCTCTCTTTGGTAAGGTATGTCCTTTCCGGCAGCAGAAATAATGCCCCGGTAAAAAGCTTGACCAAAGGTTTTATTCCTCCACATGAGTGTTTCTCTGCTGGTTTTCCTTATTTTTCTGAATCTCAAGCTGTTCTTTCCTGCTGTTATGTTCATTAACTTCACCTCCAGAATGAGCATCTGAAATCAGCCCATGTCTCCCTATAAAATGACAGTACTTGGCAGCAAGATTGCAAGACCCTGCTGCATCTTCCTATAGCTGCTGGTTCATGGTAATTTTCCATGATAGAAAGGAACAGCTGACCATCTAGTGATCTAGGGTCAGCACATGCTTCAAACAGGCCAATTCCTGTGCACTGGGGTAGTAAACCTAGATCAGTGAGGAATATAGCCATTGCATGAGTGACAGAAATCTGTATAACATTTCCTTCCTGTTGTTTCAGGGTAAGAAACTTTGCAAATTATTTCCCAAGTTCACAGATGTGACAGGGTTTCTTATCACGCTCATTTGTATTATAGCTGTTAAGGTCTTGGGTGTCTCGAAATACTATGTGCTTTAGCAAGGAAAATGCCTCTGCTATTCTGCTGAAAGTTTGCTCTGTGCAATATATTTCCACCAGAGAAGATGCTTGAACCACCTAAGTGGAAGATATAAAGAAAAAACCTCTGACAAAACATGAAGGCACCTTTGCAGGGTTTCAGCTGGTAGCCTGGATGGTAGGACCTGGGCAGAAGGGAATCCCTGTGTCCGGTGGGGAGGGCTTGTCCCAGGGCAGGGATGATGTCTGCCTGTCTGCCGCCAGAGAGAGCAGTCCACGCTGCTACTCTGTGGAGCAGGCCGGTCTGTGCGATATATGGGGGGATGATGTCGCTTGCACCAGATTTACTCACAAGGGTCGTTCATGTTGGGAAATTCTTTACAAACCTGGTCACAGGAGATTTTGCAACCAGAAGCCTGTTTCTATATGTTACTTTGTTAGATGGCTGCATTATGCAGGAATTGGTCAGTCCCTGCATCTAAAACCATCTGTGTATTTTAAAGTCACAGTAATTAACTACGATAGAGGAGATTATCTGCTAAACCTTTGTCATAGCTAACATCTGAAATGTGTGTAATAAGACTTCCAGAGTCTAGTGTTACTAAAGATGCATCTACTTCCAATTCCTTATTCCAGTAAGTCCATGCTTTCTAGAGTGCTCAGTTAATTTTCATCACAGCACTCCATTGGCTTTTGGGGGTTATATTACATCTACTCTAGGTTAATTTTAGGCTGCTGTATTTGTTTTAACCAATTTTCATAATGAAACTGCAACCTCATTTATTTTTATTTACGTGGTAATGACAGCTATGTATTAGATACTTGGAAGAACTCTGATCAAAATCCTAGGGTGATAAGTTGGGCAGACGTCTCCCCAGAACAAACTGCCTGTTCAATGTGGAGCATGTCCTTGACATTTCAGTGGTTTAAGGAAGGCGATCTGTGTGAGTATTAAGTATTTCTTCTTCCATTGGGGAGGGTCAAAACCAGCTAGAACAAGGAACTTCCAGAAAGAATGGGAAGGAATGAATTAAATTCTTGAACTTCAAAGTATATCTTTGGTCTTTTCTGTAGGAAAGTTTAGTTGTTAATTTATTCAGATCAATTCACCTACCTCCAGCTGTCTTAAAATGCCTTCAGAAGAATGGGAATATTCATTCTAGCAACAACACTACACTTCAAAACGATAAAATCTTTTAAGACTGGTTACTAATTATCCTCATGTCTGGAACAGAAGAAATTACACAAGCCATTAAAACAAAGAGGACAAGGAAATAAACATGAATGTCTCATATCTTACGGTACGGTTTTAAAGAAGAAATTTAGTTTAAAAGATGAAACCTGAAGATTTCAGATAAACTTAACCAGCCTAGAGACAATGTAGGTATAATTCAGGGTTAATAAAAAGAACCCACAAATGGAAAAGAAACTTGAAGGACCTATAAGCCTTGCCAGGATGAAATTAAAGGAAGCTGATCACGATGTGGCAGTGGCTGTCTCATAAAATATGAGATGATAGATAATGATCTAGATAAACACTACTGCAAATGTAGTATATGATATTTGAAATCCATGCCACAGCCTCACCTGAAGCACAACATTTCATTCTGTGTGCAAAAAGGTTTTTGAAATAAAAGCTACTGAGAAAAGTAGGTAAGAGAGAAGCCAGACAAATGGTAGGCAGGGAGAACATGGGTAAGAGGATGTAATGGATGTGCTTAGAGAACTGAAGAGAAATCTTGCACTTCCATGTACTTTTATTGCAAGAGCAAGCATTTTAAATCAAAAGGCATAATAAAGTCTGATGTATCAAAAAGGCAATATACAGTTTCACTGAGGAGCCACTTGTCTTGAGACAGTGCCTGTTTTCTGGACAAATGTACTGAGCCCTAGAAAAGAGGTAAAAAAAAAAACCCACTAAAAATTGTTTGAGCTGGCATAAATGATTGTTATCCTCAGAAATCTATTTCTTAAATCTAGAGCAGGCCCCGAGGAACTGCAAATATATGAAATGTTTTCTAGGCACCATATGGTGGTTATGAAAGAATCTAACACAGGCCTATTTTTGAGTCAGAAGAATGGAAAAGAGGAGGGCTAAATCTTGGAAAGCAGTATGTTCATGATTATGAAACCTAATGTGGTAGACAGGCTCAAGCCCTCTACACTTCAGCAGCACTTGCTCTATATCCATTTATAAGTTATTTTGCTAGAGGGGCATTAATCAAGTGACAAAATACTCTTCTGCTCCAGCTTGGGAATGAAGAAACTGTTATGACAAAACAAAAGCAAATAGAGCTATTTTAAGTTGCTGCAAGAGGCATTAAATGCAGCCATATACTTGCAAAAGATTGTTGCCTTTTCTGTTGTCTCATGTCCTGTGCTGTGAGAGGAGCGTCTGCAGCCTAGCCCCTCCCTGAGCAGGTACGTTTGCAAAGCTCATGTCATATCACTCTTTGATAAAACAAAGGTTGATATTGCACACCTACCTACAAAAATGCTGGCAAAGCACTTCAGAGGATGTTGATAAAAGCAGACTGCATGCCTTTAGGACATCTGTCTTGAGCTAGAGGATTACTGTCTCTGTGAGCTTCTCCTATCTTGTGTTAGAGAGACACCATGTTACTGGTTTGCTGGTACTGGCACTGTCCTTCTCCATGGCAATCCCAGCACCTCAGTTCCCTTTGTTGCTCTTCCAGCTCTGGGAGTTCCCACAGTTGAATGCTACAGTGTTTGGGAAGGATGTGTTTTATGTGCTTTAACTGTCCATAACCCTCTTAGCAGGACAGAACCTCCTGGAGCTTTTGTTTTACCGTAACAATAAAAGCGCTGCAAAGCATCAGTTGTTTGCTCCTGACATTCCTCCCATAAGCTCATACCCACTCCCTGCTTTGGCAAAACCCAGCTCCTCTGGGTGTTCCTTGCAGGAAAGAAAACTTTCAGGGATACTTCCACGTTGGCTTTGCCTCTTTTTTACTGGTAGCAGGTTTCAAAGAGGACACTGGGAAGAGGGATCTTTCTCTAAGGCAATGTACGGCAGCATACCTCCCCAGGCTGAGCAGGGACAAGCAGGATAACTCAGCAAGCTCAGCCCAGCTGAGCTCAGCTCAGTCTGTTTGTCTCTGGCTACTGATACCCATGGGAGAGAGCTGCGGGGAGCAAGGAAGAGTACTCAGTCATTTTCACTGTCTTCTAGCAAAAAAAGGTACATTGGGCACACTGGGAAAATGCATTTCCAAACAGTGGTGATTCCCTTGCTGTGATACAGTCCTTGATGTTGTTGACTTCATCAATTCCTTTATATCCTTGGTATAAACAATCTTAAGGACAACCAGATATATTTAAATAGGTCACACTGGAAACTGAGCTTTTATTTTTCCAATGTTTCTATTATTAATTAATTAAACCAAATGGATCTGTACCCAATAGCAGAATTTGGCACTGAATAGTTACTCCTGCTGCAAAAAACTGCAAAATCAGCAGAAAGTGCTGACTTCAACCATCAGGGTTTCAGTGCAGAGGATAAAGGTATATTTTTGTTCCCCTGTGGTTCAGATCAGGGATGATCAATCTACTGAACACAGATATGGTTTCAATTACTTATTGAAGTTGGACTCTATGGGTAAAACTAGAATAATATTTTAGAAAATATAAAAGCTTAAAAGAAAGAGCTTGAAGAATTCCCCGCTGAGGTATTATTTTACTGCCTTATATAGAGCAATTCTGCCTCACAAAAAGAAATAGAAAAAGATCCAACTGTAACTGGATATTACACAAAAGGGATAAATTAGGATTTTGCTTTAAAATTAAAAAATAATTTATAAGTTTTTAATTTAATTTTGTTGCAAATATTTTCTGCAAACCTCTGAAAAAACTTTGTAAATCCATCTATACAACAGCAAATTTCTACAAAATATTTTATTCTTCAAGTTTGTTCAAACTTGTAATGAAATGCAGTAAAGAATGCTCTGTGCCCTGTTGTCAGAAGCTGCCAAAAATTAATTATAGTGCCTCTCTGATGCATGATCTGAAAGCCCCATGTTTTAACTACTTTTCCAGCTTATAAGATCATCTCTGGGGTTTTTGCACAACACCCTTGTTTACAGCAGTATTTAAAAAATAATGATAATATTAAATAACACTATTTGAAAATGAAGACAATCCTTTATAAAGTGTAAGTAAGTTATTGAAAAAACATTTACAAATAAGGATAGCAGAAGCATTAGTTATTCTGCTTACCATAAACATCAAGCTATAAAGCCTCCTAAAGCACCTCTTAAAGAAAGGATGGAAGGCCAGACAAAAACTGGGCATCCTCATTCAAATCCACAATTGTTTCCCACTGTATTTCCCACCATTCAGCAAGATGCTAGGCTTTAACTTCAGTCTCCTTTAGAAATCGGTGCTTTTGCCAGTTTAGGGTCTATATTCTAATTTTCACTAAATGTTGTGAACTGGTTTAACTCGTTGGCCAAGAAGTGACTTCCGTGGTAGGAAAGAGGAGGATCAGCTTGGTGCAAACTAGACTTAGGTGAGCCTGTGCCCAGGTGAAGGGCTGAGCCACCTCCAGCTCCCAGTCTGTCACAGGACGGTACATTCACCCTCTAGAAATTATCACCTTCTTTACAGTTTCTTATTTATCAATGTAATGAAAATTGTAGCTTAACCTTTTCGGTATGCACTGAAATACACCAGCCTCTCATTAATTTCCAGTGATGTGCTCACAATTTCCTGAACCTTGAAAACCTGCTGCTCGAGCATTTAATTGTGAGAGCTACACACTGCTTCTAATTCAAATATGCTTTGCCCAGTTAAAAAGGTGATTTTTCAGGTGTTGTCCATTGTTATAGCTGAGGATTGTGCTTATGGTGTGTTATCAGCTGGTACTGTCAAAAAACATTATCCCTTCCTCACTTTGGTCTCCAAAAGCAACACAGATTTCTCCCTCTCTATGGTGTTCTGACAGAAGCCCTGAAAGGTTGTATACAGTTTTTAGATGAAAATCCTACGAGTAAAACAATTCTTACATTTATGGAAATAGCACGGACTTTGAAGCCTTTGAAGACCTGGCACCCTTTTCAGGAGAGTAATGGAAGAAATCATTGAGTTTGTCTTAAATGCCTAAAGCCATTCTGGTGTTCAGGGACAGAAAATAGTAGGCACATCATTTGAAATAATCAATGACTCAGCAGCTTGGTTTGCCTCTCCCAGGATGATGGGCTTACAAGCCATGGATCTACCACCCAATATGTAATTCTATGTCTCCCTCTTCCACTCTTTCCCTGGGGTTGCACCCACAGTTAGTATGCGTTGATTCTATACCAATGTGGAGATGTGTGTACTTCCATACTTGAGGGGGATGCACATGATTTACCGAGTTTTGCAGAGCTTGGACATTAGCCTTTAAAGGAAAGCATGTTTCACAGGAAATGGATGTGGAGGGTCACAGTGAACAGCTGAGGCTTTTCTTAATTCTACTTCATTCTCATATAACGTAATGTCATTGAGACCTCCAGTGAAAGGATGATAATGCTCACAGAACGTAGCTGATATCCAGAAAAGAAATTAGAGTGTTGGAAAAACCCTGTCTTTTAAACTGTTCTAATTTCCAAATTCACTGTCAATTGAATTAAACATTCTGTGCTAGATTTTGATGTTGATATTATCTTGGGGTTGGGAGGCTATTATTGGAATTCCACTCTCTAAAACAGCCATTCAATTATTTTGGTGCTGTGTACTACTTATGACCTTTTTAGTATTCTGTCACTTGACTGGCTGCCTATTCTTATTCTTTTTGCTATTTATGGTTTTACAGCCCCATGGGGAAGGAATAACTACACTGACTATTAATGAAAATGTAGACTGCTGAAATGAGCAAAATGGTTTCTCAAACTGCTACAGCAGAGTATATTCATGAAGCTTAGGAACAACAGCAGCCTTGTCACAATGGTCTGCCTCAGCTCTATTCCCACTGAAGTTTCTGAGTGTTTTGCCATTGTTTCATTAATTTGCAGAGAGCAGAAACAGCACTAAAGAGCTGTTCCAACAAAATTCCTAACAACATCATGTAAAATTGTAAAGATATGAGAAATTATGAATACATTTGTTACTGGGTTTTTCCTTCTCAAGTTCATCACAAGTTTTCTTTAGAGCAACACAGAGTACAAGCAATAGGAAATGAAGTCTTAAGATGTGAACCTAAGAAAGAACAAGAATCTCTGCAAAAAAAATCAGGATCAGAAGGTTAAGATTAACTTTATGTGCCTGGTCAGCAAAACTGAGATCAGAAAGATGCACTTGGACTTGCAGTGCAATTTTTTTGTTATGTGAGAGCAGTATCAAATAGGAAGGAAAATTGGCAGTGACCTTTTGGTCTCTCTTGTCCTCAGTGCCTGGCCCATGGTAGCATGAAGTTGAGAGTAAGCATCTAGAGCTGAGGCAGCCCGGAGGCTGCTGAGGACGGTTCCAGCCCCCGGGGCAGAAAAGGTCTGCTCTGAACAGCTACAAGGGCTTGGTGCTACTGAAAGGTTGCAAAGTACTGGGAGACACCTCGGTCCACTCCTGGGGGCTGCTGGCTTGGTGAGCTAGAAGTTCTGTCCTGTTTTGAATAGCTTATTTTAGAAGAACCAAATGCTAGCAGAATGTTGAAGATATGTTATTGGTAGTGTTGTGTACACAGCTGAAATCCAGGTGATGGTTTTAGAGCAGAGAATTGACAATATGTATGATAACAGGCAATTTTGAGTTTATGAAGGAATTCTTTTACACCTGTCTGAATGTAATAGTGCAGATACTTGCACACTTAAAGAAGTAGGAAAGGAATATGAGCTTAGAGTATAATAGGATCCAGTTTTTTCTAGCTGTTGCATTACAGTGGCTTTGATAAGATGCGCGGGGCAGCACTCCTGTACTGGGGGGTATTTTCATTTGCTGGTTTTGCATGTGGCACAGGATAGAAGCTGTAACACTCATAGTTAACTTTTGAAGAACATGTGCAAAGCACCCAAATAGCGGAGAAAACATGTGCTTCCACTGAAGGGAGAAAATGACCTTGTACCATGAGCTATCTGCACCATATTTAGCCTCCAGTTTTCCCATATGTATGCTTGCAGACTGCACCTTGTTAGTTATATGTTTGGCTAGAAGGTTAGTTTTGGTCAATTGCAGGCTTTGTACCTTGGTAAAGACAGCGTGGTAGCCCACAGGAGTAACCATGTAGAATCATAGGCTGGGATTAAAAGTATGGTCTCCCAATGCTTGATTCTTTGTATGTGTTGTCTGTCATGAAGCAAATTACCCAAATTACAAACTGGGAGAGACACAGCATGAAAATGAAACAGGAGAGGCACATGCTTTTGATTGACTTTGTAATATCATACATAAAGATTATGGGAAGTAGTGCCGAAAGAAGGCCTCTAAGCTGGTATGGGGGAATTTGTGATCAGAAATGGCATGGTTTATATCATTCTGTATTTCTAATCATATTGTTGTCTGATCTAATCTAAAGCCCGGAGGCTTCTTGATGGGTGAAAATTGCACGTGGAAATAGAATCTAGATAAAGTGCCTGTCATCTTAATATCAAAGCAAGTCCAGGATGAAAATGGCAGGTTTTTATTTTAGAAAAAGAAAGACTTTTCCTTCTGTGGGATTCTGTGAACAACATGATTCAAAATGTCCCAAATCATTGGGTTGCAGAGAGTCAGACAGAGTCAATTAGCTTTCAAAAACATGGCCATGGCAAGGTATAACTAAACTAACCCTGACGAATTCAGTATCTTGCCAATATGTTTGACAGCCATTTCTTACTATCTTCATCTCATAAAGGAAAATCATAAAATATCTGCAAACACTGTTCTCCAACAGCGTTTTCGTATTTCTCTGGAGTTTATGGAGACAGTTGGCAATAACTGGTTCCAGCCATTTGTGACACATCTCCTGGTTTTCTGGGAAAGCTGCTTAAAAAGCTGTACCAAACTGAAAGTGCCTTGTTGCAGAGGTTTTTAATTTAGAAATAATGGCTTCTAGGTTTGCTTTACCCAAATTATTTAACACCATGTCTCAGAGTATTCCAAACGAGAAAAGTCATTGAGACCCCTTAATTGCTCAGCCCAAGTGGAACCCTAGTGCAGCACATTACCCCAGGCACAATGTTTAGACTACAGACGTCTCTGGTTAGTCCTTAGTTTCAAGGCAAAAATAAATGCATTTAGTAGCAGTTGTTTTGGTGCTGTCTTTGAATAGCACTGGAAAGAGAAGAGTGATGATAGGTAGGTGAAATATATGGCCGATAAGTGAAAGAGCAGTGCAGAAGCCTGGCTAGGGCCAAAACTACTGTATGACGAAAGGCAGATATATATAAATAAAGTACATAAGATGTAGAAGCTGATAAGGAGAGAGGACAGTGTGAAAAGTGTGCTCTGTAAGCCAAATGAAAACATACGGCTTAAGCTTTGTTTGTGTGTACTACAGTCATCACTGTAAAAGTTATCTGAATATTTTCCTCCCATAGCAAGAACCAAAAATATCCCTTTTATCCAAGAATTAACAGAATCAAGAAAAACACAGAATCTCCAGCAGTCCTTTCGCAGCCCAGTCCCCTGGGAGAGAAAGGGAGAGGGTGAGACACCCCTGACATTCAGCAGAGGAATTCTAGTTATGTCTGCTCTTTGCCAAGTCCAAATCTGTCTCTTGTGAGAATGCTGCTGGATTGGTAACACTCAGCATCAAGGAATTTGTGTTTAGAAAGCCACTGGTTACCAAATGGTGGTGGCTGTGGGCTGATTTCAGTGGTCAAAGGGAAGTGCACAGCCTTTCTCTCCTCTGCCAGCCCCCAGTGCACCAGGAGGACCCTTCCTCTAAATTTATTTGTGCTTCACATTTATCCTAATCAAAGAAAAAGGACTTGCATCTTTATTAGCCAATGGAAGAAATCCCCTTTCTGCTGTAGGTGCATGAATTCCCAAAACAGTTGGAGTGTGTTCACGTATCTTCCATGACAGTTTGTTTGTTGGAATTTTTCTAGGCAGTTTTGACTCCCCCGCAATGAGATACCATAATGCACGAATGAGGACGATTGCAGTGGTTGCTAATGAAAGCACGTTAATGTATAGCGTATATTGCATGCATTTTATAGCTTCTCTAACATTGGGACCACTTGGTTAGTAGACAAACCCAAAGAAGGTTTCCTACCTGTCCTAAGGCAACTCCAAAGCCTGTTCAGCCTCCAGCAGGGGGGGTTTCTGTGTGCTGAGTGATTAAATTCCAGCTTTGCATCCTCTGCAGCACCTAGCAGGGTCCAGAGCAAACATGGCTGGCACAGTTAACATTGGGCATCTTCATTTAATGGGATGGGCTACTGCAGTTCTGTTAAAATGAAGAAACTGAGAGGTATTCTGTGACATTACACATGACTTTCACAATGCAGGAAGTAATTGAGTAAATTGAGAGTAATGTTCTTCAAAGCATCTATAACTCAGCCTTGTGGCCTTCTGGTGACGGATATATTAAAGCAAATACTGTACTACAAAAACACTGACTGCTTACCATCTCAGCTGCTTTTGCATAACTTTGTGTTTTCACTTCACTAGTATGTTTTTACAGTGAATAAGTGAGAAAGCGATCCTAAAAGAGCTCAGATGTTGCTCCTCTATGCTGCTCCGTAGAGTGTTTGCTAGCAGTCTGCCCTCTGGTTTAGCCTTGTAGTTAGGAGTTTCTCATAGCTGTTAAATGGGATTAAACCCAAGCAAAGAGCAAATTGCACCATTTCCTGATATTTCTTCCCATATAAGCAACCACTGGAAAAGTCTGGCTTAGCAAGGAGCTGTCTGAAATCCCACTGCCCTCCTATTCCTCTGAGACCACACAAGTGCTTAGAGCGGGCTACTTTCCCTTTGGGATCTGGATTATTTGGCCTTCGCACATTGTACAGTTCTTAATGCCCCACATCCTCAAGTGTTCCTGGGAGCCATGGAAGCCAGTGAAGACTGGACTTCCATTTTAAGCCCCAGACGTCCACCCTCCAGTTGCTGAGGACCAGTGGCATCTAGATGTGGGTGAGGCACAGTCCCCTCTTTCTCGGGCTGTGCAATTGCTCCATTTGATCCCTAAACATCTTTCTGCTGGCATCCCCTGGTCAGGGTGGAGGATTGGTACATGCTGCTTTTCTTTGTAGTGTTTTTTCACGTTGCCAGGGAGACAGTCGTTTGTCTACACTTTATAATCCAGGCGTTCATGCCCAATTCCTCCAAGAAATAGTAAGGGGTAGGATTTTTTTCCTCTCAACTGTAACTAATTCACCAGAATCAGATCTTTCTACCCGTGCCCTGTTGTTTCTCTCAGCATTTAGAAATCCCTGCTTGTGACAGGTGAATGGTCTGGGATGGAGAGTGTGATGGCCCGGGCGGGGGATGCTCCTGAGAAGGAGAAGAACCATTTGTCATGGACCTGGGTCTCCATACTCATGCATCAACAGATTTTCCTCAAGACTCAGTGACCTGGCACAATCCTTTCAATCCTGCTTCCCTTTCAAAGGAGCTACAGGATAATGTGTGAAGACATGGTGCCACGCAACAACACAAGACGGTGTGTCATACGTTTGCTCCATCACAGGGTGGATAAAGAGAGCGAAACAGATGTGTAGCTGATATCTTTTTTCTTATTGGCTCATCCTTGGCCATGACTAATTTCTCTGTAATTTCATGGCCACAAGGAAATTGCATCCTGGGAAATTCTGTCAGTCCCATCTTCCTTTCATCTACTGCTTCCCCAAGCATATTAAAAATCTGGTTTGATAAGACTTTTTCTGTGTTTATTGCTCTGTGCGTGGGATGTAGTTCCTGTTGAGGAAGGTGCTCTTGCTGGCCACAAAGAATACTGGAAAACGTGATGCTGCAGGCAGATGAGTGACAGCACTGGTCCGGGATGATCCTTAAGCTGTCCACAGCCTTACAAACACAGATAAAATAGCTCCCTAGTTTGGAGAATGTACAGACTAAGTAACGTGAGATGCAGAAATATTCAGGAGACTGATATTCAGTGAGAAAAAAGGAGATGCTTCCACAGAATGATGGAGAAAGGCAGAAAATACACATTGCTAGACAAGGGTGGGTAGATATTTTCAGGTGTAAGATCAAAGTGGGAGATGGTGAGAAGCTGAACCTAGAAAAAGAAGGCTACTGTTCTGTGATACTATGGGTTGTGAAGGGAAGGATGACAACAGAGAATAGTGACTAGTTCAAACAGAGGGATAGATACAATACGGAAAGCATCACTGGGTTTGGAATGCATTCTAGGCTAAGAACACATGTTGCTAGGAAACTTTTATATTAAAAGGCATTTATCTTTAAACCTTGGGAACATAGTAATAGCTTTTCCTCTGTGCTATGGAAGTTCTTTTAATGTCAGTCCTGACGTTACTTAGACAAGGAATATGTGAGAGGGAGACAAATACCTTGAATCTTCTTGGGCAAAGATTAAAATCTAATGTTATTTTTAGATAGCTTGCAGGGTTTAACAGAGCTTTAGTTGTTCTGGTCAGACTAATAAGAGACTGATAAACAAAGATGACCATGTTTTGTTTGATAAGGTGTTATATGGAAGAATAATTGAAATATGTCTGGGAAAAGGTTTAGTTAGCCCAACCCAGAAGGTAACTTTGGCTTATGGCAAGATTCAACAGGCTGCCAACTGGAGAGGAGGATAGTTAATCAAATTCCTTCAGGTTATTGCATTGTCATCCACAGGCCTTCTGGCTTTCAGTTTTCTCATTTTATACAAGTTCTGTATACAAGTCTCAATGGCTCATATAAACTCCTTTAAAAATCCTCAAGCATCAAAACTCTTGAGGCTAGTTTCCAATATTTTTGCTGATGTTAAAGACCTGCTTCCTGAGCAGAGAAATCTTTAGAAAAGAGTGGAGCTGTTTATGGGATTCTCTGCTCAAAGCCAAACCTGGTTATAGTAGTTCCTAACCCTAATACTCTAAGATGGCATTACCTATTTTTATCATGTGCTTTACCCTCCATTCCCTCCATTTTGCTCACTCCTTTTTCTCCCCTCCCCCACCCCCCCAGTTTTTCATTCTTTCCCTCCCTGGCTTGAGGGCAGCTGCCATCCTAACAGTCCCTGATTGATGTGATTATAAGCCAGCATCCTCAGATGCCTGATTGTTGCAGTGGCAGCTTCAGCATCTCCCTCTTACTGCTGCCACACTCTCCATTGCGCTGATTCAATCACCTGGGGAATTGTATGGTAAACCAAAGTTACTGCTCTTATTCTCCCAGTGTGCTCTCTCCCTCTATGCCCTGGGCACACTGAGGGTCTATCTGACTTACTTGCCATGCTAAATTCAGAATTTAAAATATGTTATACAACATGTAATGGTCCCCTTAAAAAAAAAAAAAAAAGCAAACAAAACCCCCCAAAAGCACTACTGATAGAAGTATCATGAGTAGTTTTAATGGACTTTTATTAGTAGTATCACTATGTGACATGTCCCGGGGTATTCAGAGCTTTCCCATAATATGTTCAGCCTCAATCTCTTCACATGTGGCAATGAGAACAGAGACATCTGCCTTTCTGTCTGGCACCTCTAGAACACAGGAAATTCTGCTCTGGGGGAGCCCTGCAATTCTGAATGATTCACTGAGAGGGGAAAACACCGTGTTAGGATTGTTATTAAATGTGTTGTTAAATGAACCTAAAAGTAACATCCTTGGAGTTCTGTGGAATGAAGGTGGGTTTTTTTTCTGGGGGAAGATGATAGTCTTTATCACATCAGCTGATACAGCCAGAAAAAGAAGATGAGCTTTTGGACTCAACCTAATCATAACTTAAGACCCATCTAGTAAAACCAGAGCAGAAAAGGCAATCTGAACCTGTGTGAAGGAGTAGAGCTTCTGAAGGTGTTCCTTCCTTGAGGATCAAGACTGTCAGTTAGTGCTTGTGGTATGCCATTGTCTTTGTTAGCTTCTCTTGCATGCCATCTACTTTTCCTAGGGTTTTCATAAAGGAATATGGGTTAATTTGAGGGCGGAAACCGCTCAGGGCAGGAGCCATCTTTGTTTTCTGTGCTGGTAACACCTTGCGTGTCCTGTCTGATACACTGCCAGGATAGAAATGAGTTACACCAGATGTTTGTGTCCCAGATGTGTACATTCATAGAGGCACTGATTCTGCAAATAGTTATGCAGCAGTGTGACACTTGCACAATTAACCTCGTAGTCAGTGGGATGGATGAGTAAACTTGTACCGCAGGATCATGAGCTGAATATTATATGAATAATAATTATATTGCAGGGCATCTTTCCCTCAATGCCCTACTCATCTTCCATGTATGAGTTAGAGAACAAAAGTAGCTGCATACTCAATTATGGCAGGCTAAAGGGAGATCACAATCGCCTTTGAAACCCTTCCAAAGCATAAATGTTATGGTAACACCTTCTCTTTTATGCCACTTGGTGGAGCTTAGTAATTTTGGCTATCACATACATCGTTTTGCAAACTTACTCTTTCATTACACAATCGGTTGTTGGTGTATCTTGAAAATGGACCAAATCCCTACTAAGGAAGTAGTGTACTGTAAGTTCTAACGAACAAGATGCTGATTCCTAGCTGCTAATGAATTTGGTAATCATCCCTTCCTCTCTTGAAAGCAATAAATTATATGGTATTTTAATTTTTTAAAGAAAAAGTCAAAATACAGGCTTGGGATCTTGGTATTTATGATATAGAGGGTGAGAGATGAGTAGTATTATGTCACGTTTGGTTTATTTTTCAGGTTTAAAATAATGGTTTAAATTTTAAATATTATCTTCCCTTGCAGAATTTTGGGAATGTGTAGATGTATCTGGGTGAAAGACCTCACATTTGTTTGAATGTATACTTTTCCTCAGCAAGCAAGCGAACAATGAGCAGATTGACAGTTAATAGGGAAATGATTACAGCACACACTGGTGCTGCCTTCATTTAAATCAATAGCTAGTCAGGTCAATAAAACCAGAAGCGGGACCTTGGCTAATTATGTACTCAGTCAAAGCACTTGCACTCAGAGCCTGTCTGGAAATTCAGGATACTACACCGATTTGACTCTGTTATCATCTAAACTATCTGTTGTTAAATATAAAACAGTTGCTCTACAAACCTTACTGGGTCCTAATATTGAATGTTAAACTGTCAGACAAATAATATTGTCAGACGAATGCTGTCTGGTGTTTTGAGGATACTGACTTTTCACATCTTAGTCTGAACTTCAGACCTTGGAGTTTTGTACCCAAAGTGAGATCTGCTGCTTTTATTTTTGTAGGTATGTTGTAACTAACAGGTCTCAGCGATTCTTCCTAAACCCTTTCTAATGCAGGGTGCCTACTGTCTAAGCAGACTCATGAGAAATAAACGCTGTCTTTGCTGTTGTCAGGGAAGAGAAGGAAAAAGAACAGAGGATTCAGTCCTGAAATCTGTTGTCTGCAGTCTTAGGTGCCTTCCCATGTAGGTGACTTAGGAGCGTTGGTGGTTTTTCTGGCTTCCTCGTAGAAACTGGAAGCAGTAACTGCAGGTTCTTTTCACCGTGGTATTGCTCAAATTCTTTTTTGTCCTGTTGGACTGAGAGTTGAGAAGGAAATTTTTGACATAGCAATGAACCACACATAGTTATCTAATACTGAAAACTGGTAGTATATCAATGTTCTTGTGGTGTGGCATGTTACAAGGGATGAGAGTAAAAGCAAGATCCTCTAAAAGCAATCCAGAGCTGGCTGTAACTTCTGTAACACACATGTACCAGTGGCTAGTGTTCAGTGCCTGTCCAGTAGTACTCATTACAAGAAAAAAAGCAGTACCAGTAATTCTGTTCGGAAGGACAATGCAGCTTAAATTGACTTTTCCAGATGTCTACAGGGGAGCTAGCAGAGAGAAGAGCAAGATTATACTAAGCAATTACATATGACTGTATGTGACAACACTCACTGTGCACATAGCCACCTCTCTTGTAAGTCCACACTCCTTGGCCATGCATTGTTTCCACTGACGGCCCTTTCTTACCTAGATCGTATTGCCTATTTTCTAATGATCCCCTAGCACTCCTGCAGACTAGTCAGGACTGAAAGGCCAGACATCGCGTACCTCAGTCATCTTGGTAGTGTGGAAAGCTCCTTGTGCTTCTTGTGACTCCTTAAACAGGCTTGGAGCTCCATGTGTCTGTGTGGTGACACCTCTCAGGAAGTCAGTGGTGTATGCCACTTAAAAGTACTTAAAAATGAAGTGTCCATGTGCTAAATAGGAGACTTCTCATGAAGAGGGTGGAGGATGAAGGCTGTTTGGAGCATAGGCGTTGACTCTTCAGGTGTTTTGTTTTCATCTGTGTGTGACATAATCTCTATACTACTTACTTATGCAGTTTACCTTTGCAAATATTGTTTTGAGTTCAAATTAATGCCAAAGTAGACGTCCTTCTGACTTGACTGTTGATCATAGCGGTGTGTTCAGAGTCACTGGAACCAGGCAGATGAATGGATGCAATCCTTGTACCTCAGCGCTAGTTCTTACTCTTGTTTGTAAAATGAACCTAGTCACTTGAACGCTCATTGCATGAAGGGAGGTTTTTGTGCTAAGGTTACATGTTCTCATCACTTCAATTCATAAGAAAAAACAGGATCAAAGAGCTAAGCACAAGCAGCAGCATTGCATAGAGATGAGATCAGCAGATGTTCTTACTAAACTTAGAACTTATGCCCCATCTTTTATGTTAGGAGGAATAATGGCATTGTCATTATGTCTTAAATCTGCCTATTTTGTAGCACAGTGTGTTACATGGGCTCTTTGATAAAATATAGCTTCATGCTAAAAAAAAAAAGTAAAGGCTATTTACTTGGGCAACATAAACATTTTGGAAAGTCCTAACTGTGCTATGAAGTGCCACATTTGACTCATTGATGTGGTCTATTTTGCTCTGTTCCTTATTTTGCTCTAGTCCTTACTTTGCTCTATCCATCTGTTTTATTTTTGTTACAAAGGTACTGCAGGGATTGTAGCAGAAAATGGCACAAGAAGAGGGAGAGGGGTTTTAAAAATACCAATGTGCTGATTGAACTCTTGCAATCCTTGTGGCCGCACAGAAGCATCGGGAAATTAATTGGGGAGTTCATTTGAGTTGATTGCAGGCTCAAAGCCATAATTTCCTGGCAAATAAAAACAGATAAATAATTAAATACAAACTTTTGAATTACACAGTAATTCTAAAACAACTATTAATCATCAGTCAGATTTGGGGTGGGAAAGGTGATAGCCTGCCTGTCTAAAAAATAAACCTCACCTTCATGGATTGGAGTGAGGAGGTGGCGCTCCATGTAAATCATATAGAAATGCAAAATAACTGGGCTGTCGCTTTGCTGACTCAGCTGCCCTTCAGAGAGGCCTGAACACAGCTCCCTGGGTCACAGCTGTTTCTTGGGCAGGGGAGCGCGGAGCTCACCTCAATAAATCCATAAAGCAATGAAGATACTGTCCATTAATTTCTCTGCAGCACCATTAAGTTTGTTTATTTTAAGGAACCTGAGAGGTAGTGTTATGGCATACTGTTATGGGCTGTATAAGCTCCTATTAAAATCTGTAGGAATTAAAAACACAGTACATTTTTTGAGTTTAAGGTTGTCATGCATGTTAGAACAATATATTGTACCAGTGTCATCCTTGAGGGCAAACAAAGATAAATGGAGTTTATCCCCTCCTGAGGTGGGTGATGCACATTTCCCCCCCACTTGCTGCCTGGCTCACTGTACCTGCCAGGTGAGTTCGCCAACAGCATCCGTCATTTTGGCATTCATAGATGCTTTTTTACTCATTTGCGGTAAGTTTGTATTAACTAGTTGACTTGAACTATTGTATCTATAGTTAGAACAGAATGCAGATGACCTAACTGAGAATATATTGTGAAACTGAGTTTTTAAATTATTATTATTATTATTGTTCTTTTAAAGAAAACACAGTTGTTATATAACACTGTATTAGGGCCAGTAGCACACGTGCAGTGATAAGAGCACACCCTGGGTGCAGCTGAAAGTAGCTCTCAATGGGTATTTGACCTGGTTTTAATCAAGTTATAAATTATATAAAAACAAGTTAATAGAAAACTGAAGGCCAACATAAATGTTTCCACAGTCCCCTGCAAACATTTATTTTAAAAAAATAAAAAATTTCTCAGTATGTGAGAACCTGAAAGCCAAGCTGTTAACACGGAGAACTCGACTTAACTTCCTCACTCCAAACTAACACATGCGGAAAGAAAATAATGGCTGTTTTTAGGAGAAAAGGGTTATTTCCTCCCTTTAAAAAATAACACTAGCTATTAACTTGGACAAGCTGTCCCACTCTGTGTTGGTTAGTGGCTGACTGTTCCTGCCATCAGGCAGCAGGGCGGTGAGGGGAGTCTCAGACAGAATGGTGTTAATCTGCTTGTCAAGTGGAAGTACCCATCTGTGCTCCGGAGGCAATGTGTGGCTTATTCAGCTTCTTGCATGGAGAGAGAACTTCATCCAGGGGATGAGCAGTTTGGCTTTCATCTGTACAAAGAACGGTTCTCCAAGACAAAGGCTTGATTAAGGTCGCTATGCCTGAGGTCATAGCTTCACTACCTTTTTGCTGAAACATGCTATAATTTACAATGCCACCTCTGTACCAGCAGGCTCTCGGGGATGAACCTACTTCCAGCTTGCTCTGGTGATGCTCTAAAACCCAGAAAAACTGTAACTGTTTATGTTTTTCTATGCCCTTTGGTGATAAAGCATACTAATATGGTATGCTGTATTTGGTAATATGGCATACTATCTGTCTGTCTGTCTGCTGGCTTGCACAGAGCTGGAATCAGGACGGCAGCAGAATCAGTAACATGTTTCTGTTCCTGGTAAACTGAGGCAGGCAGAGGACACCCAACAAAATAGCTTATGGAAACTTAGCTTGTAGGGCTCTGTTCACATGTGCTGAGGGGTCTTTGGCTAGATGGTGGAAATGAAAGGTGTGTCAGCCTTTACCATTATGCTTTCTTAAAGTCTACCCTGCATAGTTGCCAAGCTCTCCTTACCAAGCAGGGGTGCAACTGGAATGGCAGGCTGCCTGCCTGCGGGATTGTGCAAACAGAGAACATTAGAGAAGCAAGTGCAGAATGTCTCACCAGCTGCCGTGTCCTTTATGGACCCTGACACCCGGGAAGGCCTGGACAGGCAGCTCCTGAAGGTGAAAGACCGATTCTTTATCTGCTAGGGAGCATTGTTCTGCTGGCAAAGGCCATCGTTAGCTGCCATAGAGCACTGGGTTGGATTACGCACCAGGTCCAGAGCTGCTTACGCTCAAACACGTCACTCTGTATGCATAATACAGGCCCAGTGCTGTACTGGTCCCGGGTCCTCCTGACACTGCACATTGCCACATGTTGTCAGACTGCCGTCTGAGGTTACTCACTTGAGGATGTTGAGCAAGTGTACAGCAGCATGGAAAATGTCAAACAGTAGGAGTGTGGAGAAGCTTTTTCTTTCTGTTTAAGTACTATTAAAAATCCTCCCTGTAAACAGATTCAGTGTACTTGATAGTGGATCACAATTCACTTTGTAACATGCAAATTGTGTTATTTTTTCAGTAGCCAAATGGACACGGGAAGAACACTAGGCACCACCTCGACATAGGACAGCACAACAAACACCAGAGGAAACTCAGGCGTGAGAAAGCTCTTGTGGGGATGGCTCTTGCCTTGCTCACCCAGCACTGAGGGCTGCTCAGGAGTCACCAGTGCAGCTCAGCTGTGCCTGTGTGTCCTCCTGAGGCTGGTTTGTGATGCTGTCCCCACCTGCGAATGCGTAGGCACTTGCCTTCCTCCAAGAAGGCCTGGCAGTGAAAGGCAAATGGGGGAACCAAGTCTCTTCCCCCCTCCCCCACCCCCTATTTTTCTTGATTATGGGTTTCGGGTTTAGCATTTAGTTGGCTCTAGAATATTGCCCATTTTCTTCTGTCCACCTGCTGAGTGAAATGTTGCCTTGCTACTTTTAGTCGTCTCATTAGCCTGAATCTTACCCTTTTTTTGTACATAGTGGTGGGAATTTCTCTAGCTGGGAAGGGAGTTCTAGGGCAAGTTTATGTAATAACTAGGAGGAGGTGTCAGAGCTCTTAACCTTCCCTGCTTTTCTCTTCGTAACTTCATACCGCTTTCTGTTTATTACACCTCTGCCTGTGGAATAAGAAGAGCCCAGCATACAGAACTAATGGTAGGTAATTCTGTATTTCTATACATCATGCAGACCTGTGCTTTATGCCACAATTGCAAGCCCTAGAAATATTGTATATATTTGCACACTTTGAATAACAAACCACTGCAAGGTCAAATCTATCCATAATGCTGAATTATTAGTCATCAAGCACGTTTTTTAAAATTAAAACACCAGTGACTCTATTTAAAATAACCACCTGTTTTCTTATTTTAAAAGGTTTTTTTCCAATCATCCTTAACTGAAAATGAATTAATTGAAAGAAAAACTAATTATGGTTGCCTGGCAGTCAACTTCCTTTCCTTCAGAATTCCTTCGGGGAATAATTACTTGGTAAACCTTCTCTTCTTTTTTTTATTTAGTTAAATTTTAATTACTAAAACATATGGTATGTTTATATGAACCTAATACTTAAGAAAGCAAGCCTGATGGTAGTGGAGACTAGAGCCCTTCCGTGAATTTACAGAGCAGAAATGTCACAGCTGCTGATGGGCACAGCCTTTAGTGAGGCAAGTGGCCTGTGCCTCCAACCTAACCGAAGGGGAAGCACAGCGTGGCCTTACCATCCAAGTTTGCCCCGGCCTAGTCTAATGCCAAGTGTCGATCATAACGAACCATGAGGTCGATATTCATAGAACGATACACTAACTGCTAGGAACGAAGGAAAAAAACCCCAAACAAATCAAAACCCAGGTGCGTGTTCAAGCCCACAGCACCGAGAGGCAGGGTGCTGTATCGCGCTGTCAGATGCTGTGCCGGAGTTCACGTTTTACGTTTGAAGGATTCTTCAAAACGACGAGCAGGAAGAGTATTTGGTTTCCTCGGAGCAACCTTCCCCTCAGTCGCACCCAGGAACAAGTGGCTGTTTGCCGCAAGCACCCCCTCGGCCTCCGCGGATCACAGGGACCAGATCTCGCCACGGGCCGGAGCCGGGCCCCGCACCCCCGCTGGGCTGGCAGGAGCGGTGCGGGGCCGGGCCGGGCGGGGGCACCTGTCCGCGGGAGGCGGGCGCTAGCCCCGAGGCCCCTCCGGCCGCTCCCGGACCTTGCCCGCGCCCGGGGCGAGGC
>VYZV01032515.1:107884-126010 GCA_013401275.1 Pandion haliaetus
TGCGTCAGGGCGCTGCTCTCTGCCTTGCCCCTCGCAGGTGGCGGTGGGGAGGCTCGGCGCGGGCATGGACCACGGTGACTTCCCCGGCCCGGGGGCGGCGGCGGGCGCTGAAACATCAGACCTAATGGAAACTGAGGGCGATGCCAGATCGGCACCTCGGCGGGGAGGCGGAGGAGGAGGAGGCGGCGGCCGTGGCGGAGTTCCAGCGACTGCCGAGCCCAGCGCTCCCGCGGCTGCGGAGACGAGCATGAATATTGATGGACCCGTCGGGGGCGGGAGGAGCGGGGCGGCCGCTGCTGCAGTGCCGGGAGCCCCTGCTCCGCCGCTCCGCGCCCCCTGCTCCAGGGATCCCAAACTGGTCCATCAGCGGTTCCTGCGGAGGAGCGTGGTGGACTCGGACCAGGAGGAACCTCCTTTCGACCTTCCCGAGTCCGAGCATCAGAGGAAAATTATCCTGCTCCCTAAAACCCGGAGGATAATTGCGGAGAGGGCGAAGGCAGGGCACGGGGTGGTGGAGAAGGTGTGCCTGGGGGCTGAGCCTTCTGGGGAGCTGAAGGCAGCGCCGGCCCCTGGCAGCGTCGTGGGGGCTGAAGAGCAGAAGGAAGCGGGCAAAGATGTGGAGAGGAAAGAGGCTTCAGATCCTTCCAAAGACCAGAGCAAGTCTAAGAAAGAGGAGCCTGAGGAGGAGGCTGATATGAAGGCGGTTGCCACCTCGCTGGATGGCAGGTTCCTAAAGTTTGATATTGAACTCGGGAGGGGATCCTTCAAAACGGTCTATAAGGGTCTGGACACGGAGACGTGGGTGGAAGTTGCATGGTGTGAACTTCAGGTAAGCTGAGCTGATCCTCCTGTGTTTTTTCTGCTCTGTAAGCCTAGGAGCTAAAGGCAACATGCTGGTGTCATCTATCTACAGAAGCTCAGCTTTGAGCAGCCTTTATAGTCACCATTGCTTAGTATCCAGTGTCTAACTATAGCGCAGTATTCTCATTGGCTCCCACTCTAGCACCTTATGTATACTCCTCCCAGGCTTAACCCTCTCGGCCCTGGGATCTGACTGCCGACACTAATGATGTTAACGTAGGACCTGTCATATTGCATAAAAAGGTCATGAGTTGCTCACTCCCAATGCATAAAGCATGCTGAAAAGAGCTAAATGGAGCTTCACTCTTCTCCCTTACCCCCAGCCACTGCGGGCTGATGCTTCAGAAGGCAGCAGCGTGATTAAGCAGGAGTGGAACAGCAGGTCTCTATTAAAAAGATACTGAACATAAATGAACTTGGGAGTGCATTTGCAGGAGTGAACTTGCCTTTTGCTACAAATATAAATGCATTATGCTTTTATAAAGATTAAAGACCTGCTGCCCCCTTGCTCGCCCTTTCCTTTGTTCTGAAATTGTGACTGTCACCAGTTTCTTGTGAATCAAACCTCCAAAAGTACCTCAGTGCTTGCCTTTTTTTTTAGGCATCATGAACTAGTGCTTCAGTTAGGTCAAAGACCTGTCTATCCAAATACCTTTTACAAAGAAGATTTTAAAGAAAAGATCTGACTTGAGTTCTAGATCTTTAGTGAAGTCATCCAGTAATATCTATGAGAGTGAAGGTTTAGATACTGTCTTTTGCTGGTTGTGGACATCACTGTTGCCCTTTTCTTAGTGATTTTTAGATTCTGTAAAAATTACAGTAGCATATGCTTAATTTTTTTCTTTGTGAAGCTTTTAGTGTCTGTTACTTACCTCATTTCTGTTAGCATTCATTTGAATGAGACCCATCTAAGAGAAAAAAACCAAGACAGAATTTTACTCTTTTTCTTGAGCTATTACCTAGTCTGAGTTACTTTGTAATCAAAATATTTAACTCAAGAGTTATAATTTGGGGTCCTTAAATGCCCACTGGCTGACTGAGCTTTATGGCCTACCAGAGTATTTGAGAATAGCATGTAAATAATGTGATATAATAAGCCTGAGCTTCTGATTGTTTGTTTATTTTTAATGTTGGCTCAATCTGTTTGTAAATCACTCCTGGCTTCCTGGGATAGGTGGGGATGGATGTACAACCACATCTTTATTCCCTAACGATTTCATTACACAATGCAATCACAATTCACTGCAGCACTACTTTCTTATGGAGTATCGGGAGCACTTCTCAGTCTTCATAGTCATGCGTTCTCCTGGCTTGTATTAGATAGGGATGCAGAATGTAGAGCTGCAGCAGCCAGGCAGGGTATGGCCGCAGAGCAGAGGACACGATGGGCTGGTGGTAAGGGGTTTAACCCCTCTCCCCCCCCAACCTGGAGGGGCCCTGGAGGGCTCGTAGGGAAAGGGGAGAGAGCCTGTGGGATTGCCAAGGGGATGTAAAGGGGAGTTGAGCAAGGTGGGTGCTGCTGGGAGGAGAGCCTTGCTGGCAGGCCTGGTCTTTGTCTGGCTTCTGCCTGAAACTGAATCCCGAGTGTGTAAGGCTTTTACTTCGGCAGCCTGAGATGTATTTAGGATGGTAGCTGGGATGCTGTCAAAGGGAAGGTTGGTCCATAGGAAGAGGCTGATGTTCAGCTGTCGGCCTGAGTGGCGCAGCCCAGCTCTGTCACTGCAGAGTGATTGCATAGATCAGGAATTCATCTTGTTGCCAAATTTTCTTGGTATGCTCTAGCAGGGGAATTGAAATAGATGCGTTTTCAACGTATTTTCTGTAACAGAATAGCTTTAACTACAAAAGACTGCCAAATGTGTTGGAGAACCCAGTGTATTGAAATGCAGTGTTTGGGTCACACCTAAGAAAGATTGGGAAGGGAAAGTTGCAGGATGGAGCTTACCTGGTGATTGGCTTTCTCATTCCTAGTTACACTTGTTTAGGAATTCTTGAACCGACTGCATGTGAAGAAATCATCTGTAATAATTTCGTAATTCCCACTAGTTTCCATTATATGTGCTTCAGCTTAAATCAAATCTTACTACTAGATATTTTCAATTTAATACAGAATTTATTTTAGGGCTCTAATTGTAGTAAGAAAACTCTTTATTATTTGACTGCTTTAGAGAAATTGGTGTGAATCCATAGAAGTAGGCGAGGGCTGCTGGTTCTCAAACACCACTGTCTGTTTGCTGTGCAGATTTGGAGGTGATGCCGGAGGCCAGGTAATTTGAGATGGTATGTGAATTTTGAAAGCCAGTGCTTAGGTCTGGATTGAGAAAGTCTAACTGAATGACAAATGGATTTACTCACCATGGGATTAAAGCCTGTGCTTCTAGGATGAGTTTGCATGAAGGAAGCAATCAGAAGGTGTGAATAGCTGTGCATTGTCTTCAGCTTTTTGGCTTGTAGAGTACTCTCTTAATTCGACTAGGGAGTTTTATTGGGAAAACAGTCAGAGGGTGCTGTCAAGTAATCGCTTCATTCATGGCATTTTGGAAATATTTATGTAAGCTGTGCCAGTTAGGTATGCCCCCGTTTGCCTCTTTTAATGTTAAATTCAGATATACACAGCAGAAGACTGAGTGGAAGCCATTGTCACTGTGCTTTGAAGACAGAGTGACTTCCTCTGCAGTCTCACATTCTCAAAACCTATCCCAGAGCCTTTTTGTGGAAAAATGGCAACAAATTGTCTTCTAGAGATGCACTTGTGCTTGTTACTTCCAGAGCTGGAGAGTTAAAAACTAACAGTATTGAGGTTCCATGCAGGCATTAATCCTCTGTCCTTGCTCAGCATTTTTTTCAGCCCGGTTGTACTGTTGCCTGTGTGTTTATCTCTTTTTGTCCATCTGTACAAAGACCTTACGAGCCATTCTTGGTCAGTGGTTTTATTTCATTGAAAAGATGGCTTTAGGGTTCAGAACCAAAGTTGTGGCTTGGATTAGGGTAGGATCCAAATGCTAACCAAACTAGATCTGTGGTTTAGGCCTGTCTGAAGATGTAAAAGCTGTAGTCTAATTCTAGCTAGAAAATAAGTTTATTGTTCCTTCCTGAAACTGATGTATTGGAGCAGGATTAGTGTGCCCTTGCAGTTTGGAAAGGCTTGCATTCTAAGGTTTTCAACAGCTATAATTAATTTTAATTGGTGGCATACAATTGCTGTGTGGTGAGGCTTCAGCATAACAGTATTTCAGTGTTGTGCTCCTGAGTAAAATGTTAGGTCATGAATAAGGAATATAGGCTTTTGCCAACCTACTGCGGGCAAGCCAAATACTCTTTTTAGTTAGATGAATGGTTTCAAAATCCCCATCCTATTTCCCTTTGGGAACACATAGGGAAACTGCAGAAGAGTCAAACCTGGTACTATCTCAAATGCAAGGACCTCATTGTACTTCATGGTTTTTGCTTGAACTGTGAATACTGAGCTGCTGTTTGTATTTAATTTTAGTTTTCTTTCTTGAAAATGTGGAAGGGATGGACTGTCTCATCCTGCTGTTGCTGCGCCGATGGTGGGAAGGTGAGAAATGCCTGTTGGTGAACACTGCAGAGGAGCCAGGCTTTTTCCACTGGTTGCCCAAGACTTGTTCTCTATTCCACGTATCGGTGTGTAGATGGACGCTGGTTTCTTCAGGACCCTTAGCCTTCAGGTGCTCTGTGTGAGAATGTGTGGGAGTCCTTGGTGCTCCCTGGGACAGAGCTCAGTTCAGGTATCGGATGTTAGAGGTATTTGGGGAGCTATGTGAGAGTGAAGGATGGGCAGAGGTCAACTCTCCTTCCCCCGTCCATATAGCTGAAATTAGAAATCAAGGGTATTAGAATAGCTCTGATGGCATTTTCCAAATGGCCACCAAACCAAGGGGTCTGTAATGGTAAAACAACCACAGATAGACGTGTTGCTCTAAGGTGGCAATTTCTTGCCCCCTGTAACTGCAGCTTTTCTGCCAAGCTTCTTAAGAACTTAATTATCTTTACAAGATAAGCGTTTTACTTCATAGTTTTATAGCACTTTTATGTTATTGCTAGTCTTTTCAAGCGGCCTGAACCAAAGAAAAAAAACGTGAAAGTACATTGTATGTCTTAAGTCACTCAGATATTCAGGAGTTTCAGATTTTTGGTGGGCACAGATCCTAACTGAAAATTAAGTTCTAAATGTGGATGCATCACTGAACACTTCTTTCGTTTGATTCATATGCAATATTAATATGGGAACAGATATTGTATTTTCTTGATCTCAGTTTTTATTCCTGAAATGAGAAGCTCATTCAGATTGGCTGATAGCTGACTGATTTTAATATGGCATGAATATTCTAGAAGTACAAGATGAGATTAGACTTCGTTTTAATGCAAGGTGATTTAAAATCATTAATGCTAGACCTATGTGAACTTGATATTTTTTGTTTCTAAGGCTGATAATCTTTCCTTGAAGTAAAATTGCTAGTTTGAGTGGAGGAAGGGAGGAAAAGCATGCAGTTTATTTGTGTTACCTTATGTATGAGAGAAGGCAATGATGCTTATGTAACTATTTTTTTTTAATTTTTAAGCAGTGTTTTCCATCTTATGTCCACTTAGATCTGTGATAGTTGTTTAGAGTGGTACCAAAAGTGCATGGCTCAGATGTTTCTGTGTAAGCAGATATGTTTGTATGGTTAAAAGTGGGAGGCTGTAAAATGGACGATGTTAAAGCAAATTCACTTTGCTCTATCTGGCAAGCCGCTTCTGGCAAAATTAAATTATGTGAAAGGAGAAGGATGTCCTATGCCCTTATATCAAGAATCCAGGGGATTTCTTTCTGAAAAAGGTAATATATTTCACTGGTGTGGTAGTTTGGCTTTTGTTAGTGTCCTTGTTGGCTGTCAGCATTCATCTGATGTCGAAATATTAGCTGGTTACTATCTATGTTTTCAATTCATTGGCTGGGTAAACTTTGTAGTGTAAATGAACAGAATAATTTAGAAAATCTGTTTGGGAGAAAAAGGGAGACTGCATTTGAAAGCTTGGATCTGCTATTGCTGTGTGCTCATACTAAATTAACTGAGACTAATTTTATCTGTTCCAAGTTAATTCTTGATAGTGAATTCTGTTTAAATTTAAACAATTGGATTAGCTCTGCTTTACAGTGTCAATATGAAAACATGTGCCTGTATCACTGATGTTTGTTAGTATAGCTGTTGCCCTGACATGGAGAAGCATGATATGGGTATGGTAGTGAACTATTCATAGACTGCTTCTCAAATTCAGTAAATAAAATAGAGCTGGGTCAGACTTCAAATTCTGCTTTTGAATCAAACAAGATTCCTTGCTCTTGCTTTTGAGTACATTTTGCCTAAAGATTGGTTGCATGCTCTTTTAATTCTGGTTAAGGTGTTCACGCTAAATGTGTGGGGTCCAGTTGCTGTAAGAGGAAATGACTTAAAATAAAATCAGAACTTGGTGTAAAGGATATTTCTGGTCCCTTTGGTCATCTCTTTTCCACAGCTGACAGGGAAAAAAGTTGATGTTGCAACCTGTCATCTTAGTAATGGTTGCACTTGATATGTAGTCTGACTTGTGTGTATTACATGCTTACGTTTATGGTCTGCTGCCTTGTTTTGTGGTTAGGGTGTAACAGAGGTTTGAAGAAAGTTCAGTGGCACTGGTAATGATGTGTTAAAAGAAGGGCAGCAACAGCAATTCAGCTGTTGGTTACTGAAGTTATCAGGATTTTTGCATGCTCTGAGAGATTAGAGGTGCTGCAGAGGTTGGGAAGAGTGATTCTTGGGTGGGTAGATGGAGGGCAGAGGCCCTACCGTAAGGATCAGGTATGAAGGGACTGGTGAGGAGGGAGGTAGTGATAAATCTCCCGTGCTTCAGGAGCCTTACTGGAGTGGTAGGTTTGGGTTTGAGTGCTGAGAATAGCTTGCTACAGGTGTCTGATCAGGGCAAGTTTGGTTTTTAGACTTGCCATGATATAGCTGTTGGTTGCTGGCAGCAGGATAGTTACCTGTGTGTTCAGGAGGCTCTGCGGTAGGTCTGACTGGCCAGAAAACATAAATATAAGGTAAGTGCAGATGCATGCTACCCAGGCAGCCTGTAGGCATAAGAAAAGGGCAGCCAAAGGCATCATGTGAGATGTGTGACACTTGGCACTGCTGTTGGAAGAGACATCTTCATTGCTCTGAAATAGGAGGGGTTTATGCAAATAATCCTTGGAGAATATCTGAAATGGTCATGCAGAAGCAGAACTGCTTTTCTTCTTGTTTAAGTTTGTACATGGGAAATTGAAGTTATATCTGGAAATGCATTATTTCCCTGAAGAGAGATTGGCCTACTAGAAAACAGGGGTGTTATCCTGATGTTGATTTCGATGTGCCTGAAACAAGGCAAGGGAAAGCTGCATTTGGGTTTGGTTTTGGTTTTCCCCTTCCTTGCCAAGGAAGGGGAAGTTTGTTTTTTTTTTTTTTCCATGGAGTTGAGAAGTCAGCTAGAAACAACCTTTATCCAGTATCTTGCTATTCCTATGTAGCTCTGAAATGGAGGAGCCATCTCACTACTTTCATACTGCCCTTCTGCCTTCTCTGAGTTGAGAAGCCTTTCTGCCAGGAGTGAGTTTTACAGTTATATTCTCTGCAATAATGAGTGGCCGCAGTCTCTTCTGCGGTGGAGTCCAGACCAGTTGTTAAAATGGCAAGATGGTAGATACTTTCAAATATCTGCTGGATCTGGTGTGATGATTTTTCTTTATATTTAGAGAGAGAGAAGAGTCTTAGCTCTTTGCCTCCCTTTCATTTCTGCGGAGCAAATAAGAAAAAGGCTTTGATCAATTGGTGAAAGAGTGTGAGTGCACACCCTCATTCTCCATACCTCTCCTCTTCCCTAAGAGTACCCATAGATCTTTCTAAATCCAGTTTCCACATAAACCACAAAATAGAGCCTGTTTTATGTGTTAGCTTGGTCCCTTGCTCTGCAATGGACTAATCTTCAAACCATAAGCAGCTTCCCATATCCCTGAATAAAATCTCATTGTTCTCCAAAGAAATCAAGTCCATACCTCCTTTTTGGCATGATGTTTATCCAAAACGGCTTGCTTGTTGGGAATTTTGTCCATTCCAAATTAGCTTAGGTGTTGCCTTACTTCTGAGCTGTTCTTCTGACTTTCTCCTTGCAGATGATCATGCCGTGTAAAAGACACTGAGAATTTGGTGCAAGGAGGGGATCACAAATCCTGCCTGTTCTCCTGTGTCTCCTGCGCTCACCTGTGTTGTGGACACAGGGTGTCACATGACACTGAACGGCTCTAAGCCTTAGTTGCCAGCCAGTTGTCTGTAGGCACTGATGAACTTAGACTGAGTTCTAAATCAGCTGCCAATAAACGCATATCAAAAACTTTCTAGAGTGACTGTTTTGTTTGTTAGCAGTGACTTTCCTTACTCCAAATATGTACAGTGGTGTGTAGTGATATCTCTTCTACTCAATCCCTGGCAAAAAAAAAGTAAACTCATGTAATTGTACTAATGTTATTTTTGGAAGATGCTCCATCTCAGGCTTGAATGGTCTTACATACCTGGGTTTTCAGTTCACCATCATCCCAACAATGCTTTTTAAAAAAATTATCCCTACTAAACATACCATAGCCTGTCTAACCCCACTGTGGCTACAGTGTTGCTCCAAATAAATGAATTTCTGGAGCTGATGGGATTTCTTTCCTCCTTCTCAGAATCTTCCATATAAGCGTGCATGCATTTTAATTCGTACCAGGTGTCAAAGTGTACACAATCAGATTTTCATGAGTGATTTACTGGAAAATAATTTTGCTATATTGTGTTAATACAGTATAATGGCTGTATTATGTGGTGGTTAAATATGCAGTGGGAGTAATGGGTAAAATGAAATGCCATATTTTGGCAATATACATCTTGTTTAAACTATCAAGGAAGGAGTAACTTTAAGACCTAATACCATCTGTTCTTCAGTTGTTTGCTACAGAGGGATACAAAACACTTATTCATGAACTCCCAGGAAAACAGATAGGAGAATGCAGGCTCAAATAACATTTGTGGGGCTTTTCTTGTTTGGCCATTTTTTGTGAATTCAATCTGATCTTAATTCTGGACTTCTTAAAGGAAAATTAAACTGGCTTTAACTAGTATTTGATTCTATTATGAATCTTGACAGCATTTTACCAAATTTAGTTTGAATTTTAATGTAATTTTTGGTTAGGTAAGTAAACTTAAAATGGCTTTGATTCCTAGCTTTTTCTAAGAAAAGGAAAACCTGAAAGGAAATGGGCATGTTTGTTACACACTACTCTTTTTTTTTTTTTTTTTTTNAGCTGTACTGCAGTTGGTTCCTTGAGCTACCAATTTGCCTTTCTCAAATTCTGAAAGTCCTGCTGTAGTCCAGCTCTCCTGAAAACTACTTTAAATGCTTTTTGTTTCATCTTAACCCAGAGGCTTTGAATCCAAATCTGTATGGATGATGGCTGACCTTTTTTTTTTTTTTCTAGCTATGTTTATGCTTTTGGGGAACTATCTTACCTTTTCCATTAACTTTGTAGCAAAGTATGGGCCTTATTAAACTGTGGTTCTGTATCGAGCACAGTAATGTTTTCCATGTATTCCTGTATCAGCAGGGCTTGTCCAAATGCCATTGTCAGTGTGTTTCAAGTGCATAAACCTGCCTAGAACCCAGTAAGACTGAACAGATGGAGGAAGGTTTTTTCTTTAGTTAAATAATAAAAAAAATTTTTAATAAAACCTTTTTATAGAGTATAAAAAGAACAAATGACAGTTGGTCACTTCATATATTGACAACTGAGTATTTATTTTACAAAAGCAGTATAAAACAGGCATTGCCTACATCTGGTTCTGAAATGGATGTTCCTTTCTCTCACTGGCATGTGCTTGAAGGATTAAAATTACGGTGTTTATTCCAGATTTTTGTACAATAAGCAGCTTTTTAACATTGCTTTTCCTGATGCTGTCTGGATTTTTTCAGTTAGAGCAACATTTTGGGTGACCCATTATACTCGCTGGAGCAATACAGCTGTGGTGGTTGACTGAGCAGAATCAATTCTGTCTGTTAAAACAGAACAGTGTAAAAGGGTGGGGGAAATTACAAAATTTCCAGTGGCTGTATCTCATTGCTGCAGGCCTGTGCAGCGCTCTGCTGAAACATTTGATAATATCTCGATCTTGTAAAACTGATTCTAAATAGGTTTGGTTTTGTTCTAGGCTTTACTGATTAATTAAGGAAAACTGCCATGGTTATGTGCATTTGAACTTGTTTTGTTTCTTTCATATCAGTGTTTGTTTTGAGAATTGTAGATAATAAAGCAAGTGTTGCACTAATAAAATGGACTTGCTTGTCTCTCAATTACAGACTTACATTGCCTTTGATTACTAATGGAGAATATCTTGTCCTTTGTCAAGCAGCGTGGTTGTGACTAACATGGGTGGTTTTGCATGTACGTAATGTTGTTTGTGCATATATAAAATTAATAGTAGAAGAAGAGAAAATACACAAACACTTGTATTAAGCCACAGGATATAGGGTAAAATGTATTGGTAAGAATGACCTAGAATGGTTGCTTATAGCTCATCTGTGACCCTCCCTCTTCAGGTTTTCTCCCTTGTGTGGTGTTTTTTGCAGATGCTTCTGGGGATGCATCATCAGTCCCTGCTGTCCTCCAGGCTTCTAATTTTTTTTCTTGGACAAGTTGTAATAACTTGTGTAACATCTTTCATTGACCTTAATGAATTTAAAAAGTCATTGTGGCAGTTCAGCCTAACTGAAGCCTGTGATCCCCATGAACTTCCAGCACAGGCAGGTGGGGGAAAGAGAGGGGGGAGAATGTCATATGATACTTGGGATTTGTTTGTATTGTAAGGGCCTTGTTAATTTGAAGCTCCTGTAGCACCGTTCCAGGAAACAAATGTTTGTTTGTTTGTTTTTCTGTAACTTTCCTCTAAAAAAAGTGAGAGGAAAGCTCCTGCTGATAATCTGCTGGTCCTTGGATGTGTGGCAGACTTTTGAACTGGACTAAAGTTATCTGAAGCAAGTTGGAGCTATAAATTCTTCTAGGCTGGCAAGAGCTTCTGAGCCCCATTAGTGTCAAGTAGCAGTGATCACTTGATCTTTAAATGGAAAGCTTGCTTTGGAATCTCCATGTCAGACCTTAAGGGCTGTCTGCTGAGGCTGGTCTCAGACCCACATCAGGCAGTGGGTGGTGAACTTGGGCATCTTGGGCTGGTTCCTGTGAAGATGGACAGTGCAACCCCTTAACCTGTTGTTGGGTGTGCTACTGGTGGTGGGGGGTGGGCTGCCATAGTGCAGAGCAAGGACCCCAAGGAGCAGCTTCTGATGGGGAAGGCTCCCTCCAACAGCTCGTCACTGCGTCTTCAGACAGGTGAACCGCCTAGGGGGGAGGTGAGACCTGTGGCAAACCACTCTGCTGTCCTCTCCAGCAGGCTCTGATGTTTCCTCTCAGGACTTGCTTCTTACCTGAGAAGGGAAGAATCTCCTGTCTTGGAGGCTCCTTGCCCTGCCCTTGGCTGCAAGTGTAGTAGTTTGGAGGCTTTGGGAAAGGCTCCAATGACTGTTGCAGGTGGGGATGGGAATTTGGAATGAATCTCCCCTGTTCATGAAAGTCCTTTGGTCTAAGTATTGCCATCATGGGAGATGGACAACACCTCTTCTAGGTGTCGTGTAACAGGACAGTAGGTGCCATCACCCTGCTCTTTCACAGTCTGCTAGGGAGCTCTGCAAATGTCTCTTGGCCTCAACTATTTGAGGAATGGATTAACAGTTCATTTCTGGGTCCCAGCTGTGTCTATATACAAGGGGGGCACTGAACTAAGTTAAGAATGCGGTCATTTGGGGTGTATGCAAGAGACCTTGGCTTTTGCAGCCACCTCACCTTAAGAAAAGGCACAGTGCCTTTGGTGCACTGGCAGCTGGAGGACTGGGTGTCAGAGCCACAAGTGCTTTCAGAAGAGTGCATTTGGACCCAGGTCAACTCTGCCTTATTTTTATAGCCAACTGGATTGATTCCCATGTGATGCAAGATACTCCTATGAAGGTGCCCTGCGATTTCCTCTAGGCTACAGACAACTCTGAATCCTTGTATGTGGAAGAGGATTAAGCCTTCTTTTCAAAGTGTAGAAAGAAGGAAACTTGTAGCAAATACCTATGGTTGGGAGAGGGAAATGAAGTGAAACCTTTTTTTAACTCTCTGGAATAAATGGTAGCTATTTTGTGAGATTTTTTTTTTTTTTTGTGCCTTGACAGCTTGTTCCTTCTCCACACCCTACTTTCCAGCACTCTGCCAAAGCCCGTACCCCTACCACAAAATACATGACATAGACACCTGGGCTACTACTGTGGAAGGCTGCTTGTATGAGAGGAGAAAACCAGCTGTGCTCACTGCTTCCAGACATAGTTCCAACATTCCATACCACGTGAAAGTTAACACTTAAAATGTGTGTGATCTGAGCTGTCTATCTGTTTACTTAAATGAAGGTAGCATTACAAGTTCTTAACCACAGAAGCTACAACAAAACTATTAGAAACAGCAATTCTTCCTCTAAGTAACACTGAAGCATTAAATACAAAGCTTCATTTATTAAAGTATGTATATGCTTTTTTTAGTGTTCTTTCTCAGGTGGTTTGAGGGAGGGGGAGAACAGGCTAGTGCTCACTCCTATGTGGGCTTCAAAGAAAACTTTTCCTCTAAATAGCTTTGGGTTTGGGCTGCAAAATCTTGTGTGTGAAATGGGACGCTTGAGATGATGGAGTCTGGGTGTTCAAAAGCAACTAGTGCAAATAAATGGGACTGTGGATGTTTATTGGCTTTTGCCAAACTAACAGCTATCTGTGGTTTTCTTCCTTTTTTGTGATGTTGTTGAACAACAACTCAATTTATAACACGTGCTGCTGGGGAGCATGGTCCATGTTAGGAGGGAATCTCTCAGCAGGAAGATGGTGATGGAGAGTGACTGAAACTGGACGGTCTATGACTGGGGGAGTTAGCTTTGCCTGAACGGGGCATAACAGAAAATAACAGCTTTACTAACCCAGGACCTAAAAATGAAATTGGTGTTGCTGCTGACTCCCAAATTCTCAGTGTGAGGGGTATGACTGATGCTGATCTAGTTTTGTTACAGATTAGGAAGGATTACAGGGTGGTTCATCAACCCCTTCCCATGTTCCTTTGTGCATTTTTAGGGAGGCTTTATTAAAAATGGATGCTACTTCATAAAAACTTTCCAGGAGGCTTTTAAAAAGCAGTTTAATGTCATCTTCCTTCTCATTCCTCCTTTTCCCTGTCCTCCATCACTGCCTCAAAAGTTGCAAGGACAGGATCCTGCTCTTTAACACCTTCTGCACTGTCACAGGGTGTACACAAATACACTTGTTCTTTTTTCACATCCCTTTCTTTTTTTAGAGGGTCATCTTCACAATCACATGACATTATCTTCTTTGATTAATCTCATAAGATACTGTTTCACCTAATAGTCTTCCAGTTGTGCATGGTGTTTTCTTGGGCAGGTGCTTTGCACAGCAATGAGGCAGTTAGTGAGAGCTGTGGTAGTAGCTTCTGGTCTTTTTGAAAAACCTGATGAACCTAAGATGGAAATCAGAATTTGCAGAGAAATAAAAGAAAATGAGGTAGTATCTAGAGAGACGAGATAAAAAGGCATTTTATAAACTCTTGTGCAATAACTGTTCATTTCTGATTCTTAGTAGTGACTGATACTTGTAGTCTTTCTGACTGCCTTGATGCTTAGCTACCCTAATTCTGATGTTGCAATTAATGATTTAGCAGTATACATGCTGTAAATGTTTTTTTTTTTAAAAAAAAGCTTTGATAAAATTTATATATGGTGTATTTTACCCATGCTTTTTCTGCGATCCTAGCTGCATTACCTCTGATTTTTAGAGGTGAAATTGTAACTTATGAATTCTGTTAGAGAAAGGAAAAAAGCTATTAAAACATTTCCACTAAGCTAATTTTTGTGTGCAGAAAGAGAGAACTGTAATTTCTTATGAACTGCGACCTTTGTACCTTAAAAGATATATAGTGTATATTTCAAAATGGATTTCTGTCAGCAGGGTAACTAATAAAATCATGTTGTAGTTGGACTCCTCAGTACCTAATAAGATGTGAATTCCCCATGAAGCTGCTTCTCACAGTGTGGTTATTTCTGAATGTGCTTTTCTGTGGATTTTACAGCTACTAGGGTGGTGCTTTTTCTGCAGATTTTCCTTCAGTGGGGGCAACTAGAGAATTTCTCTTTCCCTTTTATATCAGTTTTCCTGAAATTTGAAAGTTGCTTTGTATCCATGAGTCGCTACCCTGATTTACTCGCTAAATGTATTGTGGACAACAGGGGAGAGGTACGTGCATGCAGCATCAGTGCAGTCTTATTTCCTGAAGAAACAAAGGCTGAAAAACATCCTTTAAATTTTTTTTTGACAACCAGTAGAAATAACTAGAAGGAATGAGTTTTCTCAGTCCTGTCTTGCTCTTCTTAAGGTTATTAAGCCTGTGAACGATGCCAAACTCCCAGTAACTGGGGACAAGTGCTGTAACGAGAGCTGCAGCCTGCACCGATGGCATGTGCGTCCTACAAAGATGCTGCTCTGCTCCTCTGGAGTGGTCCGATGGGGATGGCAGGTGGCAGCTGGACCAGGGGTGTGTTGGGGAACCCCCTGGTCCCACTGGCTCTGGCGGCTGCTGGAGCAGGGCTCTAGCGGGGCAGCACTCTTCTGCGTCCCACCGACAGCCGGGCAAAGCAGAAAGCATGCTGCATTATTTATAGGGCTTATATAGTGCTATAAAGAACATATTTGTATAATAATGGGCGGGTGATTATGCAATCTATATGGAAGACATGGTGGAGTGCTTCCAAGTCTATTTAAAGTAATTTCCCAGCATGGATGAATTAAGTAAAAACCACTCCTCGTTTATCATCATTGCATCAATTCTGAACGTGTATTCGGTTTTTACATCAGCTTAGTACAGTTTTGCATGTATTTTTTTTGCAGGATACATATTTAAGGGTCAGAATGAACTATAATCTGTGACAAAGCAGGGTGTTTAATTGGGTGAATGGAAAAATGGAAGGACTGGTTTAACTAGAAGATCTTAAACATGCTGAAACGTTAATTACTCTTAGAGGTCTAAGACAGATGAATAATTGGTCATGAAAGCCTGTTTACCTGTTTTAATGAGCTCAGTGTAAAAAAGAAGAAAAAGAAGGTGCATGCTACTTCTAAGGTCCTCATGTACCAAAGTTTTAAAATCCCTCAGCCAGGGTTTATGCATTTGTTTCAATAAGAATTATATTCAGTCTGTGTTTTAAGCATGCTATATATTTTGAAACGTAACAACTTTCCCAGAGCAGCAGCTTTTATTCTTCAGCCTGCCCAAAATTGCCATGCAAATTTACCTGGCTTTAAAATAATTCCTTGCACTGACAGTGGTGTGATGGTAGCAGGTCTTGAGAGTGTTATTTTTCTTGCAAGATTAAAATGAACAAACAATTTTTTTTAATTGAAGAGAGATAACAAAACCAACTATATAACTATACACAGTACACAGCAGCAGCAGTATGTAAGCCTGTACCAGAGCTCTAATCTCCACAAAGGAAAATGCAATGCAAAGTCAGTGTATTTGTAAATATAGATATTTTTACAACATAGCTAGAGAGTCAGTGGTTCAGTTGGTTGACTTCTCCTTAATGCTAGATGTGGAGGTGAAAATGCATGCTCAAATACTTCCCTTGCTTTTCAGGGAAAAATCCAGTAATTCTATCTTTCTTTAAGAAACATTATACCTGCTATCTTGGTTCATTTTGTAGTGTTAAGCCTTGTTAAATAGCTGATGTGATACATCTGGTAACAATACTGCAAGTGGAGTGCAGAATTCATTAAGTAATGGCTGTGTTGTGATTTGATTTAGATTACTGTGGTCTCACCTGTGGAGCTGCTGTTTACTTTCATATTCATGGCAAATGTTTACTGTTTGTTTGCTTGGTCTCTGCTTATTGCATATCCATAAGATGGATGTGAGAGTTACTTTAAAAAAAACACACACAGATGTGCAATAGTAATCATAATAAGGTTAAAATTTTTGTAGAGGTGAGATAAATACAAGAATCTAAAATTGTCAATGTCCTTCTAAATTTAGCAACTATCGAATAAAATCATTGCCATGAGTATTATTCTTTGTTAAAAGACCCTTTAAAGTATGTGGGGTTTTAAAATTAACTGCAGTATGTGACACTCTTAATTGTTGTGGTGCGGAATATATAAGGTACTTCTGGTAGGCAAAGCATGCCTGAATGTTTTTTAAAAAAGTAAGTTTTCTTTAGTTTGTGAATTCTCAAGTGCTTTCTTTAAAAGGTACCTGGAGTGGTTTAGGTGGATTGTGAACTTGTTAGATACAGTTCTACCTAAGCCTTGCTTTTACCAAAGTTTTAACTCTTCCTTTACACTGCAAGTGATACATCAACTTTCTCTTGAATACAGTGTATAAGACAGTGCTGATCACGTGCTGTCATACTCTAAGATGCTAGAAAGTTGAGAAATTTCATCTTTAAAATGAAACTGCAGCTCCAAGGAAGGCTGTGCTATAACTTTTGTTTCATTGCAGTCAATAAATTGTTCTTAGAATTTCTAATTTTGAAAACTTCCAAAAACAAAGCTTTAAAATACTTTAAGTAAATCACTTTGTGACTCATAAGAAGTTTTTCTTCAATCTTAAAAATGCTGTGGTGTTTTTGTATGGGATGATAATCCATATCTAGATTTTTATGTTTTATTATTATTACTTTTATTTATGATATTCAAACCATTGAATTCTTTGGAAATTGGCTGAATCTGCTGGCAAGACTAATCCAGCCTCCTCCTGTAAGAAGTCCTTTGCTGAATACTTCTAAGCACCCTTTTCTGAGATATCTGGAATTTAACTACAGCTACTTGGAACTTCTTGGATCTCCAGCTTGTACATTTTTAGTCTTGTAGACTAAAAATACATCTTTTAGAAAAAGAATGATATTTGCAGTAAATCAAATTATATTTGTTTCAAGACAGCTAATATAAAATGAGTGGTCTTTGAAAACTTTGTCATCTAGAGCTTGATGAAAACCAAGCTTTTGCCAAAATAAAAGGCTCGGCATAGTGTGCTGATAGTAATCAATTCCCAGGGAGGCTGCCCACTGCTCTATTTCTTTGCATCACAGCAGAGAAATGCTGCAGATGATTTCTATAATCAGGTTAATTGAAAGAGCGGAAAGGGGTAAGGAGAAATTTTCTGGATTCAATGTCATAGTCGGGGGAAACAGCAAGAAGGGCTTATCTGGCACGTGCTGTGATGTGCTGCCTTCCCAAGTACGAGACGTGTGTTGTGTCTCAGTAGCTGGCAGCCTGTAACGTGTGCTGGGAGCTAGCAGCTGAAACGCTCTTTTAATAACATAAATTTTACATGTATATTATTAGAGTGGGAATTACTGTTTTTTACCCAAATGTCTTGGGAGAAAGGGGTGTGATAAGAAAAATTTCTTTAGCCAGCCCAGTTTCAGTTTTCAGGGAGAAAACTCCCAGACTCTTTCACTTTTTTTTCTCTTACATTTGAAACCATTTTTATTCAGAGTAGTGTTCTGGAGGACCTAATGTAGTTAATAGACTAAAAAAACCAACCAACCCAACAACCAAAACACCCTATTGGGAATGAAAGCTCATCACAGAGCTTTTAATTTGAAGTCCAACCAAACAGACGTGGTATTTAATCCATCTTTCCTTGGAACAGTGGCCAACTTATAAAAGCCATAATAAGAAAATTGTTAGTTACATCCCCTTCTCACTCTAACTGAACATCCTCTAAACTAATACATACAGGCCTGTGGTGGCTTCCTTTACATGTGGCTTTTTTTTTTTAAGTTTCTAGTAAATAATGAAAGGCTGTCCTGGTTTATCCAGGATAACTAGGTATGCTTCATCAGTTTATTTCCAGCTAGTTAGTCTTCCAGATGGGCATCCCTGTGGTAAAGGAATCCCAATTTATTAATGTCACAGAAAATATTTACGGTATATTGCCTGAATTCTGAAAAGACCCTATTCCTACAATTACTTCCAAGTCCTATTTCATACTAGTTAAGCTCTGTTGAGTTACTTGAATTAAGAGATGTTTTTTGTTCTGGATTTAAGTGCACACCTTTTTTTTTTTTTTTTTTTTTTTTCCCA
>VYZV01032515.1:135770-160705 GCA_013401275.1 Pandion haliaetus
TCCCGTGGGAGGGACCCCACAGTGGAGCAGGGGACGAGTGAGGAATCTTTCCCCTAAGGAAAGGAGCGGCAGAGATAAGGTGTGGTGAGCTGACCCCAACCCTCATCCCCTGTTCCCCTGTGCCGCCGGGGGGAGGAGGGAGAGAGAACCGGGAATGGAGCTGAGCCGGGAAGGTGGGAGGGGTGGGGGGAGGTGTTCTGAATGTTTGGTTTCCCTTCCCAATACCCTTGTTTTTGATTCGATTTGTAGTCAACTAAATTGATTTTGTTTCTTCCCCAAGTTGAGCCTGTCTTTTGCCCATGACCATAAGTGGGGAGTGATCCCTCCCAGTCCTTGTCTCGACCCACGAGCCTGCCTTTGGATTTTCTCCTCATCCCACCGTGGCCAGGGCAGGGGTAGGGAGTGAGTGAGAGGCTTCGTGGTGCTTTGTTACCCGCTGGGCTGAAACCGAAACCACGACACCCTGGAAACATTCAAGGTCAGGTTGGATGGGGCTCTGAGCAACCTGATCTAGTTGAAGATGTCCCTGCTCATTGCAGGGGGGGTGGACTAGATGACCTTTAAAGGTCTTTTCCAACCCAAACTATTCTATGATTCTGTTCTTGAAATCTTTCATAAAATTACATATAGTGCTTAGTCCTCATGGTTTTCTGATTAATATTGCTTTCTGTAGTCTCTGAATGTCTGATGCTGTTTGTTAAATACAGTATATGGAACATTCCTTGCAGCACATTATAAAATCCAAACTTCTGTAGGCTACATGTTTTAGTGTATTAAATAGCTGTGATCAAGGGGTCTGAACACACTGACTTGCAAGAAATGTATCTATGCCCACCAGTTGTGAATCTGCCAGTGCACTCTATGGTTTTTGTTTTGTTTGGGTTTTTTTTTCCTTATCCAGTTTTCAAACTCTTGTTATGATGGGCTGCAGGAACTATCACTATGCATCACTCACATTTGTTTAGATTTGGTGCTGCTGACTTCATGTTTTCATAGGTCCTGTCTAGCCAAGGTTTGAACTATCTTGTTTGCGTTTGATAAGTAGCATTTGAATTAGTATTCCGGGACCTTAGCCAAGGGTATGTATCTTATAACGTAAGTATGACTAACATAACTATATTTCAGACTTCCAAGTCAGAAAGTGCCACTCTGATCATCTAATCAAATCTCCTATGTACCTCAGTTCATAAGAGTTTCTTGGATGAATCTCTGATAACCTCTTACCCTCCCTCAGATAAATTGTGCAGACTGAACTCCTTAGCCATGGCCAGTATGGCCCAATTCTTCAGTGAGTCTCATGGCCCATCCTTAAAACTGGGTCCATGCTAAGGGGCACATTGAAAAGCGTGCTGTGCACCAGGAGATGCTTTTTGCAGCAGAAGAATAGAGCAGACTCTTCTTGCTTCACCCTGCTGCTCCAGCCTCACGGTACTGCTGCCTGGCCGGCTATGCCTGGCTACACTGGCCTCCCTCAGTCTCATTTAGGATCCCTGCTCAGCCAGGCTGGCTCACTGGCCCCAGCACTGGCTGCTCTGTCTCTGGTCCGAGTTACACAACCTCCTGTCAGCCAAGCATTGTTAGACTGCTCACACCCAGCTTACACAAGCACCTCGGTCTCTGTCTGTGGCCAGTCATCTTTATTCTTCAACACTCTCCTAATTCTTTTCACAGTGTAAAATCTGTTAGTAACAATGGGCTTTTTTCACAGTTCTTTATAAAAATACAAATCACTTTATTAGAACAAAACCTAAGCCCTGCAGAACCTCCTGAAAATCATCAAGGATGTGTATTTTTATGTGTAACATATTTTGTGACTGATCGCTTACCCAATTTTTAATCAATTTATTTAAATGGATATTTGCTGTTTCATTCTTATTCTTTCTTAATTTGAAGCAAATGCATTGCAGAAATCTGAGTTTATTATTTCAATGCTGATATCTTTATCAACTTAAGCATACCATCTCATTGGAAAGTGGCCAAGTTCAGTTTCTCATAAAACAATGTTGATGTTACCCTTTCATGCTTTCCTGTTCAAGGAATGGGAAGTTAAGTTTTTAGTTGGTAGTATGTTTTAGGTGATAAGCTAGTGTTATTCTTTTGGGCAGGCTATAGAATGTCAAGCTTTGCAGGAGGGAAAAGAAAGAAAAAGGAAAGCTTTTGTTACAAATGTGATGCTTTCAGCTTAATTCTTAACCGTAATGGGAGACTTAGATTAATGTATCCTGTCCAGGAGTGCAGCGTTTGCCTTTGAGTGTTTTCTAACAGGTTGTCAAGTGGTGTTAGGAATGCACAAAAAGTGACAGCTCTTTTCAGCATTTAAAAAGGTTCCCAAGCAAGACATTTCCAAACTCCAGATAAATTACTACGTAAGTGTTCAGGAGCTGGGATACCCCTATCTGCAGTGTCTTTGTGGTGGTGAAAGGTCCCTGTCCCTACTTTCCAAGACTTTTGCAAGCACGCTACAGGGAATGCTTGTTTACAGTCTCTGAGTTGTTACAGCAGAAAAGATGGCCTATTGGCTTTTTCCTTTATCTTTGCACTATATCCTTCCCACATATCTTTTCTTTTGAATCTTATTTCCAGCAGCAGCAAGCAGTTACTCCTTTTTCGGGTGCTGTGGAGCAGGGCTGGAATGAGAGCAGAGTGTTCGTGGGGCAGCTCTGAGGCCTCTGAGACTCTTGACTTCCCAGGTGCAGGAGTTTAAGTTGGATGTTTGCAATAATATGGCCCTCTGCAAGGATTTTTTTTTCAAAACAGAAAGAGCAAGTCATGTTAAAGGACTATTTTCCTATATTCTTTTCCACTGAACTCCCCCAACAGGTCCCTAGCAGAAAACAGAAGCGAGTTGGGTGGAGGAAGAGTTCATGATACTGCTGGTTGTGGTGCATCTATCTTATCCATAGGTAAGAGTAAACCAAAGAACTCATCAGGTTTTTTTGTGTCCTAGAGATGTGAACCATGGCCACAGAAGAATTAATGACTATGTGTAGGTAGCTCAGCAGGCCTAAATGTGAGGAAGCACTGAACAAGTTTTTCTCCAGGGTCCCTTAAGCCACTATTACAGTTTAAATTAAGGTCTGTGCAAAGACCCATCACTTTTCTGTTGACTAGCCATTTTATATTCCTTTCCCTCGATATAATTAAGTTCAGCATATATGTACATAGACACACATGCACTTGTTCAGTCTTACTTGTTTTGTAAAAACAGAGACGTGAAAATTTATGAGATGCTGAACTTATATCGAAGGCTGCACAGGCATGTTCTCCTTGCTCATCTGGCTTGTGCACCAAGACAGCTCTTCTCCAGGAAGAAAATAAAGTATGTCCAGCTACATAAAGGCTGCAGTCATTGGGGTGATATAGGAGACAGAAGGTGCAAGTTGTTCTCTCGCATGGAGAGCTTGGGGCAGCTGCTGCAGCCCCGGCCAGTTAGACTGAGGGGACCTCCTGATGGTCTCTCCTGGGCTCAGCTCTGCTTTGCTGATGGGTTTTAAGGTCTTCAAGTATTATGCTGCATTGGATGGACAGGAACAAGTGAGAAATGGCTTTTAACTCCTGCTTTTACATGGCACAAGGTGGTTTTTGCGAGAAGGGTGATCGAATTAAAGGTGTATTCATGTAAGAACCATGATTTGAAGGACTCTGAAAATATCTTTCTACAGCTCTCTGGTTTGGTGGGGAGTCTTGTGGTTTTGGGGTGGTGGTTTTTTTTTTTTACTAATTTGAAAATTTTTAAGGTAGTTTCCTAAAATAAATGTACTTAGTCTGTAATTAAAGACTAAATCTGAAGGCCTGTTCAGTGGCTATCTTCTAGGATTTGTAAGGCTGCCTAACCTGCAGTTGATTAGTGAATCCAACATGCTTCAAGGGCGTAATTTTGGAGGCAGAAATTACATGTTCTGACGTGAATGACCTCCATTACAAATGTGGTAATATATTTCCTGTTACTGCATTTCTTGTTAAATGAAAGTTCCAAAGGGAATGGTTTGTTTTAAGTGACTTTTCTAAATTAGCGTATTTCACAAATGATGAAAACTAATACAAAGTAAAACATTTAAAAGTCATTATATATGTGTCACACTTACGTTCTTCTATTTATAAGGTGTCAGCAGATAGAAATGAATCTGGTTTAGCTAGTGCTCAGCTTTGCTACTTCTGCAAAAAAAATTTTAATAATTTACAAAGTGTTTTACTGAAACTGTAAAGCCATGCAAATGTTTCTGTTGGGTCTTAGCAGATACACCATTTTGACAGATTTTACCATTCAAAACACCTACAATGCTGGAAGGTACATGTTACACAGCTGCACTTGGGTTACAGTGAAACTGTTTTATTACTTCTGAATGTTTGTGACTGTGAGCATCCTATTCTCTACTGGTGGATTATAATTAATTCACTTGTAAGAATATTTCACTTTAAGTATGTTTTACAAACCGAAGTACGGAATTGCTAGGTTACAGCAGGATGGGAAATGGTAGCACTAATGGAATGAAAATGAAATTTGCCTGTTAGAAAGGCAGGATTGAATACTATGCGAGACACACTCAGGTTAAATTTGCCAGGGCAAAGCTAAATAAAACTTGCCTTGTTCTGCTAATTCTTCATGCTGGGTTAATTTTGGTTGGCAATGCTTATTGGCCAAATGAGCATTAACATTTACACGCTGAACATGGAGTAAATAGCAATGGTTCACCTGGGAAGGCTGAGAAAGGCGGTAGTGCTCCTGCGGCTGGGTCTCCCCTACAGGTGAGGAATGGCACCCCCTCTTTTTTAGGAAAGACAAGACTTCTACTTGGCAAGCACACAGCAAAGTGAAACTGAAGGGGATTTCATACCTATAAAATAAATCAATTTGAAAATTGCCTTAGAGTAAGGAGAGAAGATGAAAGGCGAAAAAAAATCAGATGGCTTCTCTCTGCATGCAAGCGCCCTGCCACTGTGCTGCTCTGGAGACAGGTTTTATCTGTCGTGTTATACCCATGTTACACAGGGAAACACCAGCCCTTCAAGCAGTGGCATCTCCTCTCTTCCCTCCATGCATTCTCAGCTCTCTGAAGATGATTTTTAGGCAGCAGCCCTGAAACGCCTCTTTCCATTCCTGCTGTGGCCTAGGCCAGAAGGGCTGAGCCTCCAAGGGATGGCTGGAGCCACCTTCTCCTCTGTCTGGCTGCGTGGCATAGACGAGTCCAGCAACAAAACAAGGACAATTCATAACCACACTGGTTAAAATTGCAAAGGCATCAACCATTGTACTTGGAAGTATTTCATCTTCTTTCTGAGTCTTCCAGCCTGCAGCTTATGCTCTTCCAAACCCCTTATATAGGAAGAAGTAGGAGCTGGCTGCAGGTGGGACACGGGACTGGGATCACGGGCACATCGGCGTTTCGCTTCATCTGTTTGAGATGTTATGACATTTTACATGCCCAAATACTGTGTTTATGGATGACATGAAGTAGGTGAAGCAAAATGCTTTTTAAAAACAGCACGAACTGTTGCATAAACTTTAATGAATGCTAGATTTAGAAGTGAATTCTGGACAATACCAAAATACCAAATTCTCATGACATGTCTAAAATGTTTTTTTGGTGGTTCATTTTTTTTTTCTTTTTGTGTGAGCAGAGGTCATCTGGTGTCACGGGGTTTGTCCAGCTTTTTTCACACATTGATTTCAGAGTTTCCTTTGAAAAAGTCATTTTGTGAGGCAAACTTGACCTGTTTCTGGTATTTCGTCTAAAATTACAAGCTTATGTGGAACCTGTGAAGCACTGGTAATTAAGAGAGTTAATGGGGTGCTACCTGCAATTAATTCAATTGCTTGTGACAAGAACTTTTTTGTTTAATCATAGGTTATCATAGTGCAGTTGTGTTGGGAGGTTTTCAGCTGTAAAACATGGTCTCTGCCCATGGTGTTGGCTTTCTTGGGTGTTTTCACATCTCTTGCATTGAGATTTCAGATGTTGATTTCCCTCCTTCTGCACCTTGCAGGACAAGTTTTTTTAAGTTCCAATGTTCAGTAGAAGACATGAATCTCATTGTTCCTCTGCCGTAAGACTTTGACACATCCCTTAAGCAATTTAAAAAGTAGCAAGCTGTACTTGCATCCAGCAAAAAAAGCAAGCTCAGCCTTTTCTACAGTGCCAGATCTAGCTGTAAAGATTTGAATTCAGCTCCTAATTTTCTGTAGATTTCTGGCAATGACTCAAGCAAGTAAGTAAATCTCTCTCAGCCTGTTCAGTAGCTCCTGCTCGTTGAATTGTGAGCATCCTTGGGGGCAAGGGCTGCTTTTTATGCATTTGGAAAATGAGTTACCACTGGGAAACTTCACTGTGCTTCACTAATACAACTAACAAATAGCAGGCTGTAACTTCACTGAGGGTGACTTAGTGAAGAAGAATGTTGGCTGAATGCTGATACGTAGTAAAGCTGTAAAATTTTCTTCCCGATTTGCAAGTTGTTTAATGGCATCTGCTGTTCACAGAAAGGGGATTTTCTCCTTTAGGATTGCTTTAAATGATATGTGCTTATAATTGAATGTACAGGGTATGGGAATAAAAGGTCCTGACTGCTATTAAAAATTTATAGCATAGGCATAATAATAATAAAGTCATAGAGCTGGTACATGACAGCAGCTACTTCAGTAGTATCTGGAGCTCTTCACAGTCGCAACTCCTGCGTGTCTGAGCCTGCTTTTGCTCCCAGTTATGTCTTTGGGAGAAATCTTAGATTCCTCTGATAGTGGATTAGACAAGTTTTAATGTGAAATGCAAGAGGTGATTGCACTAAATGAGTAAAGTTTTCATTTTAAATAGGAAATATTTTTTTTCTTCTAGAATGTGTTATTGTTCATCTTTATTTCTAAAGGCCTTTGAATTTTTAATATTTGAAAACTTTTGGAAAATTGTGACATTTCCCTGAAGAGGCGGTACTGACAATACAGAATTTAATGAATTAATAGTCATGTGCAGGTACCAGCTAACGCATCTTAAGTTCACTGTCAGAGCAAAGCAAATTCTTAGCTTACACTGCAGGATGTCTGCGAAGGCTGCTGTCTGTTCCCACCAAGCTGTGTGTCTTGCTATCAAACTCGTGACTGTAGGACAGACCAGAACTGCACTTCCGTTCCTAAATCCACAAAAAACAAATAGACGGGCTACATGGGAGAAAGCTGTCAATGGATCCCACTGCTGATTTCATATCTCAAGGCTATCTCTGATATGAAGAGTAGTTGTGGTACATGAGCAAATGTACAGATTGGCATGCAGATGTGAAAATGTAATGATATGAACAGATGTTCATTCTGCTGATTTAGATATTTGATTCTATTCCTGTGTCAGAAGTTTCTCTTCAGTTTCCTTTTCTTCACCACTAATATGGGTAAGAGATATTACACCTTCTGCATGACAGCAATGAGTCCTTCCCTCATTTGTTGACCTGCTGCTCTTACTTGCTTCACCAGACAGACCTTATTCTGTTCCGAAAGGACTTTGTCCTGTTAGGCAAAATTAAATAACCGTCAATAAATACAGCTATGTGAGTTTAAGTATACAGAAGTAGAAGTCCTTAGGCCAAGATGTTTAGGTAAGATATCCGAGTTGTGTGCCAGGGAAGGAGACATGCTTGTACAAATGTGTGGGCAGGAGAGGAGAGGACTCTCAGATGTCCTTAGCAAGGCTATAACACACCAAACAGACAGCCTGAACCCATCGGGGCTGGGGAGGGAGCTGTCAAAATAGCGAAGGGTCTTTTCAGAGTGAGATGGGAAAACTTTGGCTGGCTGGCTGAAGCCAGCAGTACTGTGGCCCAGGCTCGCTCACTAGCAAGTGTGACTTTATTCTTAAGTCATTGCCACTTATAAAGTGTTTAAAATAGTTTAATTCTTTTTAATGTTACTGAAAATTCAAGACTTTAAAAGGAGGACCTTAAAGAAACACAGTGAAACTGCAAAGCAGCACAACTTTCTAGTTTGGTAACAGCTGTGCTTCAAACCCTGCTCTTACATGGTTACAAGCATTGCTATGTAAAAAATAATTTTTTTGTGTGGTCTTATTTTTATTTCTTTCATTTGATCCCCTTTCCTCATGGGGTGAGGGTGTAGTTTATTTGCAAATCTGTTAGCCCCTCACAAGTAAGTAGGCAAGAAACTTGACCTCTGTTGTTAATCTTTCTTAGAAATCTTCTAAAGACTCGGATGAAAGCCAGTCTCTTGGTTGTATAACTTTCAAAGTCTTATTCAGTGCCCATATATTACAACCTGTAGGAAATGATGCTTGGGGATGACTAACAGAACATGTTCCTGCTGTTAATTTGGGTGTTGTTCCAGAAATTTAATTCGTAAGCTCTCCCTTTCATTTTGTTAACACATTTACTTACTAATTCCATTCTTTGCTGTTGTTCCCCACTAAGGAACTTAATGAAGGGATAAATTTTATATTAACTAAGGGAGGTATTTGTTCACCCTGCCTGCAATGAGTAGGGAGAAGCAGAGAGCATACCTGTGTTAGATTAGCAGAAATATGATTTACGGATAGGAAATTCACTTTAATGTAGCTTCCTGCCACCAACATTGTTTTACTCCAGTCTCTCTGAATGGGTGTGTAATTTACCAAGAGTGAGGCTATAAAGTACTAATTGGGAATTATTTACTTTTTCAAAAAAGAAATTAATAGCTTTCAATGGTTTGATGCTTAAAACTGACCATGCAGTTATAATCTGATTTGCAACAGGAAAGCTAGGAAAATTAATGAAGAAAAGGTAGCTTACAATTTATAACCTCTTCTTAATCACTTGTTTAATATCTGTCTGTTGGCTTGCCCTTCATGGTGAAGGATACGTTGTATAACCACAACTCAATTAATGCTTATTTATCTATATGAAAGGTGAAATCATGGAGCAATCAGCCAGCCAGGCTGTATGTGTGACTGGTGATGCTGCGCCTGAGATGCACAGTGAATGCTCGCTATTGTGGTTTATTCCGGCAGAAGCACTCTGTAAGCACTTAACTGCCGGAGCCCAGAGTAGCTGCAATAATAAGATGTCAGATTCTCAACAGAGGGTTAAGGCAGCTGACCACAGATCCTTGTGGCTGCACTGGGGAATGCCTTTTGAAACAAGTCTGCTTTGTAGGCTGCATGGCAGTGGATGCAATCTCCTATCTGCTCTTCTGTTTTGTATGACTTAGAGCTTTTTTGCTGCTGGGCATGATTCTAGCTATGGCATTGCAGTAAAATAACAGGCAATTGATGAGTTTGCATTGTGTAGGTATTTGCAAAGCTGATGCATCTAAAGCTCTGGTTACCATGTCCGCTCCCTCTGGTGCTCTGATTCCAGCTGTGCGGCCGACAAAGTGTGTACTGAAGCCTTTTAAGCTGACTATTCTTCACAGTTTAAGATGGAGAAATAACACAAACCAAGCAGCTGTCTCGCTTCTCGCTTAACTTCAGTTTGTCTGGAAAAGTTAAACCAGCCTAGTGTGATTGCTGTGGACTTTTGAAGGTTGAAGTTTATTTTAGAAACCTTGGTGCTAAGTGGTAGGCTTGAGAAACTTCCAATTATTTGAAATGAAATTACAATGTTACCTCCTGAGCCAAGACTTTGTGTCTCAACTAGGAGGGAAAGAGCCAAGAAATGTGAATGCCTTAAAACGAGAGGGAGTGTTTAGATGCCTGCAAACTAATATGGGTATCTCCCAGATCACATTGAGAGGAGCATTTTCCAAGTTTCAAGTCTCGTCTTTTGAGAAAGCTCAGAATAGCAGTAATGCCATAAATGCAGTGGAGCAGACTGAGTGGCGGAGCTTGTCTGTCAACTTGGCATGATGCTGCTGTTGCGCTTGTTGAAGCTACGGAGGAGCAGGGCCGTCACATGTAAGTTGGTGTCCCTGAGCCTCCTTGTTCAGCTGTATGATGTAAACATCGGCTGCTGCAGATAGCATGATGGTTGGTGACTCCTTGGATGACTCTGGAAACTTGCTTCATTCCCCCAAATTTTGATAAATTTGGGTTATGCAAAGTGATGTCTTAAATCCAGCTAAGTGGATTAGCTTCCTTTGGCATGATCTTTCCAAAGAATCCTGTTCCCCATCTTAAAATTTGATGTCCTAAGGTTGTTTCAGGCTTACACCCTTACCTTCAGCATAAGGACATTTCACCTTCTGTGGATTATATGATGGAGAATAAGTGTCTGTGACCCCAGTGAAGGTTTCCTGGGTTTGGATTAAACCCTGAGTGAATCATGCAGTTAAACAGGTGTTTTTCTGCTTCAGAGGAGAAAACAGTTCAACTGTTAAGCTCTCTCAGAAGCAGCTTATGCTTTGGCCAACAGACTCGTGGGTCAGGTTCAGCCTGGAGGAATTTAGGAAAGGTTGTCTGAGCCCTTACAGCGACGGAGACCCTTTCTGTGGTGGGAAACATGGCATGCGAGGGCGGCTGCCCTGCCCCAAGCCCTGCCTGTATGTCTTCCCTGCCCTTGCATCTCCTCTCAAGTGTTAGCACTGGACCCAGGCTTGCTCCTGAGAAAGATGTTCAGCTATCATTCTGATTAAAAAAAATCCAGATTCTTTCTACTGTAGTTATAGATAAAATACACATTTGTCTTCCAGAATCACTTTGTTGCAGTTGCCCAGCTTGCTGTCTTAGCCCTTTGAATTCAGACAGCAGCCCAAATGATCCAGCGCTCATAATATGTAGAATATACAAAATATGATTGTCTGCAATGTTTGAAGGCTATTTTTAAAAGTTACCCTTAAAGTAGCAGTGGAAAATTTCTCCCAGTGCTCAGAAATCTGGAAATGAGAGTCAAGGGGTATGGTATTACTTTTTTTTTTTTTTAATTAGAAGGTTTTTAAAAAACTGCTGGATCTGTGTTGCCTCCTTTTCCTTTCTCTGCTAGCCCACACTCTGCTCTTCCTGTCTCACACAAAGACTTGCTCCTTTTCCTCCTTAATAGCAGTGTGTCTGATTTATTCTACAGGGTTTAAATTAAGAGGAAACTCAGCAGTAGGGGAAGAAGTGATGGATTTGAAAGCAATTCTCGTGCTCTTCTGCCCTGGCTCATTAGACAGCCTCCTTTTTTTCTTTTTCTCTTCTTCCTTTTCTTCCTATCTTTTCCTTTATCTTTCTTTTCCTTTATCTTTATCTTTCTTCTTCTTTTTCCCCTTTCCCTTTCCCTTTCCCTTTCCCTTTCCCTTTCTTAGAAAAACCACAGTTGCCACAGAGCAGCGGAAAAACTGCCTTGCTGTCGGCGTTCAGCATGCTGCTTGCCCACCTGTCCCCAGCAGCACCGCTGGGTATGGGGTGCTGGCTGCCCCTGGGGATCCAGGCATCCGTCCCCATGGGTCACCCCGCTGTGCCAGCCCAGATGGCTGCTGTTGCTCAGGGCAACGTTAGCTCTGATGCTGCTCCATAAAATGTAAAGAAAACCGAGAACCTCCTTGGCAGCCATGGTATAAAATGGAAACGCTCCCCCCACGCATGCATGCCACTGGGGAAGCAGGTTTTCTGTCTCCCAAGAGGCAAAGCATCATCATTTCAACCCGGGTACTCCTCTCATGAAGTCTCTGTGTAAAGCTGACTTGCTTGTAGCCACAGAAATTCTTGTTGCAGTATTGAGTTCTTTGTGATTGCAGATGAGGCAAGGCTATCAAAATGGCAGTGGCCTGCATCTTGGTTACAAATCAGCTGGGTGCCAATGTAATTCAGTACATATATGCTCATATAAACATGCCTAAGTGCACCAAGAAAAGGAAAATGTCTGAGGTTAAAATATGAACTAATTAATCTTCATGATTTGTGAGCCTTTGCTTCTGTAAGTAAGAACAGTTACACAATTGTGCCTTTTAAAGAACAAAAAAGCTTCGTTTCTAGGGCAGTGGAGGGAATTGCTCCCAGCCCAGCCAGCCGTCCAGGGGAGACGAACCAGACAGCGATGGCGAAACTCCCATTTTACTCTTTTACATCATGTAAAGAGGCTAGAGCGTGCATCTGAGCTGCGTGTTGTAAGGGTCTGCATGTTGCTAATGAGGTCCAGGCAGCCCAGTAGGCTTCTGCTGACCCGTGGGGAGGAGGAGCTGGGCTCTGCGTGCTGCTTGCAGGGTCGCTTCACAGCCTGGAGTTTATGGTAAATGTGCCTAAATTTCTCTGGGAAAACCAGACCAGTAGAACATGACATTCCTTACATTTGTAATCCAAAAGAAGTATTTCCATGCGGCCAATGTGCATCCTGCAGAAAAGGCTGAAGGACAGCTTTAAATCCTTCTTTTGTCAACTTTAAAGTCTGTAAAATTAGGCAGAACAGCAAACAAATAGAAAAATATGTGTTTGGTTTTTTGGAGGCAGGTATTGTTTTAATTGGTCCCCAGAGGGCTGGGCTGGGCTGTAGAGCCCCGTGTGATTACTGGGGGACCTCACCTGGTGGTCACTGCCATGATTCCCAGGAGCAGTCCTGGGAGGTGGTGAGCAGTCACAGCTGTAAAAGACAGCAGCATCTTAGCTGTGAGGACATCCATACCTGGAAATGAAATCCTGTGTGTGTTAATCTCTCGGATAACAAGCCTCACAAAACCAAAACAAGAAGTAAATAGCTGTTTGTTGATCCATTGAGCCACGGGTGTTTTTCTGTTGTCTGAAATATTAATGCTGTTACGTAGCATAGCATAGCACAGACATCTCTTTGTTCGGAGGCGAGTCTTTGTCTTCTTGACACTGGATTTAAGGCGAGTGCCCTAGTTCATAAACACTGCTCGTGTCTTACATAAAAGATTTTATAGTTGCTCTTGATACAAGCATAAAACAAATCTAAAATTCTGAATATCCTAGCAATGCAGTGCCTTTATTTTATTTTTGTCCATTCACTACTAATAATGTCTTATTTTGGATTGTAGGACAGAAAACTCACAAAAGTAGAGAGGCAGAGGTTTAAAGAAGAAGCAGAAATGTTGAAAGGTCTACAGCATCCAAACATTGTGAGATTTTATGACTTCTGGGAATCCTGTGTAAAAGGCAAAAGATGCATTGTGCTGGTTACCGAATTGATGACCTCTGGAACACTAAAGACGTAAGTACTGTGCTCCTGGTGAGGAGGCTAAGAATAGCGATGGAAATTTTTAGAAAAATCCTACTTTCATATTCTGAAAAAAGGCATCTCCAGATAAAAGGAAAAAATGGAACTGTTCTCTGGTGTCTGTCATTTGTCCCTGTGTTTGAATTGCATTGATCTGACAGGAAGAATTTTGGCCTCCATCTCTCTTTCCCTGCTCTTCTGTTTCAGTTATGCAATGAGAAGCTGTTCTCTGGTGTGTTTCATCTTCTGCCTGTGACGTTTCAATTTGTCAGGGTGTGTTTTTGTGATTGCTTTTGTGCTTGTATTTGCATGTTTTGTTAGAAAATTCAGATAGAATAGCACTTGAATGGTAGAATCTCTTTTTGAAGCAGAAGGTCCTCTAGGTTATCTACTAAACAATATTAATTAATAGCTTTTGGTACTGACAATCTTGTTAAGGTTGATATAAAACAGTTGGCATGAATCCTGGAACAGATTTGTGGCCCCAATGGGAGCAGTACTCATCACTGCACATATCCAGTGTGCTACTCTGCCAGTGCATTAGCAGGTTCTACATTTTTCCAAAATGTACCCTCTCAATTGGTATTTTAGGTAAATGGAAAAAATGCAGGTGCATGGTACAGAGGTCAAAGTCCTGTGGTTAAAATTAAACTTCAGTATTCTTCTGATTTGAAGATATAAAACATATTCTAAAGCTGTTCTCTGCATGAAGTGAATTGCTGTACTATTAGACTTGCAAATATTTGGTTGTATTTGCACCAAAAATGGTTATTATCTTCCTCCCTAAAAATGAATGCTGTAATTCCTCCTTTGAAAAGATCTATTTCTTTCAATTTTGTGATATTTCTGAGCTGCTATTATGGCATCTAAGAAGGGGCTTTTATCCAGAATGGAGTTTCAGCTGTTAAAGCCCCTAGAATCTCTAATAGCACTTCATTTTCTTTATACCCTGTTCTGTCTATATTTGTGCTTTAGGTATCTGAAGAGATTTAAAGTGATGAAACCAAAAGTCCTGCGTAGTTGGTGCCGGCAAATCCTGAAGGGTCTTCTTTTCTTGCACACAAGAACTCCACCAATAATTCACAGAGACTTAAAATGTGACAATATTTTTATTACTGGACCAACTGGATCTGTGAAAATAGGAGACTTGGGTCTGGCAACCCTCAAGAGAGCTTCATTTGCCAAAAGCGTAATAGGTAATCCTTCTGTTCCCCTTGGCTTACTTCTGTTGGTATAGTGGATGTCTTTCTAATATCTTCCTTTCACATTTTGCATTAGTGGCTTTTTCACTTGTAGGTTGGTAGAGATTAAAATGGTTTTGTGACTGTTCCCTTTACACCACTATAAAAATCAATCAGGAGGAAATGGTATCATCTTCTTCCTTACTTATCACAATGGTAAAACACTTCTTTTGTGTGTTCTTTAATTGAAGTATTACTTGGTATCCACAAATCCTCCTCTCTCCTTCAAAGGGAGCAGCAAGGGTTCTGAGCAGCTTGTGTGCATCATTCTCCTGAGAACAGGCTCAGTGCCTGCTGGGCAGGGAGAAGAAAAGAGAGGGGAGAGGGAAGAGAAAGGATGCCCTGCTCACTCTTTCTCCCAACAAGGGAGTGCTGCAAAAGCCTGGGAAACCCCCCGGGTACTCTTCTGCTTCCAGTGACGCTGGGATAGGGATGGTTACTTTTGCTGAAGGGAGAGGAAGGCAGTAGTGCCCTGTGGAGCCGGGCTTCTCTCCTTTGCAGAGAGGTTGTAGGGGAGCTGGTCTGGCTGAAATACCTTATTCCCATTTACTGGGGCATCAGCAAAACAGGCTGCTTCTGCAGGCAACTGCAAAGGTTGTCCCTGCCTTGACGGCTGTCCTGGCAGAGTTCTGCTGAAACAATATTTGGAATTTATTAAAAATCACTAGGTATGAAATTAAAACAAATTTCCACTGGGATATGCAATAGCTGATGCCCTTAGGTGGTGCCTGCGTGACGAGTGTTAGAACCTGGGTTTGCTTGAACTGGGAGGACGTTTTCTGAATGACTGTCGAAGGACGTAGTTTCCTGCAAAAGTGGCATTTAATGTTTTCTGTGTAAATGTAACGTTTCCCTGAATTCTCAAACATTTTGTGTTTTTAACCCAAGCTTCCATAGCAAATCTCTCTTGTTCAGATCTGTAGGTGATGGTTCTAGGAAGCTGCAAATTCCTGAGAAATGATGCTGAAAGTGGGGGAAGTTACAATGCACGTAGTTGTACTTCAGCTTACAATATAAATGGAAATTAGATTCTAGGCAATTAGAGTTAGCAGACTGATAGTGACAACCACTGTTCCCTTACTGTATATGAAAATAGCATCTTATCTTTCAGGCAGTAGTTGCTTAAATAATTATTTTAGTATCTCAAATTTTCAGAGATTATAATTCTTTACAGTTATTTGTACAAAAGTATCAACCTTAATGCTCAGGGAGCCAGTATCTTTGAAGTCAAAATGATAGAAATTTTGCATATGTGCTTGGCTACTGTGGGTTTGCTCTTAACCGTGTTGATTTTAGTGAAATCATGTTGGTTTATATCTGTTAAGTTTCTCTAGTTCTTTACTTCTAATAATTGGTAGGTTTTTTTCTGTTGAGGGTCAGTATTTCTTCACACAATTTTTTTGCAGTATAACAATTGTCCATGGGACATAATGGAATAATATAAGTAATACCAATACTGGAAATAATGTCAGTAATACCAATACAAGTTTTTGTAAAATCGGTTGTTAGCACAACACTGTCAAAGCACACTCATGTCTAAAAGGAATTCAATACTGTAAAGGGCTGTAGGTTGCTGGCGAGTTGTCTGGATTCATTTGGCAATATAACCAAGCTTATCTTTTTCATGAGTAGTGCTGCTCTCAGGAAAGAATTAGGAGGGCTTGGAAACACTGGTGAGATGAGTAATTCTGCCCCCTCCATGGATGTAGTAGCTTTAAAGGAATATTAGTAGCTGCAGTTTTACATTGGCTTGAACGGAATGAAGTCAGCATGGCTGAGATCCAGTTTTTCCCTTGCTGTGTTCGTGCCATCGCTGATGCTAGTCTGACCTTGTGATGTATCTCTGCAGGGAGCCAAGCCAGGGTAAAACTCCTTCTGCCAAGAGGAATTGAATAGATGCTGAGCGGCTTTACATTTAGGTGGTCTGTCTTGTTTAAGGATACTTGTATGCATTCCTTCCCGCCCCCAAGGGATGGGGGGAAACGTCATTTTCAGGCTATTTTGGAATGGTGTCAAAAATTTCATTTTCTGCTTAGACTATTGCAATCACTTTTCCAGATTTGTTTTAAATGCTCCGTAATTCATGAGATTCACTGCCTCTGAGTCTTGCTCCTTCTAAAACAAGGTAGCAGCTCCGAAAAACATTCTCTATGGCAGTTGTTAACTGCTTCAGAGCTGCAGCCACCGCCCATGTGACAGCTGGGAGAAAAACCCTAAGAGCAGGCACTAAGTTAAGCTTTCATGACACGGGTCTGGCTGATTTGCAAAGGCTGAAGGAATGAGTGTGTTCAGGTGGAAGGAACATAAACAAGGGGAGAGATAGATCCCAAATTTTGCAAAATGAATTTTAGAGAAATGCTTGTGCTGAGGCTTGTTTTGTGTTAGGCCAAGTCTACTTCAGAAAACGTGCAAAAGCAGAGTTTTTACTGACAGACACTAATTTTGAGAGATGTCATTTATGTTGCCATAAAACAACAACCTTAGATCAAGTCCCCAAACATATACGAGAACTATTTTTTCCCAGTATATGTTACTTTAATTACAGGTGTGCTTCTGCTGCTGGTGTAGAGATGTCATAACAAAAAATGAACGGACCTGCCAGGCTGCCACGGGGCTTTGGGGGGAGTTTGGGTGCCGAGGTGGCTGCTGCTGGCCTGGACAGGCAGAGTTTGTCTGGGTCCTTCATGTGGTCCAAGACCTCTCGTGCTCCTCTTGACATCCCAGTTCTCACAGTTCACTGGTCTTCTGCAACACATGACTGCATTGTTCTCCTTCATCTTTTCTAAATGTGAAAAGAAAATAAATTAGCCTTGACTCCTATGCATAAATTACCTTACAGGATACAGTTCCTGGAATAAATTACCTAAGTGTTAATTTTTTTCCCTTTTGCTTTATAAGACCACACTTTCCAGAGTAGTTTGCTGTGCAAACGTTGCAGGCATTGTAAGTTGCTCTATGTCATAAAGCTGCAACTTCCCATTATGAAGCAGTAAGTACAGTGCTTCACTTAATATTTATCCAATTGCATCAGATTTCTGACACCTTAATCCCGGTTGAGTAGGACCTTATTCTGTGAGTAGCCTCACTGATTTGTCTCACTAAACCAGTGATGGAATTAGGTTTAATGTTTTGTGTGTGACTTTGTAGGTGATTTGTGATACTACTTGCTTTCAAAGTGCTGTCTGTCTGCCGGCTGGTTGCTATGTATCTCTGGAGGAAAAAAAAAAGCAAATTTGCATTGATAAAAACAAGAGTGAAGGTTCTCGTTTCTTCTCTCCTTTTCACCTCCACAAGCCTGTACACATCGCTCTCTCCACCCTAAAGAAGAAACCACTTCATGACTTCCAGTATGGTCAGGCAATGTGCCATATCTCATTTTCTTGTTCATTTTTGTAGTTTTGATACTTTTTTTTTTTTTTCCACTTTCTCTTCCTCCTTATATTATTACCAGCGAGCCATGGGTATGTAAGTGTGTGTGTTGACTTTGGGTTTCTTCCCTGGACGAGGATGCTTGAGCTTATTCTAGTTACTTCCTTCTTTTGAAATAATCTTGCATGCACCCTTACACAGCTGTAATGGGCACACTATAGGCAAAAAATATTGTAGTTAAAGCCATTTAGAATTTATCAAAAATTTACATTCTTTTTGTGCATGTCTGTATAGGTACACCAGAATTTATGGCCCCGGAAATGTATGAGGAACACTATGATGAATCTGTGGATGTCTATGCTTTTGGAATGTGCATGTTGGAAATGGCTACCTCAGAATACCCTTACTCAGAATGCCAGAATGCTGCTCAGATTTACCGGAAAGTAACCTGTGTGAGTAAACATCCTTAATTTGTATTGGGATTTTGTAATTTGAAGGTTTAAAAACATATTTTGGTGAGGTGTCGGTACTGCCGAATGTGTAGTGTGTTGTAGAAGTTGAGGTATCTGAGCTCTGCGTTGTGCAAACCTGTTGCAAGTTTATTTGTAAGCTTGCATTCCTATGGTTGGATTGTGTTTGACTGTACTGCAGCTGTATAAAATATTTTCAGTAATCTTTGTTGCTTATTTTGTCTCCATCAGCCCAAAATACATAAAACTTGAGAAGAATGAGCAGGGAACAATCTTTGCTCTAGTTTTGCCTCTTAAATGGGGACTTCTCAGACTTGATCCTACAAAGCTAAATGACTAACAAAGTCTCCTACAAAGCTAAAATGACTAACTTTTTGGTTACAGCCTAAATACTTATTTATATGGTGGAGGATGTTTGATTCAGGTTTCCAGCACAGATTCTCTCTGTTTGCATATGTAACAAATTATCTGAAGATATAAAAGGGAAAAGACAGCAATGTTTAGTTTTGGAGTCGGCCAGAGGAGCTTTGTATCTGCATTTTGGAACATTGTGAGGTCTGGTAATCCCCAGACAGGAACTGTGGAAATGGGTTTACTGCATTTTCAGGTGAGGTTAGGCTGGAGAAGAAGTCAATCTAAAATAATTTCTACACTGAATAAGATACCCTCTCCAACATTCTCACCTACAGATGATAAATGTATTTGTCTGCATGAGCTGTATTGTACTGCGAAAGCCTGAAAAAACTCCTGAGTCTGTAAGATGCTATCAGATTGCAAATCACTGACTGCAGAGAAATGAGACTTGCCAAAGGCTTTGGCAGCTGTGGTTATATTCTGTTCTATTTGGTTAAGTGAAACCAAGAGTTACAAGAGGTTTTTTTTCGGCATAGATGATGTTCAACAGACTGGTTTGTCAAAGATTTTCCCAGGTACTTCTTTCCATCTGGTCGCTACAAAAGAAGATAGTGAGCTGTGTAGTTTGGCCCTCATGCATCACCAAAAGATGCAGTCTGCACACTCGGGATGTGAAGAGGGTAATCCTCAGAAGAAAGCTGCACTAAAATTTGCGAAGATTAGCTACAGATAAGGTTGCTTTTATTTCTTTGACCTATAAGGTAGAAAGAGTAATTAGGCTTACATCTCTCAGTCTCCAAAAGCGTGGTCCCAAAATTAGTGTGTATTCCTCTTATCCAACTACTTGTTATGAGCAAAAATCTTCCCAAATGAAACTTAGTAATAACTGGTTGATTTTGGAAGGTGATTGAGACCACTTGCCTTCTCCAAGAGGTTTAGTGAATCAGGCTAGTACAAATATGGTTCTGTGAAGTCCTGCAGTCAGCAAACACTGCTCGAGGTCAAACCTGCATTTTCTGATTTGCTGTATGCTAACTGTCACACTGGATATAGAGATGGTTTCATCAGATACCCAAACACTCACATGTGCCAGATGATGGGTTTATGTGCAATGTAATTTTTATAGGTATAGTTTGTATTGTTCAGTATCTGTCTTTTCCCCCCACTAAAGACTGGGATGCCGGGAAGTTGGTGCTCTTGTTATAGATCGCTGTGCTACCCAGCTGTGATGGTGCTAACCTGGTGGGAGGGGGAGAATGTAAATGATTTGGGAGTCTGTGTTTAAAAGTTGAGGTCGGTATCACAAGACACAGGAGGATGTCCCTGCTGGAAGTGGGAGAGATGCCATGACTTTCTGAAAGCAGGACACATCTGAAGAGGGGAAGCAGCTTTATCCCATTTTTGTGTAAACTGTTGCAAGCTGACATTTGTAGCTTGATAAAGCTGAATCTTTCCAAATGGACTGTAACCCTGATTTCTGGTAGTTTTATTCTTCTTAGAGTGTTGCTTTCAACCCATAGCTACTCAGAAATAATTTCAAAAAAAGCATCAGAAGGTGCTCAGCAGGGCAGTTAGGTTCATTGCTATGGCTGGAGCAGGTCCCTATGGCTCTATAGGGAAGGGAGTGTGTGCAAGGTGGGTCTGCTGGTTTACTGACTGTGGGCCTCATGCTCTGCACCATGGGCTGGCTAGAAATGTGTGCTACATCTTCTGCAAGAATTAAGTAGGTTTGATGGCTCAGTGGAGTTGCTTGCCTGAATCCTTGTGAGCATGGCTGCTTGTTCCACATCGTTATTCCATGGTGCTTTATCACATTGTTATTCCACTCACTCCTCCCCAACAAGGAAAAGTTTATTTCATTTGGCACAGTGGCTTGTTGGCTTCATTTAGGTATACAGTCCTTTGGGTGTCCTCTAAATGCCATCTTTGTCGGTAGCTTAGGAGACATGTCCTTGGGCTCTAAAGCTTCACATGGTGACCACAGGCATCTCTTCTAGTTTTAGGCTCTGGGGCCTTGTCTCCTGAATGTGATACTGGTCTTGTAACCCTAGATACTGAATGGCTTTCCTGAGACATGTAGGGTGTGTTACCTGCTGCCTTGGACAGGCATTGCGTGAGCAGCGTGCCTCATTTGTTTGTGGACCTTCCATCATGGTTAGCTGATGTTAAGACGACCTGGGTATATGTGTATGTGTTTAGAGCCACAAATAATACAGGTGTCTTCCATTGCTCCACATACCCAGAGAAACCCTGTGTACAACTCTCAGCCATCTGGAATATTGGTAATTAAGACTTCGTAAGACTCCTAAGCCTCATTTATCAAAGCAATATCCAAGATGGCAAAGAATAATGATTAATCAGAGCATTCCTAATTAGATGTTGTATTTCAATTTGCAGACTTACGTAGTCATTTTTTTAAACACTTATGAAAGCCCGAGCCAACTCATTTTCTGTGGCAATAACCTCTACATAGCTGAGGATTATATGGTAAATTACTGTAAGTTTGAAAAACAGGTCTTATACTAGCAACTTTAGGGAGACGGAAAATAATGTTTATCATGAAGAACAAGTAATGGTGGAGGAGCTGTTGAAAGGTCACTTTGTAACTTGTAAGGGGTATTTTTGAAACAACTGTCTAGAAGAGAAAGCTGAAGCAGAAGGCACCAGGTACAGACACAGAGTGTGTGTTTACTGCCTTTTTCAGCTGAACAGAGGGCAGTAGTAGTGGGAGCAAAGGCACTGGGATTCCTTAGATGGAAAAATGGGCATTACTGTCGTTCCAAGGAAGGGGTTAACTAGCTCCCTGTGGAGAGGGAAAAAGCCCTGTCTGTCAGACTGGGAGGAGGAGCAGGGGGTGGACCTCTTGGTGAGGGTGCAAGAAGAGCAGCAGTGCCTGGGGGAGATCCTCCACCCCAGAAGGAACCTCTCTCGTGGGCTCAACAGCTTCTCTAGAGGAGCTGCATCCACAGAAGAGCTGGCGACAGCACAGGACCCCACTTTGACCCACGTGAGTTGCCCAGCTAGCACCGCGGGGGCTGAGGGGACCTGCTGCTGCTGTGGAGGTGTCGCACGTTAGGGTGTGGGGTCCTGGGCCATCACCCAACTGTGAGGTCTGCCCTGTTAGCGGGGGTGGTGACAATTTACAGATGAAAAACTTTAAAATCACTTTTCATAAAGAGTTAGGGTTGGTCATATGGCAGTTATTGCTAGCGCCGGGTTTTACTAGGCTGAAATACAGTATAGAAATGGACTGTAGACTAAAACCAAGAGGCTGAATTAGACTGTTTTCTTCCCAGCATTAGATGAGGTTTTGAGTTCTCACTAGAGCAGAATGTGGCCCTGACCTTCTCAGGTGGGGGCGATCAATGGTGCAGTGCTCCTGAACCCTGTCATGTATTTCAGCTTGTCAGTGAGAAATTAACTTAATTTTTGATGAAACTGTTTTTTTGCACCAGAAATGTAAACACACTTTTTAGTGTTTTAAATTGAGGGTCAATGTAATGTAAAAATGTGATTGCTGCATGTAGTTTCCTTATGCTTTTATTTTAAAAATATAAAATAAAATAACTCACTTCTCCTGCCTTGGGCTCAGCATCGTGGTGGCAACGACTGGAGGTGCTGAGAGCATCTGAAGGGGTCAGAATTGCTTGCTAGTGTTTGCATCAAGCAAGCAATTGCTTGCTAGTGGAGGTAGGATAACTGACTTGTTCTTCAGACTGCCTCTTACTTTACTTCAGAGTATGCTGAGCTGCACGTTCCCTCTGCTGCCCAGCATAGTCAGTGTACTACTTTGGTTTTGCCATTAAAATATCTTTTTCAATTTTTTCTACTCTGTGTCCTAACACTCTATCAAACTCTTGCCTGCTAATAGGATGCAAGATACATCTGAAGTCATAGCTGTTCGAAGTCACATGCATTGGTAGTCCTTGTTGGTACTGAAAATAGAAATATTACCTTTCTGAGGCAGTGCTGTTTTAAGATACTATGCATTATGCATGTCTGTAGTGTAAGATTATTATACTTACTTACTTCAGTGACCTTTTATTCTGCCTGACCATATTCTCATGGCTTAAAAATGCTGCTTTAGTTTTCCACTTTTGTTTTTGCATTTGTGTAACTGTATGTATTTAATAGTCCAGCATAAAGTGGCAGTCATTTTCAAAACGTACAGAGGGACTTATTACATTGCCAGATGAGACATGCTTGTTACGACTTGTCACCTCTCTCTCTGCCCTTTCAGCCTGAATTACAGAGTGTAAACTTAAAAAAAGTGAATATGTAACATAAATAGAAAATCCATGTTTTTCAAGCAACAGGTCCGAGCCACATTTACTGCAGTTAGCTTTGAAGTGGTTTCCTGGTCAGCATATTTGCAGTGACCTTCATTCTGATGCCATAATCTCATTTTTCATGCATAACTTGATGTTTTTTCTTAGTCAGACTTTTTTTGTGTTTAATCATTCTGCCAAGTGTTTTTGATGTAGACAATAGTGATGAAACATCGGAGTCTGTGACCTTCCCATGCAGCTCCAGTCCAATGTTTTGTTACTCATGCACTGCAGAATGCACAGCAGACCAGCTGTATCTGCCAGGATTCGTGGTGACCTGATTGGGTTTAGCAGCACAAACCTGCGCTTTTAAACAACCCACATATTTATAGTGTTCTGTTTTGCATTTTAAGTTTTCATATTGCTTCTTTTTTATAAATATATTGAATGTTTTCTCAGCATTCGCAGGCTATATTCTATATTGCTCATACAGGCAGAATAAATGCTATAGCTGTAGCACAGCAACAACAGCCAAATAATGTTATGAATATCATTGCATTGACTTCTTGAGTGTTTCTGATATCTTCTTAGATCTGTAGACGATCTTAGATTAGCATTAGGATTGAGTACCATTTTGGAGTGAGAGATGGGTTTATAATTGCACACAGTGATCTCATTGCTGAATGTCATGGAACAAAACCCTGACAAAACTGAGAACTCTACTTTCACTTTATTGACTTCAGAGAGTGTGTGGTAGCATGGAATTTCAGTTGGAAAGATGGTTTCAGGTTTTTTGGAAGAAGTTTTTTTTCCTTTTCTAGGAACTACATGAATCTAGAGACTACCTTCAGGTAGAAGGTGGAGTTTTAGTCCAAAGTAGACTGTATTTAGGCTGGGAGGGCACCTTCTAGGTGAGAGGAAAGCCTTTAGAAAAATTACTGACTGACATGGGTCAGGCTTAACATTGACTTGTCTGGCATACACTGTGCATCCTATAAAGCATTATGTGTTACTCTTTCAAAAGTGTGCTCTGCCGTTGGAAAAATGACAGATGGCTATAGACCTCTGAAAAACAAGCTGCACATTTTCGTCCCCAACATGGTTGGTTAAAACTTTAATGTCCTATATGTGCCTGACTGTAGACTCAACTATCTTATACTGGAGTGCAATGTATTTCAAACCTAATCACTTCAGAAAGAAGGTGAGGAGACTAAGTGGTGGTGAGGGATTCAAAGTAAATCATCCTGTTTGAGACAGAGAAATTCTCGAAAGGGAGTTTATTTGATCTTCTCTCATTTTGCTCTTGGATTTTATATAAATATATGCATTTAAAGAATTTGTATGAAAATATCCTTATGCACCTTACGTCAACTAGTTAGCCCTGCATTTCAAATGCAGTGGTGTTGAATTCACTTTTGTTTACAAGATGGCTGTACAGTTTTCAAACACTCATAGATGATTCCTTGGCTAATATACTTTGAATTTTGGTGCCGTGTTTCCTTGGGAATGCTCAGGAAAGACAGATAGCTTTTGTATAAATGAATGAGATGAGTCCTTTGATTGCAAATAGAAACCTGCGTTTTGCATAAACCCCCTTCATTGTCAGGAGGCTTGTAAGCACCAGGGCACAGCGCTGTAGGGAGGGTTTGCAGCATTAAAATGAGATGGCCTTGGAGATTTTAATGAAGAGTAAGGACCAAAAATAATATAGCATATGGGCATTGAGAAAACACTTTGGTAAAGCAGTTCTGTTCAGTACTTCACTGTGCATATTTTGTCCTTGTTTGGTTTAGTCATCTATTCATAGCTTTGCTGTTCAGTAGATAAATACAATAGATGTTCGGAAAGGAGTCAGTGTTCCTTCAAAAGATATTGAAAATAAAATTGTGTTTGGAGGAGTTGCTATTTTTTTTGTGGAGGCAGTTTGTAAGGTCAAAAATTGGTATCAGTCATCAGGGATCTGTCAAAAGGACCATTTTCAGGCAAACCTAATTTCTAGATGCCCAGCACGTCCTGCCCTGCTCCATCCCAGTCATGTCAGAGTTCAAGCTGAACCACGTAACTGAAGATTGTTTGTGAATTCTGGAAAAGAAAATTAAATTGAGAGATACTGTGGTATGCCTTATGCTCTTTGTGTCTTTCATATGTTCATTTTCTGTTAAGATAGCCATGAAGTG
>VYZV01032515.1:160885-244426 GCA_013401275.1 Pandion haliaetus
ATAGCAGATGATATTCTTTATTACCCATTCTTCCTGACAAGTGACACTAAGATAGAAATCAATGGTTTCCCGTAGCAAACTGGAGTGTTTGAAAAGGGAGAAATAAATAAATAAATAAATAGATCCACGTTTACAGTTCAGTCTGAAGCTTGAATGGTAACAGAATGTTAATAAAAAGATAAAAGTATAATCTGATGCTGGAATACTCAGAAATTGTCAGAGAGGTGCCAGCCCTCATTGAAATTTACCCATAAAATTTATTCAATACTAAATTCAGTGAAGTATTGCAGACACTGTCTGAAACACTTTTTTTTTTTTTTTTCTTATCCAAGGCAGCATCAGGTGAGCCAAAAGTCCAGTCTTCAGGCCTCCTTATCTGCCACTGCATGATCCATTATTTACTGTTTTTTCAGGGTGAAACTTTAAAAGGATTTGAATGGAGTTAAATGTCCAAATCCCATTCAGTTATGTACTTAATCAGATTCTGGGGGTTTTTTAGATAAAGGAAATCATGTTTCCTTTTTATTCTGCTTATTGACTTCATTGGAAATGCTTGGGTCCTTAAGTAATAGGGTCTAACTGCAGAATCTGTTCCCAAATTAATTTTGTCAATTTTTCATCCCTATTTATCTTGTTTTAGTAGGTAGAGATGTTACGTGTTTTTAAAACAGAATCAGTTTTTTTGTGATTGAAGCTGAACATTGCAAATAAAAAGGATAACTTCTTGTGTTGCCACTCTAGTCATCTATAGCTGAATATATACATGAATCAGAGGAAATCTTCTGTTGAACGGAATGGCATGAGTTACCAGCGTTACAGATGTTGGGTGTCTGTTGCTCCTATGTTGTTTGACAAGGAGAGCAGTAGGGTGGCCTTGCTGGGAATGATGGCTGTTCCTACTGGAACATCCCTTCCTCCCTGTCTGCAACCTGGCATCAAAAGAAATGGTCAGTCTGGGCTTTGAAAATGCACAGCTGCACATGTGTGTTAACTGCCCAGCTGTTCCCGATAATTAGTTTTTTAGTTTATTTTTATTACATGCACAGAAAGATATAATATATAAACTGTTACTTAGCCTGAGAACTTGCATACTGCTTCTCCTACAGTCTCTCTTTATGTTGATAAAGATATATGTTATTTTAATTAAGAGGCTACATACCCTGAGGAGGATCATGCTGAGTTAAGATCTTGGTCCTGAAATATTAGAAAGCGGGGAGAGAGGACCTATGACTGCGCTACCCCACCTAACCTGAAAGAAATGCAAACTGTTCTTGTTGCACCTACGTTGAGCCAGAGCTCCCTGTGTGGAGAAATGGATTCCGCTTCTCTAAGTTTTCTTCTGCAATGAACAGTTGGGTTTTCTCCTTGAAAGGCCATGCTATAGGTTAGCTGTTCCAAATCTAGAACTGAACACTATTCCCAGCAAAAATGTTAACATTTGACAGAGATTTAACTTGATTTATAGGTTACACTTGCTCTGCCACTCATTCCCGATGAGAGTCTAACAATGTGCAGGGGAAATGCAAGAGCAACACAGAGCTGTTGGGCATAATCTCCTGCTCCCCTGCTTGGTTTTGGGGTTGGTTCAGGGGCTTTGTTGGGGGGTGCGGGGTGTTGGAGAGTGTTGGGGACATAGAAAAGCAACAGGTTTGTGGGAAACAGGAATATGGAATATTCCAAGGTATTTCTGACTCATTTTTGAAGCTGGCTGTCTGAAGAAAAACATGATTATTTGTCTTTATTCATTTAGTGTTTTGAGAGTTAAGGCAAAAAACATAAAAGGAATAATTTCAGAAAAGAGTTATTTTGAAAATTTAAAATTGGCTGTTTCTTGAATATTGCCTCCAGAGTCCCCAGGATATAATGGTAAAGTTTGCAAAGGTTAATAAAGAAAAAGGGAGATTTGCCCTGTGTACGGCTGAGTTCATGTACAAATTAGTGTGCTTATTTTGAAGTGCAGCAGTACTTAGAAATATGGTAGTCCTAAATCTTCAATTCAATTTTGCATTAAGACAACTAACAACTTCAAAGTATTAGTTCGTCCAAGGGTTGAATGGACTGTAAAATGTAAGACGAATGTCCTAAATGAAGAGATATAATGTAATTCTTTTTCAGACAGAATTGTTTTTCTCTGTTCTTTTAGGGTATAAAGCCAGCAAGCTTTGAGAAAGTTACTGATCCTGAAATTAAGGAGATAATTGGGGAGTGCATTTGCAAAAATAAAGAAGAAAGGTTTGTTTCAAGTAATAAAGTTTTGTATTAAATAACGTGTATGCAGGGGTTTCAAAGCTGTCTGTGTTTTTTTTTGTTCTGGCCTCTGGGTCTCCCCTGTGCGAGAGAAAATGCAGAATGGAACTGCAAATATAAATGATTGCCTGCTTTCCTGCCATGTAATGTCAGGATAATTGAATAAATGCCATCATTGTGTCTCTCAACCTCTCAGCTTCAAAGAATAAGGTCAGAAAGCATCATTGTGGACATGTGAGCTAGCATGTTCTAGCACATTCTGGCATAGGTGTCCATAAAAATCTCACTCAGGACGTTCTGCGTGGAGCATCAAATGTGGTGGAGGTCGACCACGAATGTGACATGGTAGATTCACCACAAGCTGCTGTAGCAGATTCCATTACTCATTAGCCTCTGGATATGGAGACAAATTGTGCCTTGTTTCCAGCTTTGGTTTTAAAACCTAATCTTCTTATACTGGCCTCTCCTAGATGAGTGTGTCTACTGTTCAGTATTTCATAACTTTCACAAATAGAGTTTTTAAGGACCTCAACTAACTACCTAGAGGGAACCTCTTTTTTTAGTACTCTTTAAGCTCAGATACGCAAGGAAAGTTGAGCAAAGCTATAATCTGCATTGCTGTACATGCTTATAGCATAAGAATATTGCTGACGCTTTGTGAAATAGGAAATGTAATTTTTTCAGCAGTGCTCAGTAACACTGGAAATACTGTGTCTTTTTGCTAAGAAGACAAATTTGTTATGGATGAACACCAAACATACTGTAAATGTTTTCACCTTTAACAGCAGTTTTTTGTCACAAACGTCTTTGAAATTGCTTAGGACTTGCAGTATTTGAATATTCTTTATATCCGTTGCAGATATGAAATTAAAGATTTATTAAGCCATGCCTTTTTTGCTGAAGATACTGGGGTAAGAGTGGAACTTGCAGAAGAAGACCATGGTAGGAAATCCTCTATTGCCTTAAGACTCTGGGTAGAAGATCCTAAGAAACTGAAAGGAAAACCCAAAGATAATGGAGCCATTGAGTTTACTTTTGATCTGGAGAAGGAAACTCCTGATGATGTTGCACAAGAAATGGTAAAATAAACTTCTCCTGACAAAAATGTATATATATAAAGTAGTGCATAAATCTCAAAGGACAGCAGGAACGAGTCTGGTAAAGTAACTTCCACTTAAACCATTCCAGGTGTCTAATTTAAACAGTTTGTGTTGATTTTAGAATGAATGCTGCAAGAAAGGGGTGAACAGGGAAGAGCTAAGAACTGAAAACTATTGTTTGCCAAGTATGAAAACAGATGCATGAAGTGACGTGTCAAATAGCTTAGGGACCATAGAGGTCTCTTCTACTTTTATATTTTGAAAACTCTCTTGCCAATTTCTGTTAGCTGTGAATGTCTTTACATTTGTTTGGAGTCTGTTTAGTTTCAGACAGCAGCTTGAAATAAATTAGAAGAGTTCAGAAGTTCAATCGCAAAATATTCTGTACTGAATTCTTCAAAACACTTCTTTCCATCTTTTCTGTCAATGTTGGGAGGAATGTAGATGAGGAAAGTATGTGGTCAGCCACTCTATCACCAAACATAAATAGGAAACTAGATTCAAGCCCACTGCACAGAGTTAGGAATAAGCTTTGGATTTTTTAACAGATAAGTTTAACTTGGTGAATTTCTGTATCTTCATAACTTACAGGGTTTTGTTAGGAAAGCTACTCTGTGTTCCAGTTTCACTATATAGTCCTTCAACTCGTATTTTAATGTTGTCTTCACTGCAGTTGTTTAGGTTTTCTAACGTTGTGGAGACAGAATCAGTAAGCACTGAGTCAAGGGTCTGAATTTTCTTGTGCTTGCAGAAATGTTCCTATTATAGTCTAAATCCCAAGGGATCCCATTTAATGATGTCAGCACCACTCCTGTTCTGCTTAGGAGGCACTCATTTTGGTAATGTTGCCTTATTGTGCTTGGACTCATCACCATGTACTCCAGATTTAGTGGGAGAAATTCAGGCTCCTCTGTCTTCTTGTCATTAGCTTGCAGTAGGTCCAATATTTTTCCAGCAATGTATTGTCACAGAGCTCATTTCATTTAAAAGTTGCTCTGGTACAGTTACTTGCTGTTATATTTTGCTTTTAAATATTTATGGAAATAGTTGGAATTTTGAACTTTTGTAGGTTACTTGGCCCATAGTTGTGATACTTTGTTTTGAAGAGGAAATAATTCTCATAAGAAGTGTATTTAAAAGGATCACTCCCAAACTACTGTGATACTATACCCTTTCCCAAATACCTTTAAAACCTGTGTTTTACTATTACATTAACAGTTACCTAAATGACTGCATATGAAATGCTTTCAAACTTGAGGCTGTTGGGGAGTTGGGCAAAGGGGGACATTTATTCCTCAATGTCTTTTTCTAGCCCTTACGAGTTGTGGAACACCAAAGCCATGTGCTTTTATCAATTTGTGTTGCTTTATGTGCTGTGGAAAAGAAGAATGCAGGAGACCTTTTGAGTACGGGGAATTATTTATCATTATTGATGGGTTTGCAGTAGTCAGGCATTGCAGCCTGTCCAAACGATGTGGGCAAAAGAACTTGAAACATTCTGGTGGGTTTGCAACCTGAAGTTACCTTTCCCAACCAGCGGGTACTGTAAAATAGCATGTCGTCATTAAACTTTAACCATTCTATATATAGAGATGTAGGAATAAGAACTGTTTTTAAAAGATTGTTATTGTGGCAGGTTTTCAGTGCCTTCCCATTAAGCTTTGTCATGAAGAACCTACTGGGCACGTTACTACCATACAAGGTTCTCTGGACTTGTGTGGTTCTTCTCTTGAGTACCTCCCTTCTGTCGTTAGCATTTGCTGGATCATCAGTTGAGGAATGTCAGTAAGGTCTGAGGGCATAGGCAGTCGAAAACACCCATATACATCTGCAGCTGTATTTTAAACTGCTTTGCACATATTAATTTTAAACAGCAAAAATCTAAGCTGTAAAACTGTCTCGTGTTTGGACAAGAGCAAAGAAGGAAAACCTTTAGATTTCCTCTATGTATATAAGCACTTCCAAATCTGTAGAATATGCATGTTAAGAATCTAGGGAGAGCAGACGAATTTCTGGTGGGTCGTTATTAAACTAAAATTCATACCCTGTGCTGTAGGAGATTATGCAAACAAATAGGACAAAGATGGATTTCCATTTTATCTGTTGAGCAGTTGAGTTCTGGGAAAGCCTGGTCCCCTTTTCAGTTAAATGTGAACAGTCTGTATTTGACTCAATGATAGGCTTTTTCTTTATAAAAAGTCAATCGGTACTGACTGACTTTACCATTTAAGAGAAGTTAATTTGAGACAAAATTCTGTTAACATCTTTTCCTTCATGACTTGTGATATCAAGCACAGCAATTTGGGCCACTGTGTATACTGGAAATGTTAAGGCAATAAATTCTGATTTAGGGGTAGTATGGTTTACTCCAGTTGCATTGCTCAGAGACCACTTTTCAAAGATGTTTTTTTCCTCTTTTGACTATTCTGTTAGTCTTTCCAAACAAAACAAAAAAAAAGGGAACCTTTCTGCAGTTAAACTTGCTCTTTTCTTCTCAATGGATGTTAACTGGTGAATAAATTGACCCAATATATATTCACATCTTAGAAATTACATATTATTGTTTTAAAATGCATTAGGGATAGAATTTTTGTTCAAAAAAAGCCCCCATCAGCCTCCTGTTCTTGTGAAGAATAAATATGTAATTCATGTTATTTCAAACTAATCTTTTCTCTGTTAGGAAGAGATTCAAGTAATACATGTGTGTGCGCACATGTGCATGCACCTCCATGCACACGTAATCTTGCTAAGTTTGTGCCTCCTCTGTAGATTGACTCTGGATTTTTTCATGAAAATGATCTCAAGATAGTTGCGAAGTCGATACGTGACAGAGTAGCATTAATACTATGGAGGAGAGAGAGAATTTGGCCTAGGCTGCAGTCAGAGGAACGTCGGGACTCTGAATGCCTGGAGAAGTTGAAGACGCCACATGCACAGCAGGTCCAGGTCACCTATCTTTCTCACACTGGTCACCATGTCCTGTCGGAGCCGGAGGAGCCTGAGGCAGACCAGCATCCCTTTCAGCAAAACCTGCCCACCAGCATCACATCTGTTGCATGTAAGTCTTGTGTTGGTTTTGTGAGCACACAATGATGAATGTCAGAGGGTAAATAATAATATAATATCATATCATACCATATCATATCATACCATACCATATCATATCATCTGAGCTCAGCAGTGAGATGAGCTGCTGTGCATGTTTTTGCACACACAGTAGGCCAAAGAACACAGGCATCTCAGACAGATGCATAACAATTTTGAAAGAAATAGTTTCAAGAAAAATTGAGAATACAGATAGCTCCTCCTTCAGTAGCAATAAATGCAGGAAACATTTGTAAATGGAAAAGCAAGGAGACCTGCTGCTAGACACAAAAAATATATATTTTCTGTGCCAGGTGGTGGGATCAACACTAAGTTTGTGTGAAACACAATTTCAGAGCCTGCAGAAGTTGAATTGGCACCAAAGTGGTCAGAGTGACTGGTAGCTTTTTCAAATGATGTTGCCAATGTGGAGACGTTTATGCAAAAGCAGACCTTGCTGAAACCAAAGTGATGCAGTTTCTTGTGTTTTGCAAGATAAGTCTTGATGGCTTGCATGAAGCTTTTTGTGAAGCTGTGCAGAGGTCTACAGCCGGAAGAAAAAAATTCCATCTCTGAATGTTACAGGATGTAATTCAAGATTTCCCTGTTTTGTGGGAAATACCAGCTGTGGTTTGGTCACACATGCTGGGAGCTCAGACCTTGTGGGTTGACATTGCAATTGTTATTGGGGTCCTTAGGTCATGATGCAGGTGCTCTCTCTCTTTTCCTCCAGGCTCTCGATTTTGTCCTGAGCTCATGGCCTTGAAACAAGGGGGTTGCTTGATCTTCATTATGGCAGGGCAGAGTAGGCGGTTGCTCTCATTCGTTCAGGCCCTGCTAACTACATACAAGCCGATGATCTGCCAACTCTTTACATTCAGCTGGGGGCTGATTCAAGAGTAATCACTGGGCTATTTCAAGAACAGGTGGATTTGCATCTCCTGTTTTAATTCCAAGCACTGATTTTAGTCTATCTCTGAATAAGAAACTACCTGGCTTTGTTTGCAGAGCTTGTTGTTTCTTTGTTTTATTTCTGAGCATCAGACTTATCTCCAGCAAACAGCAAGGTATGAGGAAGTAGTGGTTTTATTTCCCTAAAGTAACATATCCCTGTCTCTGTCCCCTAAAATCAACCTTTGTTACCAAGTCAAGCTCTGGTCTTGAAATCTTAATTTATGTATACTTTTAGACATCTTGAAGGAAATGTTGCCAGATATTTTTAGCTGGGAAGATTTGAAATTTTATGAGAGTGCCTTTTTTTTGTATCCAGTTTTTCTGGTAAAATATATGTATTTTGCTACTAAACTATTATCATAATGTTTCTGTTTTACTGTTCTGGACTTTTGTATAAGCATATATAAATTAAAGATGCATTATCTTTAGCAAAGAGACAGCTGCTGCTTTAATTCACATATTGTATAAATTGCTATACAGAAGCCTGCTTCAAATACTAAAATAACCATGCATGCCTCTACAAGAAAACAAACCTTTACAAGATATGAGAAATGGCCATATTTGCATAACACTCAGAACACTGCAGTATTTAAGAACCTTTTTTTATGAACCTAAATTGATCTCATTTCATTTTTTTGGATCATATACTTACTTAATGCTATCTAATTCCTTTGAGAAACACTGTCATTATGACTCTCTTTGTTTCCAATGGTACAGTGAGGCTACTTGTGCTTCCCATGGTTCTCTAGGACATGAGTTGGCAGAATTTTATACTAAATATAAACCCCACAGTTTGGTTCCTACTCCTCCTCAACTTTTAACCAATACTTGGTATTATTTGACAATTCACTATCAGATGTCTTCGAACATTTTCTTAGTGATGTTAGGCCTAAGACGTCTATAAATTACTGTTCTACCAATTCATATAATAATCTGAGGTCAAATATAAAAATTAAATTAATAACTTAATGTGCGTAATGCATGTTGTTCTATAAAAATCTGAGACTGACAGCTTTTACTTTAGCACTTTACTGTCATACTTTTTTTTTTTCTTTCCCTCTTTTGAGGTCTTAAATAATTGTTTGTAATAAAATGGAAGTGTGTATGTAGGAAAAATCCCTGCCTTGTTAGAGTAGGGCCATGTTGATTCTTTTTAGAAATGAGCTGAATAAATGTAGAGGGGAGTTTAGTTTTGCAAAAAAAACCAGTTAGGAGAATAGTTTGCGAGTACTGAGGAGAAATGTCATCTCTGGTGCTATTAAAAAATAATTTGTTATTTAAAAGTCAAATAAGTAACACCTTATTTGGAATACGGAAAAAGAGGAGATGGAATGTGTCAGAAAAAGAAATAGCATTTAAACTTAGCTGTAATTTAAGCTGGTTTTTTGTAACTGTGTTACTGTTTTCTTTCAGTTTTGAATTTTCAATCTGTGTTACAAGCTTTTTGTCTTTTGGATACTTACAACTGCAGTCTTGATTGTCTCCTTTCATTTCTCAACTGAAGAAAACAGTAGTTTATGCTCAAGAAGAACTGGGCACCTGTACTTTACAGGCTTAAAAAGTTGTGAAAAGACATTTTTAAGTCAGTAATACTCAATGGTAAAGTTTTATTTCTATTGGACAAAAGATACAATGCTTGCCCAGTACCTGTAGCTGTGCAATTCTGCAGGTAGCTGGACAAACAATCTGCATGAGAAACTCCAACAGAGCTCTGAATGGTACTCCTAAATCACTGCAAACCTGCAAATTAGTTTGTTATCTGTTCTTCGACTGAGGTATTGCTACATACTCAAGTCATTTGCTGAACTAATAAAGCATACAATATAAAGAATTTTGTAATTTCCAGTGCTGCTAATAAAAAAAGTTGTTGAAGTCAGTGCATCTCTGGGAGATCTAACTCTAAAAGACTCCATGATCTGCTATGAACGTTACAATTGGGGTTTCCTTTCCTTTCATCATACAAAATCTCTAAATGTCTGCAATTCTTAATGTCAACCTTATGGCCTTTAAAGGAAATACCAATGTGCCTAAAATACCATCATGCAGAGAAATCCATGGGGATGGTTTTTGGCTTAAGAGAAGCAGTATGTGCCTTTTGTGGAAAATAACATTTGTGTTGTATAATTTATTTATATAATGGAAAGGACTAGGCTAGTAAAAATGCTAATTACGTAAACCAGTGTTGACCTTGCTCTAAAATCATTAGTTAAGCGTTTGGAGTTGTTGAGCTTTTAATAAAAAAATATTGTTCTTTCAGCTGACAGCACATTTGACAGTGGCCAGGGATCCACCGTTTATTCAGACTCCCAAAGCAGCCAGCAAAGTGTCATCTACTCGTCTCTGCCTGATCCCGTAGCTCCTGCTATCCAGCGGGTGTACAGCCCACCTCTGAGCGAGAGCCAGGCTGTGTCCCATGGCCTTCAGCAGCTGGGGCACTACCAGCAGCCCTCAGGAGTAAGTCTAAAGCTTTTCAAAATCATTTTGTATCCTAGATCATACTTAATGGCTCATCTATACTCTTGTTTTCAGCAGGCACGGATTCCAGGGCTTGCTTTATATATTCCTCACTCACCTCTATTGATGGTGACTTGCTTAGTAATACGTTTCTAGTTGATCTGAAATGTGCGCTTAGATGGTGTATGGCTAGCTATATTTGCCATTCTGAAGAAGTGCTTCACTGGCAGCTGTCATACTTTCAGTAAAAAAAGCTTCTTATCAGTCTGTTGTTGGTGAACTACATTAATAGCTTTGCAATGATTGTTTTTAAATTCTTGCATAGTTGAGAACTCTTCCGTTTGTTGTAGTTCACTGTTAGTATAGCCACACATTATTGTTCCTTCATTTGTTCAAGACTCTTTCAGGTCTGATGTTTCTTCCAGCTGTGACAAAGGTCACACATCCAGTCCCTGCCTTTCTGGTTCTGGGTTCAGATTTAATCTCGCACAGATTCAGTGATGTACGTCCATTACTGAGGCTCCAAAATCAGATGTTGGTAGCCCAGTCAGACATTCACACTTGCTGCCATTTTTATGGTGTTAAGACCTTGACCAAAAGCAATTAATAGAACTACTGGTGCAAGAACAAACATGCGAGCAAACATAAGTCTTCAGGTGCTTCCAGTGAGAGGTACAACATGAACTTCAGAAGCCGTGGCAGCACCGTGTTCCAGTTCCAGCCTGCACCAACCCCACAGGACAGGCAGCGCTCACGCTGCTTTTCACTGCCACAGCGACCCTGTCGTGGCTTTGACTCCAAACGCAACATCCCTTCCCCAAGAACCGGGTGAAGAAGATGCATATGGGCAGACTAGGGAAGAGGCGGTAGGCTCATCATCGCTTCTGGTGGCACTGGGGACCTCTGCAAACCCTACAGAGCTAAGGTTTCCTCAGCAGTCTCATCAGACATGCCTAGCCTGCTTATTTCAGTCTGGCCAAGATCAAAATGTGTCAGAAGTCCTGATGCCTGTTGAAAGTGCTTACTCCCCAGGTAGCCAACTCCCAGAAAACTTGGTGTCTCAACCTCTTCCCCAAACAAGCAGGTCATGTGGCAGAAGTTTAGACCTGCCTCTGTTAAGTGAAGCTTTATAATACATAATTAGCCAAAAGACCAGTACTTCTCCCATGAGATCTGCAAGAGTTGCAGAAAACATTCTGCCTTCTGAACCCTCTGATGGCAGAGAAGCGAACATGACTGGACGGTCCCAGCCCTGTTGTAAAGTCTGCACTGGCAAAACACTGCTGGCAGAGAGCAAGCTGGTCACTGCAGCTACCCCGAGCGGTGGAAGCAATCTGCCTAGTAAAAATGACAGTAATGATGTGGTAGGTTAAATTTTTTCTTGTTTCATCCTATTTGAATTAAGAGAAGAAAAAATAAATTCCAGGACCAATGGTTTTTTCCTGCTCGATCCAGATTTACCCTACATACATGGGAAGCGCATCATTTTCCCTGGTTTTCCCTTATATTTTCCAAAATGCCTGCAAGAAATTAATTTAGTGAATGCATTGAAACATGACTCCGTTTACCTGAAGGAAAAAAATTCATCCGTGGCATCTGTAGCCAGCTCTCTCTGCTGTGGAAACCACCTTTCCTATGTGCATACGTCTCCTGGGATACATCCTTCCTCATTTCTTGTTCACCTGAAGCATTAACTAATTTTTTTTTATTAAATTGAGCTGTGCAGCATACTCTTTTAGAGCAGACTCATTCTTTCCATTGATAGGTTTCAGTAATTTTAACCTAAATGCATTACTTCTTTTCGTGATTGAGGGTTTGGAAAGATAATAACCTTTATTCATGAGCAAAATATTTCTCATAGGTTTTTATTTTCTGATGGGGTTTCCATACTTTTTTCTTCCTGTGATAACTTAGGTAAAAAGTTCCAGGGTTTGAGAATCTCTGCAAACACAGGAAATAAAAGTCTGACTCAAAACCTTCCATTTTCCAAGGGGAGAAAAATACACTATTTATCTGGGAGATTATTTACCAAGATAATAAGCACATAACTGAAGCTGTATTAGTTTGTGGTTTTGTTAGGCTTATGAGCCTCAGTCTGACATAATGTTTATTTTTAAATAATCTACTTTGAGCTGAAGTTTTAGAGAACTGCTGCTGTTACAAACCTTATGTGAATTTCCTTTTTTTTTGTTGTTGTTTTCACTTCCACTGTGGTTTTCATTTGGTTCTCATTTCTCTATATGTTTTCTTGGCATCCATTTCAAGTAAATTACCTGGTTTTTTGGAAGGTAAAGATTCTTATTGAAATTATAAAAATCTTTGTAAAGAGAAGTTTCTGTTTCACCCAGTTAACACCTTGTTGCTGTTGGTATATTCCCAGTCACTGTGTATGTGCTTTCAGTAATTTTACTGCTCTGCACACCTGCTTCCAGAAAGAAATGCAATGCAGTTTGGTTGTTTTATTTGGAATTTTCTGACTTTTCCCCACATTTTTAGATTAAATAACTTTCCATTCCTTGCAGATAATTTTTCTTCCCCTCCCCCCCCTCCGTTTTGAACCGAGTACCAAGTAGACTATTTACTTGCAGTTATATTCTTGATGAACAGTTGTAGAGGCCCTTAACGTGCGGGTTGCTCTTCTCTAAAGCAGTGCTCTCCCTCCTGCAGCCTGGCCTCCCCGCGGTTCAGGCTGCACCCACAGTAGTCTCCCAGCGGCCCCAGCACTACCAGGAGCCAGCAATGTCGTTCCCCATCGTCCAGCCTACCACCATCTCCTCCCTGCAGCTGGGACAGCCGCAGCCGTTGCTGGCCAGCCAACAGGTGAGAGAGCTCAGCTGCTGCCAAAAAGCGCTTCTCCCATTCCTTACCCATGCTCTGCTCCAACCCATACCTGTGCAAGTTTGAGGTGTTTGAAACTATTGAACTGCCACTTCAGAGACTTAGGGATGGGGCAGAGGATGTTGGGTTTAAGGGATGGAAGAGTAATGAGCTTGAGGACAACTGTTGGGTGGTATCTTGGAATGTCTCAATGCAGTTTAAGACTTCTCTTCCATTGTGGCTTAACAGCATTGGCTTGAAAGCTTGCACTGATTTCTGTGTACTATTCTGGTCCTTAAATATCAAATAGTTTTTTATTAATTTTGAGTTATTATTTGGCACCTCCTTTCTAAAAGGTTAGAAAGAGACTCTGCTTCCTGGTGTCAGTTGTCTTTGAATCCTCAGCGATGCTGCTTTTTGAGTTGTGCATGCATGTTAAATATAGTTCAGTATAGGCACCCAGCCAGTAGCTTTATCTTCCAAGGGAAGAGTCTGTCTCTCTGAATTGTCTCCAGATAGTAACTCTTTGTGCATTTTGAGTTATCAAATTCCCCCCCAAACCTGTGTCTCTTAAAGGTATTTACAAAACAGCTCTCTCAAGCAGTGGAGGGGCGGCTGCGAAGGCTGCGATCGCCTCCTTGTGCAGAGGTGGAGTCAGCCTGTGAGGAATGTAGCCACAGACCTGTATGACGTGGTAATTCATGGCTTGTTTCTGTGATCCTACTGAAAGCTTGGCTTCCTTCGGAAGAAACTGTTGATGGGGCTGGCGAGTGTCTGTATGCTTTGTGACTGGCATGTATCATACCTCTCCAAACTTTTTTAGTTATTAATGTTTCTCTCACAGATGGCCTTTTTTTTTTTTTTTAACATATCCTATTCTTCTGAAAGCATCAGTATAGGAACAATGTAATTTAGTCTCATTGAATAATATATGTTTATGTGAAGTTTTGTCATATATCAGGTTTTTTTTCTAATGGGCAGGGATTTTCTCATGGTTCTCTCAGCCAAAAATTTTACACTTATTCAAATTTAGGACCTCACCAGTTGCACAGATCTCTCTAGTGGCCTTTGGAGTTTCATGCTGACAGTTCAAAATCTGTTATTTGTTTTTCCCCATGTGTAAATGCTGGTTTGGAATAGGATATTTGCCCAACTTGCTCAATTTCTTTCACATATGCTTTCCTCACAGCGTTGCTGTCTCAAAATAATTCTATCCCTGATAGTAAAAGGATTTAGTAACTAGCCTGTCTTTGTTTTCTAATCTTGCCAGAAAGCCCCAAACCAGACTGACTTTTTACAATATTATTACAGAAATAGGTAAAATGATAAAGTTTCTGTGCAGAACTTCCCAGAGCACCTGTATGCCTCAGAAACAGAAGTAGGTCTGGTGTTCCCAGAGTCTCCAGGCATGATGCCATGAACAGGGGAGATCTGCAGTCTTTTGTAAATGAACTGTAGGGCAGGTCAACGAAAGAATGGGATATTGGGGTGAGAAAATTCATCTGCCTAACAGAATGAATTGTACTGATCTTGTATGAATATACACTGATGGCTCAGACACATGGGATCAATGTTGCATCTTTTTTTTTTTTTTTTTTCTTTCCAATTTGAGTATCTGTGCATTTATAATGTTAAGGTTATAATGAGGCAAAGTTGGCATAATTCATTTGGGTATTTCCCCCTCCCTATGCCTCATGCAATTCACAAGCATTTTGTAAAACACAAGTTCAATTTGAAATGGAGGCTTTAGGCTGCTTAGTTCCATGAGCGCAATCTTTCTGCTTTTCACACAGTGTCCTCTCAATTCGAAGGTGGTTTGAACAGCCTGTGTCCACGTGCTCAATCCACAGTTATCTGTGGGCAGCCTGTCTGAGCTGCAGATTAACCGAGCCAGGGATGCCAAGATACCTGAGCTGGCTTTGGGTGCTGGCAAGGTTTATTAGCTCCAGCCCAGCACTGTGTGCACGTGACTGACTGTTCTGCTCCTGAGGTCGGGTTGGGCCTGGCAGAAGTTTCCCGTGTTGCAGAGCTCACGCTGTGGGATGAGTGGGGTCCCCCTGCCACCATCTCAGCCGTTGTGATCTCTCTCATCAGCAGTGCCAGGCTAGCTCCTGCTGAGCCCCTTGTTTGCATCGGAGCTGCCATTCCCTTGAGTTTGGGATTTTAATTGGGTAAATGCCCCTGCTTTCCCAAAACCTGGAATGGCAGAAACTGCAAGAGAGAGTCACGTCATTGGCTTTTTTCTTGAATGTGGCAAGCGGAATACAGAGGCAGGACTGATAAATGCTGCAGGAGCTGAGCTGGTGCTGTGCAGAGTTACTCAATGCCGTCTCCAGCATGTCTTGCACTGCATGTGGCATTTGGTGCATTCAGCCCCAGACACTCGATACCAGTTGCCAAATACTCTTTTGTTCACTGATGCTTGTATTGGAAACTTACCAGTCGTGGTTGAATTTTAGCTGTTTAAGGGTGGATGGCATCTTGCTTCCTTGATATATCTTCTATAGTTTTATTGTATTAATACCTAAAAACTGGTTGAAGAATCCTGCCACTAAAAAAGCACAGAGCAAAATATTACAATGCTGATTTATGGTGGAAGTGGTGAAGATGAAAGATTAAAATGCTTGGGTGTTCATTTTAAAGTTACCTTTTGACCACTGAGCATGGTGTTAGGTTCTATGTGCTGCAGAGCCTGGGTGAAGCAATCAGTCCTGTGGTCCCAAGCTGGTCAATCCAGAGCCAACCTGGTGCCTCGGTGCCATGCTTCTGAAACAGAAGATTTTTTTAAAGTACATTCAGCATTAATTAGAGGAACTGAAGAAGGAGATACCGCTAGCATGGAAAATGTGAAAGTTTGTTACTGATTGTTTTCAGCTTTAATGCAGTTTTTTATTTCTGTTCTACTGTATAAAATCTGGCAGGCCAGTGGAGCACTGTTTCCCCTTGGAAGGGTAAACCTGCTTTTTTGGCTGCCACATTGTTGCTACAGCACCTCAGAAATAACTGGGATCCAGCTTTTACTATAATTACTGTGTTTTATTCATGTCTCAGATAATAAGTGTTGTATATTTCAATGCCTGCTATATTATGTAGTCAGCTTTTGAATGTCAAGATTAGCTGGGTATAATCTGCATAGCAGGAATCTTTGAAGTTAGTAGGTGGGGATTTTACAGGGCCAACTAGAACAACCTCTGGGATTTAAAGAGTCTGAGTCATTACAAATAACCTTTCCAAGACAGTTAGAACTTGTCTTTTCAGGTAATGTATCTTGCATTTAAATGTGTTTTAAACATAGGCTCTTGTACAGTGTTTAAATTGGGAGCGCCCTTCTCTTCTATAAACCATCCCTACTCCGAATGGCAGTTTTGTTCCGACTGTGTGGCTTGAACTAGAGAGAGAAATGGGTGGCTGTGTCCAGTGAACTGGTTCTTTCCTAATATACAGGCTATAACCTTTTTTTATTCTTCTTTTCTTTCCTAGCAGCAACCCATATCCCAGCAAGCTTCTCTGCAGCAGGTGCTTGCCAGCCAGCCAGTTTGTCCAATCCAGCCTGCAACCCATCTGTTACCCCAGTATCAACCCCAGACCTCTCACGTGGCAGCTAGCAGTACACCACTAAAACCCCTTCAGATTTCAACTGTGCCACAGCTTCCACCAGTGGCCCCTTCCCAGGTAATATCTTTGAAAACTGTGTGAATACATCACTTTGAGTAAAGCTTTCCAGCTAATAAATAACATGATTTGCAGTTTTTGTGTGGCTATTTTGAATGCATGCCAATTTAATTAGTCCATAAGAATACAGCTTTTTCCTAATTCCTATATATTTCTTTACTATTTGTCTTTGTTTGGTGAAGCAAAAATCTCCTTTGTGAGTAATCCTGTGTCATGCGTAAAGAATCCAGTTAATGGCAGTTACAAAATTGCAATAACTGCATTTCTGCTTTTTTGTTTTTGTTGTTTTTTGGTTTTGGGGGTTTTTTTGCACCTTACCCTCTGGCATACTCTCTTCCCCATCCCAGGCTTAAAAGCATGAGAAGTTGCCCATTTTTTTTCTTTTTCTGAGCTCCTGACTTCACCACTTTCCCCACCCCCCTCACACCCCCTCCCTGGCTCTCAGCCCTATTTCTGTTTTCACTAGCAGGGACGGACCCTTACCTTGGCCTGGAAGGGTTTGTTGGTGCTATTAGCATGTTTGCTAGTGACAGCCACCATGATGTGAAGCAGCTTGCACTGGAGGGAAGAAGCAAGCTGCTTCCGTGGTAACAGGGTAGTTACAGTCTGCTACGTCACAGGGACTTTTGATTGTAAAAACACTCTTATGGGATCTTCCATGCTGCCTGGGTTGCAGCCAGCCTGTTTAGAGACAAGGGTTTTAAATTGTCTTGCTGAATTTTGTATGAAAGAGTTTTGCATTTTGTCCGGTCCGATTCCTTTTCATTTCTGTTAAAATGAAAACAACTTTTAATTAGTATGTTGCTTGAAGGCTTCAAGCTAGTGTTAGAAATAGTTGTAAGCTTCTAAGGTATAAAGATGTCCCCCTGAAAGGAAATTTTCTCTCTTTTAATAATGATTTAAGCATAAATCAGAGTTTACTACTGTTTATAAACCTCAGGAAATGAATGGAAGTGATTAACAAACAGACATAATTATCATCATGGCACAGGTGATTTTTACATACTTGTATGGCAAATGAAACTACTTTGTACCATCAGTGAAAGCACTTGCAATTTATGTGATATTATATTTTTTTCAGATTCCTCAGTTTCCTGTCATTCCTGCAATTACTCCTCTGGCAGGACTTGACAGCCTTCCTCCAAACCTCTCTGATATGCCTGCTGCAAACGTGCCCCCCATACCTGCTCCTTCTCAGTATTTTGCTCCAGCTGTGATTTTACCCAGCCTCCCCATGAACCCCACTCTGCCTATGGCACCAAACTCCCCTGCCCTCCCCATGCAGGCAGTCAATCTTCCTCATACCACCGTGGCTTCTTTGGTTTTGCCCTGCCAAACAATAGTGCCAAATATGTCAGCTGCTACGATACCATTGCTTGCTGTGGCTCCGCCAGGAGTGCCAGCATTGCCACCGCATCATGGGGTGTCCCAGCTCCCCCAGCAGCAGATGTACCAGACCACCTTCCAGCAGATCATTCAGAGCGAAGCGCCCTCTCCCCATCACACGCAGAGCACGCAAGCTGTTTCCCAGCCGCAGCAACCTACACCTCCTCAGTCACTTCAGCCAAGTGTAATTCATCCTTCAGAACAGACTCTGGCTGCGCCTGGGGCTGGTCACCAGGTAATCCACTGGGCATGGGGCCGGTCGCTGCTGGAACGTAGGGTGGTTACTGAACACAGGCGTTCTCAGGGCTCGCTCTGGTGTAAACACACGGTGGGGAGGTTTTTTTACCTTGCTCTTAAGATGTTTTGTTAACTTCTTGACCTCGGTCCTGGAGGTGATTGCTAGAGCTGTGAAGTCAGGTGGAGCAGGTGAGGTCTTAATCCAGGGACAGGTGGATATCAGGGATATAGGGAATAATCTAAGGGGCTTTGGGAAGTGAGCAGACGAGCACTTCTTGAATTCCTTCTTCCTTCTCCCATCTCAAATACAAAAGAAGCGTGAGCTGTCGTTCTCCTGTGGCAGGAGAACCAGCAGCCGCCCAGCCTTGGTGATGCCTTCACACCAGGCTGCGCACGATGCGTAGGCTGTTGTATGCTTATGGCAAAATATGGGTGAGCTGGCAGGAGTGATAGAGTTGTTTTGATGTATAAGTGCTTTAAAACAGTAAAGGGAAATGGCCGTTCAATAACAACTCCAGAAAACTGTGTGGAAGAGGTGTATCAGACAAGAATCTAGCTGCAGATCCTTTCCCCCTTAAAAGAAATGAAGCACAAAATGGAGCTTCTAATATTAACAGTGTTTACAAGAGAAATGGAGCTTCTAATATTAACAGCGTTTACAAGAGAAATGGAGCTTCTAATATTAACAGTGTTTACAAGAGATCTGGTTCAGGACTTGAGTCTGTAAATACTTCTATTGCCATATGTGTGATATGACAACAGGAAATGCATACTGACCCAAGCAGGAGAGAGCACTAAATCTGTTAATAATAGCATTCTTGAAAATCTGTGTTCTACTACATCACTTTGCCATAACATATTGATTAAAATTCCTAACATCCCATTTCAACCTGCGATATCATGGCATCTTCAAAGCAGTACATAATTTTTAAATTTCTCTCTTCAGCCATATACTGGTACAGAAATACAGTTTGTGAAAATATAGGCAACACGGACCCCAAGACATTTACCGCTGAGCTCATTAGCCATAGTGTTTCCAATGGCTTTGCAGGGAATTACATCAGGCTCATTACGCACAACAAGCATGGCAAACAGCAAAACTGGAGAACTGATACTCCCAAACTGTCCTGACACAGTCATTATCTATCAAATAGGTGTGGAAGAATTGCATAATAATATTTTTAGGATAAAAAATAGCTATTACAAATGAAATGGACAAGTGCAGAGGAATAGGGAAAATACATTGTTCTATGTTTTAAAGTACATTTAATGGAGAGGTATTTCTGTGAATAAAGGTTTTCCGATGATGTGCAATTTTGGCAGGTGATGTTTAGCACCTCTTGAGTTCAGTTTTGCCTGGGTAAATTATACATTGAAACATTTTGTGAATTTTTCTAGTTATATAAGATTTTTAAAAAAAAAAAATTTGCTGCTCTTCTGCAAGGTACACCGCAGTTGCTATTCTAACAATTTCCACTTAGGCAGTCGTGTAACTGTTACGTGTTGCAAAGCACATCAAATCCTTATTTTTGTCCATATTAGAACTTGGAATAATAATTTCAGCTCATATCCAGAATCTGCGGAGAGCATGCAGTAACGAAATTGTGTGGCCTAGTTCTCATCTAAGTCTTGATTTTTTTTTTTTTTTTTTTTTTTTTCCCAATATATTCTCCAAATAGTCTAAATCTCGAGGTGGTGATACTTTAAAAAAAGTAAAAATTAACCAGAGTTTTATCTAGTACTAAAAAGCCTTTTTTCTTTCATAGTTTCCTTTATTTTCTTTTTCCTCTTCCCACAAGCTCAGTCCCCTTGGAAAAATACATAATGCACCTAAAAGGAGAATGTTCTGCTCTTAAATGTACAAGTCAAAAGAACTGTAATGCAGAATAACAACAGAGTCTCTAAGGTAGTTGGCATCAAATTGCATCGGTCCAGTTCCCACCCACAAAGCGCTTACGCACATGAGTTATTTTAATGCGCTGAAGAAATCCACTGAGATAGATGAAACTTTCTCTGTGCGCATAACACAACGAAGCATTGCAGGATTGGGGTCTTGGTGCTTAGCATATCAAGAGTTTAAGTTGTGTCTTAAATATTCAAACTAAATGGAAAACAATGTGTTCCATAAGACACTGGTATGTGAAAAAAAAAAAAAAAGAGTAAAAAAAGAGTTAATTGTGTGGTCTGTACCAGCTACTGGTTCTACATACATAGCGGATTTTTAAAAAATCCTGATTTAGATTATGGGTAGAGTATATTTTCCTCTGCATGGACATTGTGGTAGGCTTGTTGAAGGCAGAGCAAATAATTCAGGACGATGAATTCATAATCAAAGATTTTAATTTCTTGGCAAAATATGGCTTTGTTTCTACAAATTAAATAGTGCCTGACCAACACACACATTGTCATAATTATATAGGAAGAACTCTTAGATTTTTTTATTTGGTTGTTTCAAAGCAAGTTTAAACTCATTAAGTTCCAAGCTGAGACCACACAAATACAGTCTCACTGCAGAATTATAATGCTTTCTTTGTGAACTCCAGTGGCTTTAGCACCTTGTCATGTAAGTCACAAGCACTCTAAGTAGAGATTTGTCTTAATAGTTGTCTGTTATGTTACAGCAGATTACTGGACACACTCAGTATGCTTTGGAAGCTGGAGCCCAGGTGCCCGTGCTGCCTGTGCAACCTTCAGCAGTCATGTCACCGCCCTTGCAGTTGCAGCCTGAACTGTTGCCTCCCCGCGTTGCTCTAGAAGGCATTTCACAGATTCGTGGCAGCCTTGCTACAGCTAGTCCACCTGTCCCCATAGATCACGGTCTGCCTCTTCAGCCTTCTGGTCTGCTGCAGCTTCAGCCCGGTCTTTCCCAGCCGCAGGGTCAGCAGCTCCCAGCTCCCTGCTCAGCTGTCCAGGCAGTCGCAGAGACATCTCAAGAGGTAGAGCCGTTTCCTCTGAAGTAACTCACCAGCCTCACCTTAACCTTCTTACTTACTCCTTTGTGAAATAATGGGCTTATTTCACAAGGGAGATTATCCCCTCTCACCATATATAGAGCCACTTGTCCGAGAGGCTGATGACTCTGGGTCAGCAAGTAATTGGCTATTTCAAATGAAGCTGGAAACTGCATGTTGTACCTTGTGAAATGTGTCCTTGAAGGAATGAGGCAGCAGGACTAAGTACCTCTTTGTCCATAGCTAAGCACAAACAGAGAGATAGAAATCACTTTCTTTTAAGTCGTGGGGGGAGTAAGAAGCTGTTCTGTAGAGTTTCATCTATGTTTTGTCCAGTCTTGTTTTAAATGTCTCAAGCACTTGTGCAACCAATCATCATTTGCCTTAAGAAACTGGTTCTTCACTATGCAAAAGCTCTTCATGCTCCTGTTTGAGCCTTATTCCCATTTCATTTAGCATTGTATCCTCCTGTATTGCCTGAATTCTAGTCTAGCCCTGGGATTTTTGTTTCTTCAGATATTTGTAGGCATTCCCAACTCTCAATGGTCGTATAAGCAGATACATTTTATTGTTTTCCTTTATAAAACTGTCAGCTCCTCCTGTCTGCTGTTTTGACTTTTCTTTCCACTCCTGTAATTGTGTAACCTTCAGTCTTGACAGAATGTCACAGAACAGTTCCCTCTCTTCAACTCTTCAATAGTTATCCATAAGCAAAGCAAAACAAAGGTTTTGGCATTTGTACCAGATTTCAGTAAATAAGTCTGATTTGTTTGCCACTTCTGAATGAAAATGTCCCTCAGCAATTCTGCTTTCAGAATTGTTCCTCTTGAGGCTCTCTGTTCTGAGCTACCTTTCCTCCCAAAGTAATAGTGTCCAGCTCTTCAAACTAAATCTCTTCTGTTTTTACCCATGCTTTCATGCGCTTGTCACATGCCCTGACTACGCAGTGCAGCCTATGATTTTCATTAGAGGTACAGCTTAACTCCTCTTCCAGAAGATGTTCAGTAAGGATGCTGCTAACACTAAAACTAGTTTCTAGTTCCCCCTTTTGCCAGTCCTTCTAATGGCAGCCTTGTCAAATAAATATTCATGCTGTGATACAGAATGTTTCCTGGTGAATTTATGTTATCCTATAGGTTAGGATCCTATAGGAACCTGTCTATAGTGCTTCACTTGCAGAATCCCCAAGTAAAACCTGACTGGGTCAGGCATATCCCTTACTCAGGGTATTTCTTCTCCAACTGCCTTTTTTCTGTACGCGTAGCTCATGTCAGGTTCAGTGCTGATGCCAAAGCTACAGCCTTCAATGTAGGGTCCATCCCATTAGAGATTCTCGAAATATGAATAAACCTTGTTGTTACTGTGCAGTGTGATATGGGAGATACAAGTTATCCTATATTACCTGAGAAATCCATGCCCACTGAGGCACATGTCTGTCCTGTCACTTCATCATACCCCTAGGAACATTTAAGCACTGTTTTGCTAACTTCATTCTCATATTCCATCCATAAGTTAACTCCATTCTCTCTTTCAATTTAAGGAATCAATCCAAATCATAGGATAGTCAAATTGATCAGCGTGCTCCCCATGCTGATTTAATGACATATATTGCTAAGGTTTTCTTGGGTGTAAGAGGAGTTTCATAGCTGTATAGATTCGAAACACTGCATTTCATTGCTACTCTGCCATAATGTTTTTATCTCTTCTCTTTTGTTTAAATGTGTGGCAGTACTCACATCCAAACCAATCCAAATTGATCAGGCAAGTGAGATTTTGTAAGGCACTTGATCAAGTGCATTACTAAATTTTAGATACATTATGTCTGTGTTCTCACTGTTCATTAATTTTGCAGTTTTATTGAAACTGCAGTCAAGCTTAGCATGGCATATGTGTGGCATTATAAGCAGCGAGTGGAGTTGACTGGTTAACTGCTAAGCTTTTAACTCCAGTCTACCAACCGCTTTGGTATTAAGATGTAGTGATGACAGTCAAGGGGCTTGTTTCTAGCTGTGTGTCTATAGAAGGATTTTATAGACATATGGTTGTAAATATATCTATAAATATATATAAAATTATATATATTTATGAATACATTTGGGGAGTGTGTACATACATACATGGTTGTGTACATGCACAGGTGTGTGTGTCTGTGTACATATATGGTGTTTGTTACAGTAGGGCCAGTAGCACCATCATCACAAATTCTGTGAAAACAGGTCTCCCCGATGCGAAAGTCATGCTGTTAATGTCTGTCCTAGCATTGCAACCAGGGAAGAGGGAAGATTATAGGGAAAATTTCTATTGTGTAGAGAGCAAGAGGACATGGTATGAGGGTGGTGGTTTTAAATGATGAATTTTCATCTTTTATTTGTAAGTTCCCGAGAAATTTTCACAATAAGCCAAACAGAGTGAAAATACTCAAGATATTTCAGGAAACTATACCAAGCAATGAAGCGAATTATCTTATACTTTATATCCATTCATAAATAAAATTAGGTAGGTGCTGATGTGGATTTGTCCTGCAATCAAGTTTTTCCATAGCAGTGAGACAGCAGAAGGGAACTAGCAGATTAGTGGCTCTGTCTTAAAAAGTAGTTGTGCACAGATACTGATGCTTTGGACAGAAGTAATGCTGGGAGGGTAAAATGGGACATTTATTTTTTTCCGAATTCCAAGAACTGGTTAAACAGAATGGTTTAGGATTACTGGTGTCTCAACAGCAAAACCTTTCTTAAAGGTGTTTTTCATCTGCCAATACAATGCATTTACTTAAATGACTTTTTCTTACATTTTAGGAGCAGGCAATACAGGACAAACTTCAAACTCTGTCACAGAGCTGTGAAAGGTATCATTATAATCTCTTTGGCATAAGAAATGTTTTCTTTCTGGAGGCTGTTTTTCCTCTCTCTCTTTACAAGGCTGGGCCAAATGCCTGGCCTTTGCCTTGGCTGAGAGAAGAGTAGCAGGAGCTGACCAGAAGAAGACAGAAGGGTGCACATCTAGGGAAAAAGCTGCAAATGTTCTCTGTGCCTATTTTGGGTCCTCCAACTCTTTTAATTCTTTAGTTTGGGTGCTGCATCCTAGCCTTGATGTATGTACAACAGCTTTCATTTCAGCGTGTAACTTCTCTTTTTAAGATAACTGAAGTGGTACAGTCCCCTGTTTCGACGCTGTTGAATTTGTATGAAAACATGCTACGCTAGTATAGCTGGGTATATAGTTTATTCTCTCTTTGGGAATAAACTGGGTATGCCTGTATCACCTTCTGTAATGATCTTTCCCCAGGTATGTTACGGGGAACAGTGTATTGGTGAGAGTTGTGTGTTGAGCCACTCAATGGTATCATTATAACAACTGTTAGAACACGCGGCCAAGGCCTGTTCTGTGGTTTTGCAGTACACGAGCTCACACTTGAGCCTAGTAGTGCTAATGACAGAAGTAATGATAAATAACTCCCAGAGCCAGCTCAGCGCTCCTCAGAGACAAAAGCAAATTTCAATTTTTGCCAGCCTTGGTCTGCCTGTTTCTGTACTTAAAAGGAGAAGGGGAAGCAGCAAGGTTTGGAGGAAGCAGTGAGGAAGAGCCCTGGAGAGGAAGGCTCGCTGCTGGACTGGAGAGGGGTTGAGTGGGGGCAGTGGCTGCTGCTTTTGGGGGCAGGACTGCCCTCCCCAGGCATCTGCTGCTCCTGTGCTACAGCTCCTGCTTCAGCCCCAGCAGTAAGCCAGATTTTTCAGTGGTTGGGTATGGATAAGGTAGATATGAACAGTGTGCGTTCATAAGCAGCTGAATGCCTTGCCTGTTGCAGGAGCCAGCACCGACTTCATCCTTATTGCTTATAAAGCTTTGGGGTTAGGATTTTAGTGACCCTTTTCTATTTTCCTGAATAGACAAGATGAGTTAAGTTCATGAACTTTGAAGAAACCTCTCTCTTACAGTTTTCATTCTACCCCACCAAAAAAGTTAGCCTGACAGAAGTCAATGCAACCCTGCAACCTTAAAATGGAACCTTTTTTCCCAAGAACTTGCTGCTTTTAAATACTGTATGGAAAGTAAAATCTAATTTTTCGTTACTATAGGTTAGTTCTGGCTATAAATTAGACAAAATTAGTTCATTTTGTCTGTCTAGTCTGTTGTAGAAAGGCACATCAAATTTTCAGTCGTCTTTTGAATTCTAATTTGCCTGTTCCACAATTGTGTTTGAAAAGCTGACTTGAGTGCAGCAGCACGGAGAGCTTGTGTCAGCACCCATCTCATAGTCATAGAGGGTGATCTATAGGTAACTCAGCACTGGAGCTGGGTTGTGTTTTTGTAGAGCAGAGGGTAACAGCATGTGAATCAAATGGCTGGCAGTTGCAGCAAAGATGTGATCTAGAGTATAGCCTATGTGCAAAATATGTTCACTTTATGAGTTACACATACAAGGTAGCTGCAAAGGCAGTAGAAATAAGCTGTTCTGTGCAAGTAGTGCAGAACAAGTAAAAGCCTTAAATTTAAGAAAGGGATCCATAAGTTAGACTTAAATTCTTTTATGCCTGTGTGGCTAAATGAACGCAGGAATAAATTGTCCAGGAAGCTTATGAAATCTTATGGGAGCTTTGTAAGATCAGTTTACACAAAGCTCTGTGAAGACTGGTTTAGACAGAGCTATCATACCTTGGGGTAATAAATAGTCCGGATGGCCTTACAAGGTTCCTTCCTGACATAGTTTTTATGAACCTCTGAAAGTTTCCTGCAAATTACTTGCATGTTGACGTTTTCTGTACATGTCATATTACAATAAGGTTGTTAGCAGCTACTGTTTTGGCTGCTAAAAATGACATACTGTTACTGGCTGGTCATCTGGGATATTGTGGCATAAAACCTTCTTTCTGATCCTTGAGAGCTGCAGGGAGAGGAGAGGCAGGCTCTTAAGGGATGCTGTACCGACTTCTCACTCTTTTTCTTCATCTCTGACAAACACAAACTGACCCTGTTTAGACCTTTTGCTGTGAGTGCAGACAGGCAGGAGTTGAGAAAACTGGACCTTAGAAAAATAGGAACTTGTGCAGTTCAGAGAGGGACTGTATGGATCCCTGAAGTGAAGGGATTAGGGGGATGTAGTGATAGAAAAGCGATGGTACTTCCCCTGTGGTATTGGCAGAGATGTTAACAGATCATTTCTTAGTAGGTGTGGTAGCCAGAGTACATGCCTGACTTGGAGTAGTTCACTTACTGAGCATCTTTCAGTAGCTGGCTCAGTTTGGGCCAAAAGAGTGCAGATGTGCAGATCTGTTGTTGTGTATCTTACCTATGCATAACTCCGCGTGTGTGATGGTGGTTTTATTTTGTGGTTTTTCTTCCTGTCTCTTACAAAGCTACATGAGTCCAGACGTTGCTTCGGGTAAAGAGATGAGTGACAGCTTTGAAGGAGGAATAGGAAGTGGAAAACAAGAAGGAAAGTCTTCAAAGAAACATAAGAAATCTACACGCGCTCGTTCACGCCAGGAGAAGTCCAGCAGACCAAAACTTACTATATTAAATGCAAGTACAATCTCTCTGAGAGTAACTTCAATTTCTTTGGCTTTGCCAGAAATAACTGTTGTTAATCTTTGCCTGCAGGTTTGTAACACAGGCGATAAGATGGTGGAGTGCCAGCTTGAAACACACAATCACAAAATGGTGACTTTTAAGTTTGATTTGGATGGTGACGCACCAGAGGAAATTGCTACCTACATGGTAAGACTTGGTGATGCAGCTGCCTGCAGTCTCTTAATGCACCAAGTTGCTTCAGCCAATTTATTCTCACGTGTGCTTGTTGCCCGAGCTTTCTGGTAGCTGTGGAACAAGGCATTAATTGAAACATTACTATTTTCCTCCTTATTTTGATGTGGCCTTGTAGGTAGAGAATGAATTCATATTGCAGAGTGAAAAAGAGACATTTATTGAACAAATGAAAGATATTATTGATAAAGCAGAAGATATGCTCAGTGAAGATACAGAAGGAGAACGAAGTTCTGATCAGGGAACAAGTCCCCAACAAGATACCGACAGACTGGAAATGAATGAGGTAAGAAATTTTAAATAAAGATTTCTAGTTTGATTCCTTTTCCTTAAGAGCCAGTTACTGTAAATTAGTTTTACATCCTATTAAAAAATCCAAAAGTTTCTTAGCTAGAAAAATAATGCTTTTACTCCATTAAGATTTACAATATGAGTGCTCCTTGGAATGATGCTCCTCTTGCATTGGTATGAGGAAGCTCATTCTTCTATTTTTGTTTGTTTGTTTGTTTTAACAGGAGAAGCGGCAGTCTCAAATGAAGACACCCGTGTATCAACAAAATGGTAAATGTGCCTTTGAATACAAACTTAATCTCGAGTTTTAAGGCAGTAATGAGTTTATGCAGAAGTTTGCTAGATTCACCAGTTACTGGCGGTTGGAAGTGCATCTAGAAATATAACAGTGGTCCCTGCTGTTAGCAACCTGGAAGATCGCAGGGCTAACCTAGATGAATCTAACATCTGGGGATGTTTAGGGAAGCCCTGAGTTACACAAGCTGATAATCAGTGGTGGAAAAGTCAAGAAGGTACAGGCAAGCATACTCTTTTCACAACAATAACTATGTTTGCAAGAGAAAGCTAAGAGGTTATGTTTGCATTGGTAATTTGTTTGAAATTTCTAAGCCATAAGTTTTGGTATTACGGGGGGGATCTTGGCCTTGTGAACACAATCGTATCTCACAAGTTTTACAGACAAACTGAATAGGAAGGGAACTGGCGTTGATTCTCTCTGTAAGTGTGTGCTGGTGGGAAAAATGAAACCTCTGCTGAAGGAAGCATCGTTTCCAAAATTCTTGTTACTGCATGTGGCGCTGTGTATTTGCTCCATCATGACAGGGGAAGAAGGATAATTTAGAACTTCTTTGACAAGTGCAGAAACTGGGAATCCTCCAAACTAGACTTTCTGCTCAAAAGATCTGGTTTATTTTTTGGCCTGTAAATATCATATAATTTTCTAGTACACCTTTTTTAACATAATAACTATATTTTTACTAATGAAAGTTACAAAGTGTGTCTAGTTCTGGTTTGCCATTTACATGTGCCAGGCTTTGAGATAAGATGTGGAGGGAAATAGTAGCTAGAAAACTTCCAACATGGAAGAGTGTCATGGTTTAACCCCAGCTGGTAACCAAGCACCACGCAGCTGCTCACTCACTCCCCCCACTCAGTGGTATAGGGGAAGAGAATCACAGAAGAAAAAAAGGTAACACTCCTGGGTTGTGATAAGAACAGTTTAGTAGAACAGAAAGGAAGAAACTAATAATGATAACAACAACAATAATAAAATGACAAGAATAATAAAAGGTTTGGAATATAGAAAACAAGTGATGCACAATGTAATTGCTCATCACGCGCTGACCAATGCCCAATTAGTTCCTGAATAGCAATCTGCAGCCCCCCCCCAGCCAACTTCCCCCCAGTTTATATACTGGGCATGACATCACATGGTATGGAATACCCCTTTGGCCAATTTGGGTCAGCTGTCCTGGCTGTGTCCCTCCTAACTTCTTGTGCCTCTCCAACCTTCTTGCTGGCTGGGCATGAGAAGCTGAAAAATCCTTGACTCGGTATGAACACTACTTACACTGATGTTTTCAGTTGTTGCCGTTATCAACATTCTTCTCATACTAAATCCAAGACATAACACTATACCAGCTACTGGAAAGAAAATTAACTCTGTCCCAGCTGAAACCAGGACAAAAAGTTAAGCTGGACAAACTTTACAAAATTAACAAATTTTTCATTGTGAGAAAACCATCCACAGTACCGTTAATAAAATTTTCATGTTTGTAACTATTACCCTTCTCAAAGTATGAACACTTGAAAATAAATTTTCAAATAACTTAAAATACATGGCAGAATCGTGAGGCATCACTGTCTCCCTTCCAGAAGGGATGAGAATCAAATTAGGAGCCATTGATTTAATCTTAGCTAATACTGTAGAAGTTCTGATTTTCTTTCTAAACACGGAAATTATGACTAGGGTTTGACAGATGATCTGGAATGAATGGGAACTTTTGTGTTTACTTTTTATTTTCTTTTCATCTCTAGTTTTGCATACTGGAAAAAGGTGGTTTATTATATGTCCTGTTGTGGAAAATCCCACTACTGATGCACCAGAATTTTCTCCACCGGTACCTCAGAGTACACAGCAGTCTGAAGGGCCAGGTATTTACAAACTTTATAGAAAATGTTTTCTTCTCAGAAGCTGCTGTGTAGCCTTCTTCTATTCTCACCTGACTTAGCTGTGGTTGTTTCGCTTCATAGTCAGAGGAAGAAAATGATGAATTTTTTGAAGTCATGCATTTTAAGTATGTTCCTGGTATAGAACCAAAGTAGGAATGTTTATTTGAGTTTCAGGAAAGTCTCAGTATTTTAACTGTGCCTTACGCTGTATGGTAGCTGAAGTTCTAGTCACTGATATTTTAATAAGCAGTGTCTTTTCAGTGATTTTTTTTTTGCATAACCTGCAATTTTAGATTCTAATTTGACTTGTATAACAGTTATTTTCTGACCACAAGCACTAATGTGTTACAGCTAGATGTTGTTATCACTGCAGCTAGCCAGGAGGTTTTGCAGTGACCTTCTTTCATTCTGTGTGGCTCATGAAAAAGTTAACCTGATGTTTGTGTTCCTACTAGACCTGGAGCAGTCGGATGATCAGCAAGCAAGCTCTGTGGTGACAGACCCGCCTGGTGTCTTAGCTGGTCAGCAGCTTCCCCTGCAAGTAGGTGTATGTGACAGCCCCATTGGAGCCTCTCCAGCTTTGGCACAAGTTCCTGCTGCAGCATCTTCCACCAGCTTACCGAGCCAGGCGGAGTTCCCAGCTCCGGCACTACTGGGACCTGCTCCAAATATCCTGGAGCAGGCAGCTGCTAACAGCGGTCAGCTGGAGTATTCTGCACTGAAGGCAGCGATGCCCACTCAGCCAGGCACCCCTGCCCCCCGTGCCACCATGCTGGAGGAGCCTTGTGACACTGCCCCTGCTCCGCAGCACCTGCAGCCGCAGGCCGACGAGGGCACGTGTGTCCCTGACGTGGAGATAGCATGTTGCAGCGTTGGGCCGCACAAGCCAGTCCCGGCAGCTCATGCAAAGGCGACAGAGCTCTGCCCACTCCCTCTGCTCCCAGACGCTGTCGTTTTGGAGCGGCAACCTGCGGCGCAGGTCCCTCACCTGCCAGAGGCCAGCCAGCCTGGCACGGCACAGCACTCCTTCATGAACCAAGCGTTCCCTGCAGCCACCGTGGCTGATCCTCTCGGTCTGGCAGGGTCTCAACTCCAGAGTCCCACTCAGGTGCCGGTGGCCGCATCCCAGCAGCATGTGATGCTGTCCCAAGTGCAGCCTGTAGCCTCCGCTGGCATGGGGATCAGCCTGCTGCAACAGCAGCAGCCGAGCACCGCCGAGTCAGACGGAGAGGGACCACCCAGGGTGGACTTCGTTGACAACACAATAAAAAGCCTTGATGAGAAATTGCGCAATTTACTTTACCAGGAATATGTTCCTACTTCTTCTGCATCAGCAGGGACTCCAGACACCTCTGTCCCACTAGAACAGGGCGACACTGAATTTAACTTGCCACCTTTTCCTGAAGACCAAGTTCCCACACTGGCGTTGGATTTGAGAGAACCAGGCCATAATGTTACAGATACCGGCCAGGGGGTGAAAGCTGCTGCTGAGGCCCAGTCGGTGCCGCTCATCCCACCCGACATCTCACCCTACCCAACACCGGTTAGTCCAGCAATGACTCTGCCCTTTATACCCCGAAATCCACCTGTTAAGCGCAGCACCAAAGCAGAGCTCAGAACTGACAAGCCTGTGGTAGGACATGTACAGATTTCTTGCTTCTCTAAACTTCTTATGTTTCTGCTCCTGGGTATATTACCTTTTATCTGTTGACTGCTTTCCAGTGTGAAGGTTCTCTTAAATTTTTACTGTCAGATGCATTCTGACTCCTTTTACATAAATGCTTGTTAGCGAAAGCCAAACTTTTCCTTTGGGTTTAAAAGTGGTGTATCATCTTAATTCATTCTCCTCCTCTTGTGTCCTGTTTCTAAAGCAGGCAGAAACGTGATGATTTTTTTGTAGTTTACGAATGTAAAACACAAGGGGTATAGTCATTCAAATTCTGATGAAAACAGTCATGCTTCAATAGGAAGTTGGGTTTTTTTCTATAAATTAGTGGCAGTGATTATAATACCTGCCTTCCAAGTCAGTCTGAATAAAATAAACACTTCAGGAGCCTTTGCTTTGTTCAAGTACTGCAGCTAAGGGAAGACACTCCATAGGTAGAAGCTTGCTCTGCTTCCAGGAATAATTTCTTTTGTCTTCCCCTGAACTTGGCAGAGCAAGACTTCACTGGGAAGCATCTAAGGAAAGCTGGAGCAGGTGGTCTGGGTTGTTATTTACTCAGTCTCGACTGTGCACCTGTGTTGCATTCTTTCAGCTAAAATCCTGAGTTTATGAAATTCAACAGATTTGCAGCACTTTCTGCTAGAACATTAGTGCTACTTTTCAAGTAGCACTTCTGGAGATAATTACATCACCACTAGCAAAGATGAGGCTGTTCTGTGTAGTGTCAGCTGGATGAATTGTATCAACTGCTTGAGAGATGCTGTATGTTACAGGAAAGACAGCTGAGCTTCAATAATACTTTAAAGCATATTGTTTAGAATGATAAATTACTTTCTACAGCAGATAAAACTCTCTCTCTATGAAAGTGTTATGTCTCTCTAGTAATTTGAATTTGTCCTATTAAAATCTGTGCCAATAAGAAAAGAGACATAGAATTTCTGAAGACAGACATACAGATGAAGAATTGGACGGTCTGGCTGGAAAAGGAAACCAGAGCAAAACCCAAACTGATACATATAATTCAGTGCCCGGTTTTTAGTAACTTAGCCTGCAGTTCCCTCTGTGCCACTGCCACTGCTTTTTTCTTCCAAAGGAGGAAAAAAAATAGAGGAGTTGAAGGAAAAGCTAGAAGGCCACCTCCACAGACACTATAAAATAGTTGAATATTCCACAACAGCATGAGGGCAGAGAGGGAAGGAGAATGCATTGCCTTTCTGCTTTGTGCGTGAGACTGAACTTCTTTTTCTTTTTTCTTTTTACCAAAAGTTTGAAAAGTCGGAGGTCACCAGCATCGGTGCTTATTCCTCAGAAGCAAGAGGTGGGTCAGCAAGCAGAAAAGGTAATGCTCCTTTCAGTGATGAAGAGCAATGATGCGTCTGTACTACTTCGTGGTCCTCTTCTCTGGTGTCCCCTTACTGCTCACCCTTCTGGTTAACTGCAGAGCACTGCCCAGCACAAGGCATTGCCAATCCTATTTGTAATATAAGTAATATTAAACATCTCATTTCTGTCAAGCTTCCTGGAAAGAAACTGCCTCACAGGCAAATTTATTTTAAACCATAAACATATAATACATGTCTGTGGTGCAGGTATAGAGTATTCACATGGAAGGCTACGTTCCCAATAATAAATTTCCAGTGCCCTTAAAAAATCCAAACAGAAAGTCCATCAGATTTCCTGGGCTTCATAAAAATGTATTGACAAAAATAACATGTTTGAGGATAGCCCCTCTGGGTGGAAGCCAGTAAGATTTTCAAGAAAGTCCCACGGAGAACTAGTAAAGAGTACTTTTATTCAGGTACTTGTAGATAAAACAGCACTTCCTATAGTAACATAGTAGGAGCCATAGTAAGAAACTGAGTGTTTATTATGCTCCATTTACCTGTCTTGCAAGTCATGGGAAGTTTTAAGGGCTGAGGAACCCAAAACTGCTCCTGCTGTCATCATGGGTGGGGTTGTGGAGGGCTTATATATTTCTTTGCGACTGTCGTAGCAAAGCTGGCTACCAGCTTTGTGTGACAACGTAGATCATTCTTGTCCTGGTGGACATAGATCATCCACTGCTTCTAGGTCTGTGTGAGAGGGGCAAACTTTGGGTAGCCTGCATTCATCTGTCTTGCTATGGACAAAGAAGAGAGTGTGCAAGTGGAATGTAGCACTGTGTAGTAAAATTAATGTATCTTAGATACCATCAAGCAGTGATGTATTTCACTATTTCAGAACTATGAAGTGACAGATTTTTGCCTTATGTTCACTCTGTGCAATGTGCCATAAGAAAGCAGCTTTCTGAAAAGCTTGCCTTTATTGGTTTAACTTCAAAACCAGTGTCCAGGTCATGAAATAATAGCATCCTGATTACTGCCACTAATATTTTGCTTCTTGCATGCTTCTGTTGTCTGAGCGGCCATCTTTTGAGCTTATAATTTCCACTTTCAGCAATGTGCGTTTAATTCATTTCATGCACTTTTAATTGTTGGTGTCAGTGTCTGTCAAATGAAAGGTGTGAAATACCGGTCCATCTGTGGTCAGCTGCAGCATTTTGGCATGCATAGCCAAGTGCAATTACTTTTTCGAGACGTCAAGAACACCTTAGTAATGCAGGCCCAATGTACCACGCAGATTTCATTCTTCTTCAGGTTTTCTCCTTAAAAACTTTCAACTGATTAATGAAATTCCACACTCCTATTATTACTTGAATTCCCCAAATCAGTAGATTGAAGAGAGTGCCTACCCACAGATATTTTATATTGTCATCAATATTGCCTCCTGCATTATAGATCCTGTATTACAGAGATTGGCTATTTAAATTATTCTTCAGTGCTATACTTTAACACACTTCAGTTTATCACAATAAACATGTTGGCTTTTATTATACTAAAGCATTCCAGACATGAATTTATATTTTTTTTCCCAACGTGTAAAACAGGTTCAGCTGCAAGCATCGGTTCAGCTCCTGCTGCTACAACAAAAGGCCTCCTTCAGGTAACCAGAAACTAGGAGCAGTTTTATGCTTGATTGTTACAGTTACTTTCAAAATTAATCTCTGTTACTTTCTCTAGGTTGCCCCTACACCATCAAGCGTAACTAAACAGATGGAAAATTCTAAAAGGAGCGAGAAGGCAAAGACTATGACTTCGTCTGCACACACAGATAATGTAACACAGATATCTACAGCAGATGGGGTGATAAATAACCTTCAAAGGGATGACTCTCTAGACTCTGGTTCCTATGGAAAACAGGCTGAAACTCATGAAAGCAGTACACCAGCCAAAACTATTGGCAGGTTTTCAGTAATCAGCACGCAAGACGAATTAACTTTAACAGCACTGCATTGCTTAAGGTTCTCGGCACCCCCAGACGTCTATTTGGATGAGCTACCTTCCAGCCCTGATCTGAAAACAGCTGTCCGACGGGTGCAGACAGCCTCTTCTGTCGATGTCCTCTGTGACCAGGGTTCAAGTGATTCTGCTGATGAGCCTTTCCATCGTCAGTCAGCTGCTGCTGCCCAACTGTCCCCCCCAAGCAGTAGTGCAGCCACTGACTTAATTAAAAAAGCAGCTGCTTTTCTGCAAAGATCTGGCAAAGCTAGCTCGCCAGGCCTTGATTCACCTAACGGGCAAGGAACAAAAATTCCTACCATCAACATAACATCTTTCCATTCACAGTCATCATACATGAGCAGCGACAACGACTCGGAATTTGAAGACGCAGATATGAAGAAAGAATTGCAGAACCTGAGAGAAAAGTATGTTGGGTTTGCAAACAATGCTAGGGAAGCTTGTGTTAAGATACCTGGGCAGCATCTCTGCACATGATGAGCAAATATGTGGTTTTCATAGCTGTGATGAGTAAACTGGTTCTGGGCAAATTAGGCATCGCTAGGACCTTCCCCCAAATGTCACACTGCATCCTTTTATGCATCACTTTATTTGTCAGTTCCATTTAGAAGAATAATTCAATAATAACTTTTTTAAACCCCAAAATACTTCTGCTGCGATATCCAGTTTCCTTACTGAAAAGCTATGTTAATATGGTAGCACACAATAGCACTTGTAATGGATGTGATAGTAGGTTCCCACACGGACGCTATTTAAGGCAGCATAAAAATAATCTGGATGCCTGCGTAGACAGCTGCTGTAGTGTTCCCCTCATGCCCTTCTCTGCAAGGGTGATTTAGACTATCAGATCTACAGACCCATCACTATTCCCAGACTTGCTTTTACAGTAGATAACCTAGTATCTATTAGGCGGGTAAGACCCTTGCTTTGCCTCCCATCGGATCTCTCATCAAGTCATTGGTCCAGTCTCAGCGGGAGGCTGGGTGATCCTGGCAGGAGTCTGTCATGCTGCCGGTTCTGAGAGCTAGCTTCTTTAAATTTGAATGTTTTCTTTCTTTCCTGGTGGGTGAAGGGTCAAAACTAGCATTAGATGCTAGTTTAACCAAAATGTTCAACTTTATTTTAAGGTATAATGGTTTTATTGAATACAGATGATGCATCTTTTTAAAACACAACTACAGTAATGCAAAACCTTTAAACTGACTTTATGGCATCATGAAATCTGCATTATAAATAAGGTAATGATTCATGTGCTAATGGCATTTTTATGGGAAGCATTTTTAGTTTTCTTCATGTTGAACTTCTTCAAACTGATGTACATGCCTTGAGAGTTAACTTTTTTGAAGCCACTGGTTTGAAGAGAGAAATTCTGGAATAGTTTGGAGTTCCTGTCAGATCTCATGTAAAATCAGTTGATTTTACTGAGGATGTTTAAAATCTTTTTAGCTGTCCAGGATTCTGTTTTATAAATGAATATTTGAGAAGTCAGTCACCACATATGCCACATGGATTGTTATAACTTCACATACTTTTGGATGAGCAGTTGATTGTTTTATAACCAAAGACTGTTTTGTTTTTTATAACTAATTATGCTGTCAAGATGTGCTCTATTAAATAAATCTCTAGCAGAGGTTTTGGTTTTTTGTTTTTTTTTTTATGTTTAGGCATATGAAAGAAATTGCTGAACTTCAGACTCAGCAGAAGAATGAGATAGAGGCACTGTATATTCGGTTAGGAAAACCCCTTCCTCCCAACCTAGGGTTCCTTCACTCAGCCCCACCAAGCGGCCGTCGCCGAAGAACCAGCAAAAATAAATTGAAAGGTGGAAAACTATTAAACCCTCTGGTCCAGCAGCTCAGGAGTGGAACGTCAAGCACAAGTAGGTGCACTAGGTTGCTTTCCATATGCATGTTGTTTGTGTCGGTTGTGGTTCTGCTGTGTAATTGCATGAACTTCAGGAAAGGCACTGAATTTTTATTGGTTTTAATACTATGACTCAAGTTTGCATACTGCAAACTGTTTTTGAAGTGGGCTTCCTTTGGGACAGGCTTATTACAGCTGCCCAGTGCTGAACCATACATACCTTCTCTGTGTTGGTTACAATGCTTGGCAGAGAAGCAATATTCCACTTCAATTTGGAATACAGCCTGGTTACATTTTCTCTTTCCTTCTCCAAATGCAATTTATTAATGTTTGTGTTCACTTCTTAGGTGCTGTTATCCTCTATTGATTATACACTGTATCTTGTTGTTTATTTTTTCCTAGAAGATGCTGTATAGATAAGATTGGATTGCATTTGCTCCCTCAAAGGGTGGGAGGTAAAAACAGTTATCAAACTGTGATAGATGCTTTGACTTTCTGAAGTAGTTTGAGATTTTTCAAACAGTAGTACAGTCTTGAGTCATTATCTCTTTGGAAAGTATGAAGATATAATTCAACTGGGAAATGCTGATATACCCCCATACCTATTTCTTCAACAAAATGTAGAATAGAATATGAATCCTTTTTGTTCAACTCAGTTTATGCTGTTATTTAGAGGAGCAGCAGCACTCCCAGCACTAGCCCTGTATTTCAAACCTGGTAGCTCTTGTTTTCAAAGGCACTGCATCACAGGTCCACTTCGAATGTTATTGCATCAATCTTAATTATAGACAGAGTGTTTTGGAGGTTTTTGCTTTTAATTAAGTATTTCAGCTGAGATAGGAAAAGCAAAGACATTCAGAGGCAAGATGTTCTGTGATCCATCTTGAATCTCAGTATTCTTGCCTAGAAGAACTGAAGCAATGTTTAATGCTTTATACCTCTTTAGCTGCTGCTTGGCTGACATGCATAGGTTTTATTTCTTTTCCTTGTGATCAGATACTCTGAATGTCTGTTATCGTTGGTCCATTCATTTTCCAGTTTGTTCTTGGGTTCTCTCTAGCCATTTTCCCCCTCTGTCTATTCACAAAACCCATGTCTGTCTCCATTCATGGATCTTGGCTCATACCAGTGTGCTATTCCAGTCCAAAGAATTATAGCTTATTTTTGCATAAAATGTCCCAATTCTCCTTTTTTCTTTTTTATGTTTTCTCCTTGTGACCTTCAGTTAGAGAACAGAAATCTTCTCTGTCAGGCTGCTACTTTTGTGCATGCTTTCCTTCATGCATTTCTTCCGTGTTATTTTCTAGTTTTTTGACACACTGTAAAGTTCGCATTATCTTTGGGAATTGGTATTCATGCCTGAGTCTTCTCATCCTTGAGTATGTAGATTCCTCATTTTTTGGCCTTCCTAGATCCTTTCTCAGGGATCAAGGGCAGGCAGTTTCTAATACAGTTACTCATGGAATTGTCATTTCCACTGTCAGATGCTTTTGCTGATGAATCTATGTAACAAATGATTACAAAGATATTCTGGTGGTAAAGCCTCTTTACCTGAGATATCCATGTAGATAGGTAGATAAAAAAAAATAAAAAGTTCCTCATGTCTTTGCAGCAGCTTTTTATTTCTCTCCATTTGCTTGCTTTCACCTTTCATGTTTGAGTCAGCCATTCTCTGCGTTCATCCTCCTACACAGGCACTTCTGCAGCTCTCACTTTATTTCAGCAGTGTTCCTTGTGAGGTCCTGACTCCAGCCTTTCTGAAAAATGCAGAAAAGAAACTATAAAAATCAAACCCACTCCATCACCTTCTTGGAGAAAGTGGATCAGCGATAGTATGTGTAGATTATTTTCTGGTGCAGGCTACCTGTAAAGTCTGTGCTTCATACAGTACTTCAGAATTGTAAACCGCTGTTCCTCTTGGTGGCAAAATAATGATTATTTTTAGGCACGGATTTTTATGCAGTGGTTTCCTAGCATTTGCCATTGTATGCATTTTGTTTGTTTGCTCTTTCAGGTAATCTTTCAGACTCTAAAGACTCACCCCACAAAGAAACAACTAAAACTCAGCCTGGATCTCCCGAAGCAGCAGCGGTAACTTCACCAGCATCAGCCACCTTTGGGAAGGCTGTTCAGACACAGCAGCCGTGCTCTGTCAAAGCCTCTTTGTCTTCTGACATCTGCTCCGGCTTAGGCCCCGAAGGAGGTGATGTGAACGCAAGCTCTGGCCAAGGTGATTTTTTCATACCAGCTGTTCAGCATGTCTTCCAGCACATGCTAAAATTAGTTCGCTTCCCTTATGCTTGAACTTTTTAGGAGTGGATTTCACTTCTAGTGATATAAGAACATGAACCTTTGACAATCCAAATTACTGGCTTATCTTTAAAAAGATCATTGCAGTATTGTCAGAAGAACAAAAGTAAAGTGTCTTACCAAGTGTTAAGACTCAACACCCAAGAAGGCATGCTAATTTTTAGGATGGAAATACCTTTCATTTTTGCCAGCAGTGGCTTTATACTGACACCTTTTCTGGAGTCTGCCTTACAGATTTCTGAGAAAAAAGAAAACAAAAAAGATACAGAAGGATAGGAGATTGTTTCCTTTGGTTCATGTGGGGCTTTTTTTTTTAGCTCCTTGATACTGGTAGACCCAGAGTTCCTCATTATAAACTACCAAACCATCTTGGTCATGAGGGGGGGGAAAGAAAAAAAAAAAAAAAAAAGGCAAACCAAAACCAGAGAACTAAGTTATTTTTCCTTTATCTAAGGGGTTAGATTTGTGCATGATTTTGGAGTCCTAGCTAAACGACTGTAGACTGGCTGTGTTCCCCAGTCCCGACCTCTGATACTTCTGTGTATTGCACACCTCCGTAGGCTTTGACTGATCTTGTTGCCATGCATATTGGAAGTTATAATGATGATTAAAATACCTTCCTCTCATTGCACATCCTGCCAAACTAATCTACAAAATATCTATCTGTCCTCTTCTGCTGTTATTGCATCCTTTGTGTATGGTCAATTAACTTACTCCTCTTTGGCAAAGTTAAAATGGAGATGTGGATGTTTAACTAACAAAGCTGATTTGACTGATGGTATAGGACATCTGATCGCAGCTACTTGTACTTTATAAGTGTCTTTGTTTTCTTCCCTTTATATTCATTTGCAGGCTGGACGGTTTTCCACCAAACGTCTGAGAGAGTGACCTATAAATCTAGTAGCAAACCTCGTACCAGATTCCTCAGTGGACCTGTGTCTTTGTCCATCTGTTTGTATTTGTTCTTTTGTATTTTATCACAGTCCATCTTTCTTTTACCCCCTTTTCCAATTCCATGTTTTATATCTCTAATATGTTTGGCAGGATGCCCCTTTTTCTGACCCATCTTTTCTTTCTTTTTATCTTTCTTTTAAGTAATCATCATGAACACACCTTATTTATATTAATTTTTCATACGAAAGCTTTTTTTGCACTGCTTTTGGCTCGTGCCTGGGCACCAAAAGCATGTGTGGAAGATCTCATCATTTATTATATAGCCTTATGGTAAATTTTACCCTGGACTTATCAAAGCTTTTGTACGTTATGTGATTTATGTTGAAGTAATTTTATTTGCAATGTGGCAAATATACATGTCTGCTGTCCCGGTTCCAGCGACAACAAAAAGAAATCCATCCTTCTGTAGACGAATGGTCTCTTTCACACATGTTTGGAGTATGAAGACATGCATGTAGCAAGCTGATACAATACTAGAAGGTCACTGAAGGGTATAACTTCCATACAAGGGCTGTATTAACACGATATACAGTACTGTTTATATCCACTCTATTTTCTTTAATTTTTTTTCCCCACTCTTTGCATGTGGAAATACTGAGACAATAGTGCTCCAGCTAGTTCTTTCAAAATCTGTTTTCTAGGTGGGCTTTTCCCCATGCATTCACTTTAATTACTTTAAGTGAGCAGTTTTTTATATACTCGTAAGCAGCAGGAAGATCTGGTTACTCCAAGGGAGAGTACCATCAACTTTTTTTGTGTAAGTTGATCTGGCTGAAGCACTTTACTCAGTTTATTTTCTTATGACCTTATGTGACCTCAGAGATGAAGTCAATTAGCAGTTCATCAAAGCATAAATCAGTAAAAACCAATATCAGATTTTCAGATGATACTTTGAAATGGATTGCTAGGATCCAGTATTTTTTGTTTCAAATAATTGTGCACCTGCTATTTGTACCCTGTTTGTATGACTTTGAAAGTAATTGGCAATTCAACCAAATGATATCAAGCTATTTAATTAAAAAATTAAAGACTTTTTTACCCAATCATATATGCTGCTTTTTAGGCAAACAGATTTTGCTTGTACAATAAAGATATGTTGTGCTGAACAGGTACTATAGGCCACTTACATATAACATTAGAAAGGCTAATAATGTTCTTGAGAAAATGTTTGGTTAACTAACTGTTCATTTGCATTAGTATCAGATCTCCTGTTGGAGTTCTACGTTGCTCATCATTATCCAAGTGGTACAGATCAAAGGCACAAGACCACTCAAATACACTCCTCCTGATTTTATAAATAAACAATATTTTAAGAAAATAATCTTGATTTTTTTGTTTGAGGTCCCTAAAAGTCCAAGCAGTCAGGCTCTTGAAAATGGATGTTTACTGCTCGGCATACTGAATTTATTATCGTGTGAGTTTTTAACAACTGCTGAAGTTGTGAGACAATTTTGCATTCAGGGTTTTTTTCTGAGAACCTGAGGGGAATTCTCAGTTCACAAATTTTCCCATTTGGTGTTATAATGGACACAGTAGTTTCTTCCTCTGCACATGTAATTCCCAGCAGTCGTTCCATTAATCTTTCAAAGAATTACTATTCAGTAGGATGCAAAAAGACTGGGAGATGGCAATTAAAAACCAGCATATTAAAAATGTTTGGGTGCATGGATATTGTGAATGAAACCAAGGGGATATGTAAATCCTTCAAATCGTGAAGTTTCCCGATGCTTAAATAACTCGGCACGACTAATTGCTTTCTGTTCTCAGCCCATATGCTCTCTTCTCGGTTTCTTCTGGGCGAAGCGTTTGGAGAGGAGGTTTGCACTCCCCCATTTCTGAGTCATACGAGGAGATGGACTGAGTTTCAGGCACTTAACCCTGACACATCCATCCAAAGTCACTGCTGCTCAGAGAGTGCAGCTTAGTTTCAAATACTGCCTGTCACTTGAGTTGCTAGACAGTTTTCCACAGTGGAATTACTGGTAGGTTTTGATGGGGATAGGAGGTTATTTTAGCCAATTTTCCCAGTGAGTCCAGGGGGTAGGTAGGGTGTATGTGAAGGAATGAAGATGGGGCTGCATGTGGCCCCATCATTCCCCAAGGGCAGCTGGGGCTGGGACTGCTGCTGGAAGGATGTATGGCTGGTGGTTCCATCAAGCCAGTATCCAGAGCAGCCATGACCACGGGCCTCAGGAAGAATAGTGCTAGATGCTGTTGCTGCTGGGAATGCCAGCTGGCTCATGCTCCTTCCCCTCCAGAAGGGACATGGGTTGACCCAGCATGCAGGCAGAGCCAAGCGCTTGGACTAGGTGCTAAACACATTTGCATCTTTGCCGCACACTTGAGGAAGGAGAGCAAGTGTCGGACGTAAGGGGCTGGGATGCGGCTGGCCAGTGCTGGCAGCTCGGTGCCGTGTCGGGGCAGTTCAGGGTCCTGGGTCTGTTCCACACATTGAGGTTTCCCTGGAATTTTTTTTGTTTGAGAGCTGTTGGGAAAAGTTGCGCTGGATTTTCAGAAATGCTCTGAATCTAGACGTTTGATTAAGGAAAAACAGCCCTTTGGGGAGCATTGGATATTCCAGTGTTAGGCCTGTACTGTGTTAGCAGACAAATTAGCAGCACGCTTTTAAAAAGAAACGTTCAGATGCATGAAAGATAATTTTACAAATATCTTGCCCTGGTTACGAGATCCATCAAACTTCGAACACTTTCACAGTGTTCTCCAAGAATTGCTTTTTGATCTGTTCCCCATGTCCAATGTTGACTCATTTGTACTTTACATGGAATAAAACATTTTTGATGGGCTTCAGCATAATTTTAGCCTGAGCTCCTTCTCTGGGTTAAATTGCAAGGGCATCTTAGGGAAGAGCGCGCTGATTGTGAGTGGAATTTTCAAAAGATGCAGTTGGCTTAGACTTGTAATCCTGTGTAAAGCAATTTTTTGTCAAGTCTGTAGTAATTAATATATTGTATGTGCATGTGCAGTTATGGAAATGGTTTAATTTATTGCCATTTCTATTTTATTTTAGCTTTCAAGCTTTTTGTCAGCTAGAGTGTAAATATGGGACAGTGGATTTTTTCTGTCCTGTATGTTATAATAGCTACTTAATTTCTCAGATAAGAAATCTGGAATTGGAGGTAAAACACTCTGCTGAACTTTTGCAGTCTTAGATTAAGTCTTAATTATGATTCATCTCCTTAACTTTACAGCTATTAAACACCTTGATTTTAGAAGTAATACAATTAAGCTGGTGAATTAGCTTTACCAAGTGCGTTTTTAATTGAATTTGAATTTAAAACCAATCATAGCTGATGATTGTCAGTCCCTGCTTCAGGCAGTATTCCCACTTAGATAATGTTTCTCATCTCCCAGGCAACATGCTGGAGTGATACGGTTTGGAAGAAATAGCTCTCTTTTTGGTGATTGACTGTACTGTAATATTTTCCTTAATGTCGGCTCCACTCACAGGTATTTTGTGTATCTGTCTACCATCACTGTTCTCTGTCGCTTCCCCACACATATGGGGGCCCCAGGTTTGATTTAGCACCTGAGGTGCATATAAACTTGTGACTTGGTTTTCAGGAAGCAGAGGGGTTGGTGATTAAACTTTTTTACATGCATTTGAGCACGTACTGTAGTCAGCTGCCTGCTTTTATTTTTCACAGGCAGTTGCTTTTCATTTGCATACATATTGTGCTAAATACTACCTATTACTACATGCAGAAATGCTGCAGAATAGTTAAGAAAATAGCATTTTAGTATTACTGCCACTGATGTTTCCATAATGGGAGTTGCTAGTTAACTTTGAGATAGGCAAGGTAAGGTATATCTGAGGGAAAAGAGGGGAAAAATTTTAAAAATACAACGCAGATTGTTGAGTTGTGAATGTGACTTGTATTTGTGATCTAGGCTTTGAGATGAGAAATTAAACTTGGTCATGCTTGCATAAGACATTACTGTAGTCATGCCCTTCTGATTTTCCTGGAATAGAAACCTCATTAAACTATATGAAATAATAAGAAAATCTTTCAAAGCAATCCTTCTGTTCCTCCTCATGCCACCCATATCAAAGCACAAACATGTCTTCTCCCTTTTTTTCCTCCCTCTTTACTTTTTCTTCCTCAGTCTCTGACTGATGTCTCTCCTTTCTCCTTTGAAGACTCATTCAGAGCCTATGTCAACCTGGACCTGCTATCTTCAAGTTTAAAGCTGCATTTCTGGCACAGTAACATAAAAATATCTATGCTGGTTTGCTGTAGAGAAAAAGCACATCCATCCTGTATCTTGCTTTTTGCCCCTCTCTCTGATTCTGCTCATGTTTTCAAGTGCTTCTTCACAATAAACTTGCCATGCCCCATGTCAGATACTCATCTCTTCCCATACCATAACAATATTCTTCTTACCAAGTCCAAAATACCTTTCAGGAAATTTGGCACTCACATAGAAACGGTGCGTATGTCTGGCAAGATCTAACAGTGAAGTAGGGTTCTTGGTACACTTCTGGCACTCTGTCTATCCAACAAAATATGTAAAATCATTATGAAGGATGTAATGAGATAATAATGAAAAAAACATGTAGTTTGGTTAAATGAAAACTCAGCTACTCTGCTGGTTTATTTTTCTGCACTTGGACAAGGCATAAGGGAAACTCATTCACAGTTACTTTCAACTGAAGTTCAGAATCTCACATTTAGACACAAATACTACTAATAAAGTATTTGGAAACAATTGGCCTCAGACCTGCAGAACAATGTATCTTTTTGGACTTGTAAAACAGGACTTTTAGGTTTGTTTTACAGTTTGTCTTTGCAGCCAGACTAGCTTGACTTGTTCCTGAAAGCATTTTTGGCCTCCTATCACAAACTGAATTGACATCATTTCCTGCATAAATAGAGTAGGAATCAAAACCTCCTATTAGGAAGCCAAGGCAATTTGGGAAAAAAAAAAAAGAAAAGGTGAAAAAACCCCAAAACCAACCAATCAAACCCCAAACCACACCAAAAAAAATTCCCAACACCCAAACAAAACCCCCCAAAAAAACAAACGCATCTTTAAGTCATGGGACTTTGCTTTTGGCACGCTATTGTACTTCTCAAAGCTTCTGAATGGCTGCACATTAAGAAGGGTTTGAGCTGTCCAGTTATTTAGACTACCTTTACTCACCTGAACTGCTGACTTTGTCTGTCCTTTCTTGCATAATAACTATTTTTTGATTGCTTAAAAGTACAGAAGCTTGTCCATCAGATTTGTTGTGTTTAGTCTTACCTAATTCTGTATGTCTTGTATTGTTTTACCTTGTAGGGTCCACCTTGAAACGACTATGTCTAGGCAAAGATCACAGTAGTAGTAACTATCCCATTTTTGTTTCTCAGTATTTCCTTCATGGCATGGGATGTTTTTTGCTTTTTTTTTTTAATTATTTTTTACTAAAAGCTAGTTGTTTAATAAATAGAGCTGATGCACTTATACTGATATGAAATTAGAATGTATAATTTGTGATACTTTCACAATAATGCATGTGCTGTGATGTCTTGGGAACCACGCATGCTGCAAGACAGTTGTGGTATTCTTTGTGTGTGAGACTGTGCACGCATGCAGCGAGAAAACTGGATTCAGTGTTTGTCTTTCTGAAATACACACCTTTATATGACTGCAGTTCTCTGCTGGAGGAATTTATAGCTTAAAATTATCTTGTTCCTGTTGAGCTGCATGAAATATTAATCACTAATTGAAGAGCTTTCCTGTCAAAATACTTACTTTTCTCACTGGTCCCTTTCCCCAAGCAAAGGAAAAGGAAATGAGCAGTGTTCACTTAGACGTTATGTTGCAGGTTGAATGCATGATCATTTAAAGGTTATTAACGTATTTTATATAACCATAGGACTAAATAGTTTACTCGGTTTCATTGGCTGGTAACTGATTAACAGAAAAAAGAAGACTGAATGTTCATGTTTGCTTAATATAGTAATTTTACTACAGTTCTATGAACTTTTTGCTTGGAGAGATGGTCTTTATTTCAAGTCTTTAGCTATATCAAATATGTTAGCTGAAAAGTTACTTTATATTTTCTGCCTAGGTCAAATTCAAGCACCTTCAGCTGCCATTCCCTGCTGATCTTGCTGTGTCAGACTTGTAGTTACCAACACATAAAGAGGACAGATTTTTTTTTTTCCCTAGTTCTACTAGAAATAAGTGAACATATAAAATTAAATCTCTGTCAATACTCTTCCTGTCTGCTTTTATCTATACCAAAAGTTCTGTACCTTTATCTGTGTCTCAATCTCACACGCCCACTTATATCCTCCTTTCTCCTCTTTCTTCTGTATATTCATGGTCCTGATGGGTTTCTTTCCCCAAAAATATGCAGATGGGAGAGTTAAATGGTGCTTGCATCATTGAGAGACGTTGTGGGTTCCCACAGCCTTTGAGGCGTAGTAGCCAACCCTGCTTGTAACCTGTATGACAATTATGTTTTTCCAGGAGGACAGTAGACTTATGCAAGTAAAATAAATGGTAAATGCATTTTTTAAATGCGTGCAGTTTAAACAAGTAATACATCCTGCCTCCCACTCTCTCATGGTAGTCTCCTCTGACGAGACCTTGTAAGCCTTAAGATGCCAGTGTTACTGGGACTGCATTCGTTTCTTCTCTCTGAGTAATTAATTTCACCTAGAGAGAAATTGTGGGCACAACAGCTAGTGGCTGAGGTAACAATGTGATAGAAAATATGAACACATTGGACTTGGACCATTTCTTTAAGCAAAGGTGTTCTGTAGAAAGGAGGGGGAGGGTTAAAAGTCTGAAAAGCCACCATTTGAATTGCAGTAGATGATAAACTGTTTGAGCAGCAAAGTGGTGAAGCAGAGATGCCATCACCAACTTTCTTTGTGTGTGATTTTCCAGGATCCTCGACAAACAGTCTTGTAACGTGTCCTGAGCCCCTCCCACAATCAACCCTGCAGGTTCAGGCCAACAACAGTAACAACAAGAAAGGGATGTTCACAGACGATCTTCACAAGCTGGTTGACCAGTGGACAAGCAAAACCGTTGGAGCTGCACAGACAAAACCTTCCTTAAACCAACTGAAGCAGAACCAAAAAAGGCAAGACATGGAGCCAAAGGCTAATCCCATGCAAACACAGAATGAGACATGTGGAGTAAGTGGCACTCCTTGAAGAACGTACCTTTTGCTATGTGTCTGAAAGCCTTTGCAGAACTCAGATTTGGAGGAGGACATAAACTAAAGTTGCTTCAGATAGATGCTTCCTATAAATGTCCATCTCTTTTCATTAAGTACTAAACCAGATTTTTTTTTAAATTGTCTTTTCGAATAATCTTGAGGGATATATATGGGCTGCAATATATATATATAAAAATATATATATATATAAAAAATAGATATTTTTAAATTGCAAACTGCTTATTAACAGCAATATACAGCAATACTCATACCATTAACCATATGTTGCTCAACTTAAGTATTAACTATTCCTAAAGTTTTCTTCTTTTTGATGTTTAATATTAATCTTCCTTAGGCTAACAGTGCCTGGGTTGGTGGCTTGGTGGTAGTGAGCCTTTGTTTTAGCGGAAGTGGAGTGAGTACTGCGCTGAACTAGGGGACAGCTGGATGTGTTTCTGACCCTTGCATGTTGTACTGGGCATCTTTGAGGCTCTCTGCCTCATGAAAATACCACCTTCAGAAATGCTGTGCAAGTAAACTACAACAAAATGGAAATTGGAGCACCCCCATTCATCCCCTCTTATTTTCAGTTGCAGGAAAAAAACATGGAGACGTGCTTTTGTGTCTGTGTTCGGTGCTTGTTTTCATGGCTGAGTGATGGTACGGAGGCAGGCACAAAAATGAATGAAGAATCCCAGTTTACAATTCTGTTCCACCCTGCTCTGGGTTTCCAGACCTCTTCCTCCTCCTCGTGGTTGGATGATTCTTTGACTAATAATTTTTGCTGGATTTTTTTGGAAGACTGGAAGTTGAGCCAAAGTATAGGAAAATAAATGCATTTTAAAAGCAAAGAAATAGTGAAAAGAAAACCAGTGAGGGACTGCTTTGTAATCCCTTAAAAACAAGATAACTAGATCTGGATAGTAAACCTTTGCCTTTTTGGCATGTAGAAGGAGAAAAAAAAACTCGTGTGCAGCAGCTGTAGCTCTGTAGAGACTTGTGAGGTGAGACGTGCCTGTTGGTTTAGGAGTTGGTAGTGTCACTGACTTCACAGGGAAAAGCATTTGTGCAATTTTCTGTCAATTCTTAGTTACCAGAGAGTAAATAATCCTTCCACGTAGTGATGGTTTAACCAGTATAAACCCATTCTGGAGTAACAGCGTCATTTACTTAAGGCCCTATTAGTTCTCACAAAATAAGTCAAAGGAGGTGCTGGTAAACACAGATTGAAGATTTCTAGGAAGTTATGGTGAGGGCACAGATTTTGTGCTGTTAAGTCACTTCTTACTCTCTTTTGATGTGCTTTTTGCAGCTTGATGTCTTTTCCCCACGACTCCTGCAGTAGTTTGAAGTATTCAAGGGAGGTGTTTTGCCCACTTATAAAGCTGGAAAAGAGTGATTATTTTGCTTATTTAAATCACCCATTAACATCAATTTAGGGTTAATTTTACCTTCTGCGGTCTTGGTGTCTGCGTTTCAAAGCCTGTGTAGAAGGCAGAGGATCGCTGTGAGAGGAACAGGGTTGTCCTTGTCTCAATACACTGATTTTAGAGGGTTTTGTTCTTTCTAGAACATGACGGTTGTTCCAGGGAATTAACAAGCCTGATTGAAGTCTTTTAGAGATAATTTACCAAGAGCACAGAGAGGTTGGGATTCCCTGCTCTTCATTTCGTGTCACTCCTTGTTGCTTGGAAGAGTGGCAGTCAGTTGGAGCCCTTGCAAGCCCCACACCAGCTTGCCCTGGGTGGTTTTGTGCATAAAGCCCTCGTAGGGCCACGTGGGCTGCAGAAGAGTGGCAAAGGTAGATGGCAAATATTCTTAGTGTGGTTATTGTTGGGGTATTTTGGCCACAAAGATTGCACAGCATGATAGAAAACAGGGCAGTGGATATGATATAAAAGACTTTTACAAGGGTTGTTTTGGGAGTTTAGTTTCATTCTGCTTGTTTGTACCTTTTGAAATTCACCCTAAAGGGGAAATTGAAGTTGAGAGAGGAGAGGGCTTCACGATGTTGGGAGAAAAATAGCCAAAAGAGGAGGAAGGAAGTTGTGCGAAGGGACCCTTAGTCTGGACAGCCAGACGAGTGACCATCAGTCCTTGGAGTGATGAATTACATGGGGAGATGTTATATCTGCAATGAATCACCATTGAGTCCACCTTTTAAAATGGTATTGAAAAGACAAAAAGTACTCAGGAAATCACATAAAGGATGTTAAAAATAGCTTTCTAACAGGGAGTATATAAAGCTCAGGCTGTACTTCTTCAGTCCATCTGTTAACACCAACTTTTCATTGTCTTTTTGATCAAATACAAAAATGCTTTTGCAACAAAAAATAAGAAGCACTAAACAGATTTCCAGCCCATCAGAGAAAGTTACAATAAGGTTTTATGTTGGAAATAAAGGCTAGATAAATTGGAAATGTGNACAAACTAGCAGGAAACTATTAGGGCAGGTTGTCTCATATCTTCAGACTGGGTGTTTTGTTTTAGGAGAAGCTATTGTTGGCCTGGTGTGATGATTGGGAATGAGGGGCAGGAGGCAGGCAGTACTTGTACCTTCACTTGTAAATTGTCTCTGGAGGTTATTGGACAGAGAGATGTCTCCTTGAAGGGTTTTTTAACAGGAGTAGGAGTGATGTGAGTTGTCCCATGGCGCTCTGTTGGTTATAGGTCCCCTGGAATTAGTACCGCACAGAGCTCTTGTATGTGACACAGAGGCCATGTAGGCAATGAGCACCCTCCTGGGGTGGAAGTCTAGGGCTTCTGTTATACAAGGTATGACAAAGAAGGCATTAAACCAAATGGCCCCTTTCTGCTCTGTATTTGGTTTTTTTTTTTTTCCAATCTCTAGGCCTAAGGAAAATTGCAACAAACCCTTATTGGTTAGGGGTAGAGTTATTTTACTTATTTTTAGATTTATTATTTTCTCTTACTGTCCACCCACTGTTATTGATATGCAGGGTAGTTGTGGGGCCAACTTCAGGTCTTCTCTTTCACCCTGGAAACAGAGGACTAACTTTCCTGAGTTATCTTTTTTTCTTGAGGTGCTTCTACCACCATCTGCAAATTGTTTGCTGTGTGAATACAATATATTATTGGTACCTTTTTTTAACTAAGTGAAGGCTACTCTTTAAGGTTGGAAATCAGCTCAGAAGAGAAATTGGTGGTGTGTTTAATAAGAGTTAGTGGGTTTATTTTCGTCTTCTTTATCATCAGAGGTGTAGAAAGCAATAAAATAATTGGGATGCAAAGGAAGACTTTTAAATTCTGCTTTGTTTCTGTGGAAGTTACCTGTCAGTTTGGCTGCAAATCCTGGTTGATACATATTAGAAGTTTGTGGGGGAACCTTCAGGCATGCAGTTATGTCACAGGAGCACTGAAATGTTCCTTTTCAAATGTTTTCTTTAAACCTGGAAATACACATAGATTCTCATTACCGGTAATTTGAAATGTAATAGGAGATACTAGGAAGAACTGAAGTCAAACTGCCTGATAATAGTTATTTCTCTCATGCTCATCTGTGTTGAAGACATGATGAAATAATCCTTTTCTACAGGTATTACCACCAGTCAAGGAATACGCTTAGGAACATGAACTGCCTTGTGTGTAAAGAGTACTGAATGTTGTGTAGTTAAAGGCATTATTTGAAGATGCCTGGGAATAAAGGGCTTACCAGAATTTTTTTCTGTTCTTCATACGGTTACGTAGCTCCTTGGGTTTTAAAGAAAAAACTATTACCCCCAAAAAAGCTGTAAACATGTTTCAAGTCCATAATAAGGTTGTTTCAGTGAACATGCAGGTCTGTCAGTCGGTGATGTGTGCTGGGGCTCAGACACCATCAGTAAGAGCTGCACATCTGTTTGTATTTAGTACATCTTGATTTTAATGAGCTGGCTGCCTGGGAAGCAGGCTTTCTGGAGATAGCCACAGGTGCGAAAATGGAGCGGAAGGACTATTAACACCTTTTACTGTGTCTTCTGTCTCTATTGGATTGAAAGAATAATAAAAAATAGGATGTGTCTGTTTTTGAACACTGTATTCAACACTGCCTTCTTGGTCTGAATGTCAGAATGGCTTTCCAGGAACCTGGAAGAGCACAAACACAAATCTTCACCAGGACCTAATAACTTTGGGTTTTCAGTAAACTGGGAAAAGGTGATAAAAAAAGTTGTATTAGCATCCTTGCCCTCCTCATGTTGGCAGCCAGCTCTAACCCTGTCCTGTGATTCAGTTTTGTTTCAATGGTAGTTGGACTATAGTAATGCTAATAACGTAGCCATCAAAATGTAGCTGGAAGAAAAATAATCTAAATCCTGCATTTTTAGAATGGGTTGTGATAAGTATGGTCAGCTTTCACAGCAGAATTCCCCAGTTTCATCTGTTCTAATGTAAAAACATAAATACTTATAACCTTTATAAGTCAAACACAACTCTTGGCTATATACTTTCACAGTACTGTAGCTATGAATATGGCTGCAGTGGCAACTTTAGAGCTTGCGTGGTAAAGCATGAGAACAAGGGTAGAGAATTAAAAAATGTCCAAAGAACAGACTTTTTTTTCCCCCCTGAACTACCATAGCCTTTGTCCAGTGGGTTTTGTTTCATTTTTACATATGTTTTTGTGTGTGTTCTTCTTTGTGTGTATATTATTCTTGTTTTCTAAATGAGTATGTGTGATTATTTGGGGGAACAGGAATAAATGGCAGCAAGGGAAAGACTGGCAGCAGAAGGCAGGCATTTGGGGAAGCAGGAGCCAGAGCTGGCTCTTACCTGGCAGGGACTTGTACAAGCCCTCAGGGCAGAGGTTTCTTTGTGCAGGGGGAGACTGACAAGTGCAGGAGAGGGGGCGGTGTGAGCTGAGGTACGAAGGCAGCAGGCAGAGATGACGCCATAGGTGTTCGTTCCGTAAGTATATTGCTTCTATAGGGGAGGCTAATTGAGATGCAAAGGGAAAGAGGAGGGAGTGAATTTCACTTCCTTCCCATGTAATATAGGATACATTTCAGGATGTCATCCCAGACTCCCTTCCAAAAAAAAAAAAAAAATCCCTATTAAATAGCTCTAGCAGACAGACTTTTTTACATGGTGATGACAGATATAAATTTTGCAGTGCATTTGTTAAATTAATTAAGTTTGAGACTGTGTCTACCTTATCAGTCTGCTTAAGGCCAGGGCAGCTGACTTTACTAGGCTGCAGACAGGCAGCAGAATAAACAGAAGTAAATTAATATTGTAATACATAAAAATGAAGTAATGCCATCCATAGTTGGCAAAGTCATATAATCAGTTACATTCCTCATTACTAGTGTTGCATCATCTAAAGTTGAATTAGGAAGGGAAAGGCCACTTCTGCTTTACACTCCTACAGGAGGATTAGCGTATTTTAAATAAACCCCAAAAACTTCTATATGACTTCAGGCTATGGCTATAAAGATCTTTTGTTTTTCAGTGATCTCTAAACATTGGTTGCTTGAGCTGGATACAGGGGTCTGATATTGTACCACTTCTTTTCAATTCCCAAGATAACTTCAGTATAAAAGAAACAATTCACACCCATATCTTCAAGCTGTGGGTAGAATATCAAAGCCCAGAAGATGTGCTGGAAGCTGAAGCCTTGTTACCACTAACATATAGTGTGCTGTAGTTGATGCACATTTTGGAATCAACAGCTTGTGCCAGAACTGGCACCTTTTGAACAAACCTGCAAAAATGACAAGGTAATAGCTAAGAGGAGAGGTTACCTGGGCAAGGAGGGAGCTACAGATAACAAATGTGTCCTTTCAGCACAGAATTAGCCAGCTTGTGAGTGATGGGAGAACTTACAGGTTCACAGCTTCACTTGTGAGCTTCAGCCCCTTGGCAGCTGTCAGGTTTGTGCTCAGCGGTGAAACACTCTTACCATTGACAAGGCACCCAGCCATGCTGTGCAGCTCAGGGGCTTCCTTCGGTGTACCTCTGTTAAAATATCAGCCTGATTGATTGAAATGCCGAGCTAGTTCCGTTTACAGCTGTGACTTTGACCCCAGTGTAGGTACACACCTTGTCCATCACTGCATGAATGTCCATCTGCTTCCCTTTGACTCTTATGACTTGTAATCTCATGGCTTTCCTATCTCCTTGTGCTGGTTTGGCGACTATTCTGGTGCACGTTGATTTTGATGTTTCAGTTGGCATCTATGTGCAGGAAGAAATGGGTTGTTTCGGCCTCCGTTGGTGTTGAGTCATCATAGCTGGTTAAAAGATGATGGTTAAAAAATGGCTTTGACCATGAGACTTCTATCCAGGGGAAGGTGCAAGAGCAAGATGTCTTGTTGCCTCTTAAATTGTGTGTTTTGCTCCCTTGAAGCATGCAATGAAGGTAGAGGAATCAACCTTAAATAATTAATGTGCATTTGTCACGACATTAACAAGTTTTAATAAGTATGTGTAATGGTTGGTTTTGGAGCATGATGCAATTTTATTCCGGGTTGTGCATACATAGCCTTAAATACAGCTGCTGCTTTTCTAAGTAATTTAGCTGAGAACGAAATAGTCAAGAAACATGAATCAGGTAGAAGTAGATTCTCGGTATTTTAAAATAAGCTTTTTCAAGTTAGAATTTTTAAATAGGACCGCTTGCTAAAATGTCACCTTACATTTTCAATGCTACTGTATAATCTATTGCTCACATTTACATGCATCTGTTGTCATCCACTCACAGTTGTCTAGTTTGGTGGAAACCATTATTTTGAGGATGTTAAAACAAGGGTCTAATAATAACTTAAAGAAGTCTTCAGGTCTTAAAAACAAGTCCTCAGTTCCTGTGTTTATTGTTCTCTGGCTTCTGCTGTTAATTTTGGTGGATTTTTATACATTAATAATGTTAAATTCATTATACCGAAACAGCTATTTCTCTCAGTCTGATGCTTACCACCAGATTCAGGTTTCAGATTAGAACTAGAGACAGCGAAGTGAAGAAGGATATCGGATATTTCGATATTTTTCTAAAATTTGCTCTGGAGCACAGCACTGCCCCAGAGCAGTAAATCCCAGAATGATATCGCCATTTTTGGTTTTTATTGAGAAGAAAGACTAAAATCAGAAATATAGAGTAAGCATACCACACAGTCTTACACATATATTCATTTTTTCTGCTGAAATTTCACCTTCATACCAATTTTATCAATTTAAAGTGAAATATCAAATTAGTGAGAGATTCCCAGACTTAAATAATACCTTTTTTTTTTCTTATGCCATGAATAGGTGCTGGCTTGGTAGGAACCACAGCCCAGAGTTGTAAATTCTGTGAAATTAAAAATGTAATGAAATGCTACAAACACCATGCGCAGAGAGAGCGGGCAGCATTTTGGATAACAATTGTTTCTGTGGCATTGCGCATGATAGAGCGTATAATTTGGGAAGCTCTGCCATCCCCGTATTTAGGAAGGAGAGCTCTTTCTCTGCCCCTCACGTGCAAAAAATGAATAATTGAAGTGGATGCTAATAGAATTTTAAAAAAATAAGTGGAATTGGTTCCAGCAGCCCCTGAGGCAGGAGCAGCTCCTGCTGTGTCTTTGCTGGTTTTACCTCACCTGGTCTCAGCCACCACCAGTGCTGGGTATTTAACCGCCAAGGCAAATCTCTTTCTGTTCTTCACGACGCTTAGTTCAGTGAAGGCAGATAAAACAACTTCTTACAGTAATACGTGCTAGAATTTTTAAAACCTGTTCTGAGGCTGGCTGTAAGAACGCAAGATTTAGGTTAATTCTGCATTTAGTTAATTTATTTACTTTTATGCACAAGACCGAGCATAAAAGATACTTAAGTTCCTTGGTACACTTGAGGTTTTTCATGGCTTTTTGCGGTGTCCAGTTCTCACTTGTTTGGTGATGCCTCCTGCCTCCTTAAATGGTAAGATTATATTCAGACAGCTTTCCCCTCCTCCCTGTATCAACCTTTCCTATTAATTTCCCATTTTTTTTTAATCTTTAACAAACAAGCAAAAAGCCAGAAGAAAAACCCAGGCCCCAAGCTCTGAGTATGCCGTGCTGCCCCTGTGCTCCCCCCACCCCAGGCCTGCAGGTGCCCAGGTGCAGGGCAGGGATGCCGCCGCCGGCAGGGGCCACGCTCCTGTGGGGAGTAGCACCGGCATGGACACGTGTGTCTCCGCATGCCAGGGCTGCCTGTGGCAGGTGGGGAAAGAGGAGCTTAATAGCAATGCTTTTTGTATTTTTCTTTTTGTAGGTTAATTCAGTAAGAACGGGATTGGGGAAAAAGTGCGTTGTTCCAGTGTCTTGCCCCATGCCTGCTGCGTTAGCTCCTGGAGCTTCACCGTCCCTGCCAGTGCCTATGCCAGGGCCTGCCCTCTCTGCTACAGTGACACCTTATGTGATGCCTCTTTGTCAGTACAGAGGAGTTTTCCCGACACCCATTTACAGAGTGCAGTGGCCAGGGCCGGCTGCGCGGCCCAGGATTGTCGGAGGTCTGAGCGTTGCACGGTTCTCGCCTCTCGGCAAAACCTGCCTGCAGATGTACCCGGTGCCACTGCAGCGACCGGCTGCCGAGACGCCTGGCCCGCGCCTGCGAATGACGTAGCTCGGTTGCCTTGCCATAAGTAACAGTGATTTCAGCGTTGTCATGTGGAGTGTTTGATCTGTAGGTGCTATACGTGTTGGACAAGGTGGGGGTCCGGGTCAGGCCTGCTAGCATACACAGCCATATGCCGCATCCAGCAATCGCTGTGAAGTGGTTTCACACAAGATAGTTTGTTCCGGCAATATTTGCTTATATTTCGTTGCTAAAGACACTTGATTCTGTTGCATTCTGATGTTTTACACTTGCGATCCTTAAAGTCGATGTACTTGAATTGATGACTAGAAAATTGTACTAACACCTGTAGGAGTACAGTGCCTTGAATTTCAGCTTTTCAGTTCCAGCTGGAAAGAGATGTAAAATTATTTGAAAGGCGTATTTCATTTACAATTTGCTTGTGAGTTGAAGTTCTTTTTATTTGCAAAAATATTGAAGGTTTACAGTCAACATTCTTCATCAGTTTCATTCTGCTGTAAATGATTTTATTTTAATTCATGCATTGAATTTTCATTTTTGAAGCTTAAAAAAAAAAGAGTTGTGAGGTGAGATTTGTTTGAGATGCTGATCAAAAAATTGTTTTTGTACAAGGAGTAGTGAAATGCACATTTTAAATTAGGAGCATTTACAGAGTGATCCAAGTAAGTTGTATATAAGGACAGGTAATAGCTTTGGGCAGTGCAATTCATTCTCTTCCCCAGTCTTTGGTAAAGTGTTGTAGATGGCAACTTATTTCTCTGACAGGCAGGCAAATACTGTTTTCTTCTGGATCAGCAGCGAATTGGATTACATTTTCTTTCCCCTACTGGGCTTTTATAATTTAGTTAAATTACAACTTCATGCGTGTTTTGTAAGTGAAGAAATCTAACTGAAATCTTGATTGTAGGAGAACACATCTCCAGGTTACTGTAAGAACCGTGTAAGTACAGCATTTGCGTGTATTCTGGCTTCAGTTCAGCCACCAAGGTTAAGAATGGTGTTTTGCCACTGACATGCTAGCAGTATTCATGCTAAAACAGAATAAAAATGTGAAACTCTTCTTCTTCGTATCTGATACTTCAGTTTCGGAGTCTCACCATTGTTTGTTTGAAAATTTTTATTTTTTTAATTTTTTAATTTTTTATTTTAGTTTTAATTAAGTTTGTGCTTTAGGTGGCATGGACACCTCTCTCCTGTTTGAAAGTTGCTTTTTGCCAGTTTTACTGTGCATAGAGTCTCCACCTGCACCTATCAGCCTAAAGGCACAAGATAACCACTAAAACTGATTTGCTGATGGTAAGTCTCCTTTCCCTCGAAAGTGCTAAGGGAGAGCATTACAGGCACAGGTCACGAACCATGTGGTCACATCTGAAGGCATGTTGCTCTGTATCTCTACTGCGATGACATTTTATACTGTCTGCTGAAGGGCAGAGATGTGTTGTGCTGCCAAGCTGTGAATTGTATAGTTCTATTGTACTTTGAGCATTATATCTGTCTAAATTATTTTGTTTGTACCCTTTGAATATATTATTCCATCAATTCAGTTAGAATTGAATTTTATAGACAATTATGCAGAGTCTTCTGCCTGGGCAAAATACTTACTGTGGTAAGAGATTTCTGTTCTCTGTAACATGTATCTTTAATTTGTTTGGGTTTTTTAGATTCATGTCTATATGCTTCATGAGCAAACATGGAAAATATGTTCTTACACCAGTTTTCCTTTGGCTTGCACTGAATCTTACAGTTTATGTCGCTATTGCCTGTTGTATAGTCCATCCCTTGTATACTGACAAAGTCAGTGGCACTAAAAACCCCAATAAATTGTATAGATTAAAAAGAAGAAAAATAAACATTTTGTGCTTGAAAATTGTGTGAAAAACACAGTGTTTTTCTAAAATGTAGAATTGTGTCGATTCCCAGCTGTTTCGGGTAACTCTACATTTGTTTTCCAGACTCTTATCCCTTGACTTGTGTAGAAGGAGCAGATGTGATGCCTCCACTGTTCCTCAGGTTCTGCCCATAACTGACATGTCCCACCTCTTGGCAGCTGTGGAAGTGAAACAGTGCTCCGGAAGTCACATAGTGCCACCTTGCAGGTTACGTTGCTTGAAATCCCCTGCCTACTGTGGTATTTCTGGTGTTACGCTGCTGCAGACTGGAACATTAAATGGGTTCCTTTAAGCAGATAGTATCTTCAGTATTGCTGGTGGTACATGTGAGGATGTTAGTTTTGTAGGTGGTGAAAGAGGCACATGGACTGTGTCCTTCCTACACTGAAAAGTGCTAGGGAAGCCCTTTTAACTTGATTCTGGCATCAATTAAATGCGAGGAAGCGAAGATATGAAGTTCAGCCCCGGTGCAAGCACCCTCTTGGTGGTCGCCATCATTGGTGTTAGGCTGCAGGAGAAATAGGGAAAGGACATGCAGGAAGAGGTTTGATACTCCTGCTTCTGTCTTCCTGTGCATCTGACCCCTGCGGCTTTGCTGTATGTGCTGCATAGGTTCGAAAGTCTGCGGTCTGTTTTGCAGCTCACAGGGAGTTTTCTTCTTCTCCCGGGCCGGCGGCTGCGTTGCATGTGCTGTGTGCCCAGGCAGAGCCGGTGATGGGCAACAGGGGCAGCCTGTGTGAGCGAGGCTTAAATGCAGCTTCCAAATTTCTAGTGGGTGTCTTCCTAACTATTGCATCTTTAGCTGGCACTGGGGCCAAATAATGTCTCAGAAGTTGATGTTTGCATTTTGGTATTCATGATTTTAATTTTCTCATAGCCATCTTGGCTGCAATTCTGACTATTAACTTCAAGCTATGTTTTGTTGCCCTCAATTATGTCAAAGGGTACTTTGACCCTCGGTGGCAATTAAGCAAATTACTTGAGATGAAATAAATGGGACAATTTCTTGAGCAAAAGGCGAGCAAAGGAGTGAGAGGGACCTGAGGGGTCCATGCTGCACCATCAGAGGTGGGGGGGTCTGTACCCAAAAAGACATTCCCCTGCAGATCCCAGAACTGAACTAATTTTATTGCTGACTCTGAATATTGCTTTGATGTGCAGCAAACAGGGGTCAAACCCACTGGGTAGAATTCGTCGCCTCGCCTGTTGCAGGCCTGCAGCCATATCCCATAGCTCTGCCGTCTCGCAATGTTCCCAGCACTGCACTGCAAGGACGCGTGTGAAGTCAGTATGGTTCCTCAGCTTTAAATACGAGGTTTCAATGAGGGAGCTCGCAGATCCCCCAATTTTCAGTCTTTTAGAAGTTACAGAAACTTAATACAAATACTGAAAGAATGTTTTAAACTGCCAAGTCACGCACCTAGAAGTTCAGAGATGCCAAATTAAGTTTGCCCACATGCCATTAATTTGGCTTTCCGTTTGCTGTACATCATGATGGAGTACCTAAATGTGTAATCACATCCTGTTTTCCCACTGCATCCCCACCTTGCTTGGGGCAGGGCTGGGTGGGGAGGAGAGCCACTGGCGCTGCTTGTCTGCTGCAGGGATGCAAAGCAGGGAGCCAGAGATGGTGGAGAGAACCATTTGAGCTGTTTAAGGCTCTTCTGCAAACCCTGATGCAACCTCCCTGATGCAGATTTCATTCAAAAGACTGATGTAAAATTGGCCCTTGCAGTTTCTTTGCATGTTTAACTCTGGTCTTCATTCCGCAACTTTAAAGAGGTAATACTACTAAACTATTATTTTACACCTATCTCCAAAGTGCTCCTTTTTTGCTGTCTACTGTATAACTTCTTTACTTTTCTCTGAAATATTTGACATTGGCTGGTATCAAAGACAAGATGAGGGATTGAATGGGCCAAATTTGATGGCCTCTTTGCTCCTACAGAGATATTTGTGTTTGGGAATAGGGCGTGCTTGTGCTAAATGGCAGTATTTCTGAAATGAACTTCTTAATCAAGTTGCAAGTTTTGCCACTGGGTATTTGTGGAAGGAAATCACTAATACTTTTGAATCAGTCATTAGTTTACCTTGGCTTTGTCAGTAGTGGCTCTTTCCCTTCAAGCATTTTTTTTGAGGTCCCTGTGCACTATTTTCAATTCTGAGAACATTCATAATTTTTCCAAACAGGCCCCGTGGACTTAGCACTTGGTGGGTCTGTGTCGGTATTGTTCAGTTAGTGCATGTTTGAGTAGGAAAACGATCCATCCTCCTACATTCTTTGGAAGTTGGCTTTGGAGAGTTGTAATCAGAAGTCTCCCTTCTGAAATTATGTGATGTCAGCATTGCTTTCCCTGTCCCCCCCTAATTAAGCAAAGGGTTCAAGTCTTTTTGAGTAAGATTGATCTCAGATGTTAGCTAGTATGGCAAAAACCTACCTAGTTTTCTGCCTTGCTGCCAACTACCCCCACCTGATTTTTCAATAGATGCTGTTGAAAGTGTTGGCTTGGAGACAGAAGACACAAATTAAATAGTTCATGACTATGTTTAATACCTTAGTAAGGTTTCCTTGCATTCTCTGGTTCCTTGTCTGCCCTTTGCAGTCCCCGATTCCTGATGATGTTTGTGGAGAAGGATGGCAGTGCTGGAGAGGTGCGTGGTTGCTGAATGTGAGCAAGGTCTCTCTGCAGATTATATAAGCAGAGAGTTCGTGTGCTCTTCATTGTCACAGATGGATGAATCTCTTGCTGTGGGATTAAATTTAGAAAACAGCAACACCATAATCACGTGGAATTTCTTGCTATGGTTATTTATTATTGATTGAATCCTTGAGGAGCATTTCTTTGATTTGTGGTGTTGGGCTGTGGTTGGCTGGTGCTTATGCAGGCTGTGCTTCAGTTGAGTATTTGGGCAAGCTGTCTGGTATGCTGATCCTTGTGGTGTTTCTTCTGAAGGAACCTGGTATACAATTATTTTCCTGTCTATATATATACTCCTGAAATGAACCATTGATCAGATGGGAATTGTGTTGTGACTTATACATGTCGGTGACTTTTGACTGGGGTGATACTTGCTTTTTCAGGTAGGTCTGTTTGTGGAACCGTCCCTGCAGATGCAGCAGGAAGGTGATGTTCCAGCCCTGACCATGCTGGTTCTTTTATTAATGCAGATAAGCCCCAGAAGTGCAACATAATGAAATGGATTTTAGGAGCTGCCAGGTTACAAATTCTGCATTATGAAAGAATTTGTTGCTCAGAGGGATTTGGATGTCCTGTGATGCTGACGTTAGCTGTGTTGGTAAATAGATTACTTATAACTGATTCATCTGAAGGTCATGTTTATACCAGGAGGCAGCAACTTTTGTAAATTATGTGGTCCTTTCTGCTTTTTTTTTTTCAGAGTGATAGTTGTGCTATCAAGATTGTTGCTATATATGCTTAGATCTATATTTGACTATAAAACTTCTCCCTTTAAATAACTTTCACATGAAGAGTTTAGAGGCTGCGTAATTCAAGCCTTCAGTCGAGGCTGTGTAATTCAAGCCTTCAGTCTTACACACAAAGCCTCATTAAGCTTCAGATTTTGCTTGGTAAGTGTGGAGAAGCTATGCATAGAAGACGACCTACTATTTTGATGAAGTATCTGTTATAACAGTGAAATTCTTGTGACAAGTTCTTGGTTTTTCGAAGTCTGGTGAGCAAGGGAAGTTGGATTAATTTCTTTTGATGTAGTGCCACTGGATGGATTCACAGTGTATATTTAGCACGTTGTTGTAGTCGCACATGAACAAGGCAGGAGGAAAAGTTAGGGTTTTTTCTTTCCCCTTGGAATGGAGCAGATCCCCATATTTGCCTTTCATTATTGAGGCACCACTGAGTGCAGCTACGGCAACATTGCTCTTGAGGAGTTTCAGGTGACAGGATGGGCATGGTGAGAGCCTTCTGAGCCACTCTTCTGGGGAATTTTCTTGTGTCTATCACACTTTTTCTGAGATATTCAGGGCTCTGTCACCTAGGAAATTTAAGAAGAAATAGCCAGCTGCCAGTCCTTCTCAAATGGGTGTTCTTTAGGTCTGACATAAAATACCCCAAAAAAGTATTTACTCATGTGTTGTTGGTTTTTTTAATTACTTTGCAAATAAGATAAAAACTTCCTGAGCATTCAGGTTTTATTTATTAGGCTAGATAGACTATATCTAATATGTTTTTCACTGTTAGTCGCAGCTACAAGATGTGCAATCACCACCCTTTTCCCACAGTTCTCCCCAGCACCAAGAAAATTTTGAGTATAACCGAGTTCACTGATCTCCTCAGTGCTGTTGCCTATTCAGTCTTTCAAAGTTCAGACTGACTTCAGAATAAGAAGTCCGGAGGTTGTCCTTGGGACGTGGGCTAAGCATCTGTGAGGGTTTGTATGAAAAGCCAAGGCACCTGGAGAGGTTGCTCTGGTTTTCGCTTTAGGGCTGACCTGTGGTGTAACCAGGAGTCAGGCCCATTGCTGTTTTAACGTTTTTCCCCATTACCAGGAGATAGTTAATTTTATCTTGTTTTCCCGGATGAACTTCTGTGCCAAATGCTGATTACCAATAGCAAGCAGATGTTGAGAACAGTGGTGGATTCAGGTGGATCTGCAGAACTGATGTTGACCAGAAGCTTGGAGAGGAATTACCATCAAGACATGTTTTTACTTCCTTTAAAAACGATTCTTCCTACAAGCAGGCAGAGCAAGAAATACCGGAGGGAGAAAATTGGGACTGCATTTGATAAAAGCAAAGCCTAAAACACGGAGACCCACCTGGAGCTATGCCAGACACAGATGGCATCTGTTTGCACAGTGTGATTTCCCCCAATGTCCCTTGCCTTCCCTGCTGTTTTAAAAGACCCACTGCATTTTTTCTGAAAGCATCGAGCAAACTGTATGCTATATAAACCCCGTATATGCTTGCAAATCCAATAATAGCATGCATGTGTCTGTGCCATAGAGTGAAGCGCTTTGGTGCACGTCACTGTGAGCATGTCACTAGCACAGCCTATGTATACCGGTGGGGCACATACTGCGGGATGTGGGGGACGTGTGGTGGCACCCTCTGTTGCTGATGCTTCAGCCTTGTGCTGCGCTCTTGGTGCCTTCATTGCGTTTTATTCTGGTACTGTCATTTCAAGTCCTTGGTATCTGTACCCTTTCATGTCCATCCAGCCATCTTGTTCTGCAGTCTGCACAGGGTGGTGGAGGCTGACAGATCCCATCCCTGCCTTGTGTTCTGCTGGTATGGGGTATGGCACCCCTGCTTCCCAGGCGGGAGGGAGATCCCAGGCTTGGCTCTGTTTCCATCGGACAAGGGAGGCAAGCTTGGGCTGTGCTGCCGAACCTGCAGGTGCAGGGAGATGGTGCCTGCGACTTGCCCCAGCAGTCCTGCCATCCCTTCAGCAGCATCCTGCAGCAGCCACCATATGCCATGCAGCGCCGTGTCCCTCTCCCCTCCTTACTCCATAAACTGAGACAAACGCTGGGCATCTTTGCTGGCTTTCTCTGTTTCTGCCTCCGAGGAGACCATCTCTTCCCCCGTGGGAATCAGGACTCCAGTCTGAGTGACTCCACAAGGTGCTTAGATTCTGCCACCAACATAAATATGTTTATGCTTCTAAGCTTTCAGTACAACATGGGTGATGTGTTAAAAGAGGATTTTGGTTTCTGTTTCCCTGCAGTATCCAAAACATGTGCAGCAGCTGGCACGCTCTGGCAGAAGCATCTTCTGCGCACTCTGGGTCCATGATCTCATGTGGCCCTTTTGGGTTTTCTTTCGGTTTTCCTATATGTGAAATCCATATATGGATTTTTTTTTTTTTTTTTTTTTTTTTTTTTNCTGAAAATGAGATCATCAGTGACTGACACGTGGCCCCCTCAGCTACGGTGCCAAGCACGGGGCCCTGCCACAGCTAAGGAGGAGGAAGAGGAAGATGGGAAGTGATTTATCGTGTGAGAAATTCTGTGCCGTTCTGGTCCATTTGACACAGTTTTGTAACTTCTTTCTAATCATTTTTTTATTTATAGTTGGAAATACAAAAATGTTATGCAAAAAAATAAAGGAGAATTATTTTGGGGGAAAAGGATTTTGTTCCAAATTGTTCCCTTCTGTTGTGAGCCAGGTTCCTGTGAGCAGCGGCTGGAGAAGAGGGAGGAGGAGGAGGCACTCCTTCAAATACTTTTTGTTTCATGCAGTTAATTGTAATTTAAGTAATTTTCCAAAAGATAAGCTAGGCACGCGTATTCAGATTCTAGTACAAAGAAGATAAGTTCCAATTCCATTTAAATTTCTCACAGTTCTTTTGTGAAGATAATACTCTATTTTAAATCTGCTTAAATCAAGTAAAGAAACCTACAGAGACTTCACTGGTGAGTAAGTTTGTACTTGTCACTTCCCTTTTTGCCTCTTTCTTTTTCTAATAGACTGGCCGCATTTTCTTGCCAGAGTTAAATACAGTTCTCGAGTCACTTCTAATTTTAAATGTAAGACTAAAAACCTTCTACAGGTGAGTCGGTAATTGGAGCAATTTTTTAAACTTCAAAGTGCCTTCAACAAGCTAAAATTATGTAGTTGGAGATTTTTTTTTCTTGATTTACTGATGATGGGTTTCAGCTGTCTCCTGGGTTGAGGTGGTGTACCAAGTAGTTTGTAGCAATAATCTCATGAGTAATCATTTATTATAAAGGACTACTCAACTTTTTGTTTTAGAAAGATGGGTTTTAGCACTGTTCCTAAGGAGTGGGAAAGAGTGCTGCTCTTGCTGTTGGGCCCCAAACTCTTCTGAACCTCTGCTGCTGTGCTATGCACCCAAGGACCTCAGTTGCTTCCCCCTTAGTTCCACAATGTTCTGACCTTTTCACTCTTGTTTTTGATACCAGAGAAATAGGAATTTCTATTTGCCCATAGGCCTTTCAGTACCATCCTTTCTTGCAGCTGGAGCCTGGCATATTGTTTCGTTGTTATCTGCCATGTCTGTCTCTTCCAAATCTCAGTTCTAAATAATAAATCTTATTTTGATGCCGTTGTTCCCTATTTCCTTTCCACCTTGGCTTCTCTTGCCCATCAGCGAGGGTGATGAGAGCACGGGTGGAGTTAGATATATTGCTGAAGCTCAAGAGCCCTGAAGCAAGGAACCATTCAAACACTTTGTAAATTCAGAGTTTGAAGCCCCAGGGCCCAAATACATATATTTGTGTTAACTTTGTGTTTCTCTGGGGTGCCTCCTATCCTATCCCTGTCTAAGAAAATGGGACTGATCTCCTGCATGAGAGCAGGGACTAAAGAAGTGGTAAAGGCTGTTGCTAAATTGTTGCTTGCCTTGGGCTTTTCTGCATGTAGGAGGGAGCAGATCTGTTTCCCTTTCCTAATGGGTGGGACATGTGGGGTCCAACCGAGTGCTACACCTTTCATTTTCTTTTTTGGTTGCTGTCATCTTTCCCTTGGCTGTGAAAACACCTCCCTCGCCCGCCGGTCCCGCACACCACCTCTGGTGCTGCCAGCATGCTGGGTACGGAGGACAAGGGTGTCACGTCCCTGATGTGCTTCACCAGGGATGAGTCACTATTCCAGTGATCATGGCAACAAAACACTGTGCCCTCACCTGAGATTTTTATTCCCTAAAAGTTTAAAAGGCTGCCTTCTCCAGGGGAATCCCTTGCTGAGTCTCCTGGGGTCCAAGTCTTCTTCAACATGGGCAGCCTTCAAAAGTTTTTCTGATGCCTGACCCTTTTTGCTCCCCATGCAGACCCTTGGGCTACTCCATGGCCCTGGCTATAGCTGCAGGAAGCCAGTGGGCCTCCATCTCCAGATAACTATTTCGAAAATAATCTATTAATATTCAGATTAAATACAAGGATTAGTACCAGGATTAACGATCAGGAATGGAAATAGTGGCAAACCCTGGATGGTGGTTGCTCCCCACTTCTGCCAAACCTGCCTAGCTTTAGCTAATCTCTTCTGCAAAAGGCTACTCCTTTTTGGGGTGTAGCCCACATATTTAGTGCTTGCATTGCAGTTTGAAATAAAAGCCTTACGAGGTGCTAAGGGTCCTTGAGCTCCTCCAGTATGAGCTGCTGAATGGGATCCTCTGCAGAGGAAGAGCTGGGCTTTGGTGCTTTACCTCCCTACCTGCTGTCTCCAGTTTCCTCTCTTCCTTGCAGAGCAATAACAAATGTTCTCCTCAATCTGATGCCAAGCTAACACTTCAGTTTAGAGTTTAATCAGAAATATTTTCTGCTGGCCATAATCAAAAGCCCAAGCAGGTGACTATGACCACCACAAGGTTTAACATAGCACGTAAGAGTGAAAAGGAGGAATTTGAAGACTTGAGCTTTAATTTTGCTCTGAAATGCAATGCTTAGTCCCTGCTTCCATCAAGGTGCTGACATATTTCCTCCCACAGAGGCTGGACATGCTTGTTCCAGTTCATACCTGTGTTAAGCTCAGCAGCCACTGGGGTAGTACATGATGGGGACCAGGGACAGGACCCGTGGGTGGACAGCCCTGTCCACCTGCCAGCAAGAAGCAGCCCCTGGCCTTTCTGCGATGGACCCTCTTGGGCTGTTGGGAGTGAATTGGTTTCAGCCTCCTTTTTTTTGACATGCACGTTAATTTCTTCACAGAGGTGATGAGATGGGTTAGCTGTGCGTGTCTTGTACCTGCTGGCTAACTGGAACAGAAGTGCTGAGCAAGGGGCACCTAAAGCAGCTCTCTTCATTGCACCCATGAATATCTCAAGGCATTGGTAATGTCTGCAGCTCCGTTTGTCCGCTCAGAGCTGCCAGCAGTCTCACCATCTCCTCTGAACATCTTATATATATTTGCCATCCTAAAATGATTAACTCTGTGCTGCAGCTATTGCAGTGTTCCTGGGTAACGTCACTTAAAATGTCGTGTTGGAGCTCGCCCTTTGTAGTGCTGCTGTTACCTTTGCTGCTTGGCTCAAGTTCACAGGAAGCCCAGGAGGGTCCTCTGCCAATGCCGCTGCCCCTCAGGAAGTCTCTTGATTAACGCCGATTCCTGAAAAATAGTCTCCCATGCTACCTGTGAGTCACTGCAGTTCATACAGGCCTGTGCCACCTCCTGAAAAAAAAAAAAAAACCCTCCTTAAAAAAAGCCCTTCCAGTTTGGGTGCTAGGTGCTGTGAAAGCAATCCAGCACATTTGGTTTGACCGTGAGCATGCCCATAAGAATGGGACTCCTTGGGGTTGGTTGGTTATTCTGAAATTAGTTTCAATAGAAAACAAGTGTTTAAGGAAAAAATAAACAGTCTGTTGCAATCTAGCTATTGACAGCATAGTTACAAGGTTTAGAGAGAGTTGTACAAGACTAAGATAAAAACCAACTTGTCTTTAGCTAAATTGTAGACCAACTCCTAGAGGTTGTTCTCCCAATTTCTTCCATCCCCAAGATCTGGATGTGAAGTCCTGGGATAATTTTCAGTAAAGATTTTCTGGGTTATTGGTATGGGGTATCTTTGTATATTCAAATGATCCTTGGGGATGTCCTCAGATTCAGGCTTCGGCTTCAAGATTTTCTGTGATCTATCACAGTGCAATCACTGTGCAAACCTCCAGGAAAAACAGTTTGAGTTATCAGCTACCCCTCAGGCTTCTACAACAGCTAGAGGAATAGCTAGTTAGTAAAGCCTTTGTGAGCATACTAACAAGCAGCCCCACTGCTGTACAAGCTTAGTTATAAATACACTGGATGCGATGCTTTCCTAGCTCTTAGGTGAGACAAACTGATGGCTCCCAACCCCCTGATAGCCCAGCTTTGGGGGCTCCCTATCCCCCAGTAGCCCAGCTTTGGGGGCTGGATGGCTGCAGAACTGAGGCTTCCCCAAAACTAACCAAGCAGGTATGTTTGGATAACAACTGCTATGCTCTGATGAAGAAATCCAGAAAAATGATGAGGTTGGTCTGTTGGATCCTTCTGAAATCTACTCATAGAATGCAGAGTAAGTACCAAAATGTTCCTCAATTGCAGTATTTAGGGGATAGAGTGACTTGGGCAGTAGCTTGTCTCCACTTGGATGCGCTGAGTGTAACACTGGTGCCAGTGCAGCACTGGGCAAAGCAAGGTGAGGTTTTAAGTCTGTGTGTCATCTAAATTCTGATCCACTCGATAGATCCTAAATAACTCTGCAGTGTGTTATCCTAAAAGCAGGTGAGGCTGTGGATCCACGGCCGTCTCGCCCGGCAGCATGGCTTTAGTCAGCATCTGGTGTGCCGGCAGTGGTGCATCTCGGTCATGGGGGTGTCACACCTGAGCAGAAGTGTACAGTCAGCCAGAATAGTAAAGTTACCCTTCATGTTTTGTGCGCTTCTCTAAAATGATAACTAGAGTTTAGGGAACAGGCTTAAGTTTCTTAAACTTATTTCTACGCTCTCAGGCTACTTCTGTCCATCAAAGCCCTACATGTCTGGTCTGCTGGCACAACCCAAAGCCACGTGCTAAGGTGGGGGAAGCTTGGGCATGTGCTTAGGAAAATTGGGCCTTTAAGAGCTGGAGGAACAACTGGGGCAGCTATTAGCGTGTGCAAGGATGAAGCAGCCCCTGCCAGGGCTGAACTCCTTGCTGCTTTGCAGGAGGGTGTGCTCTCTCTTGGCTGTGGCTCTTCATCCTGGCGTTGCACCCCAGCCTTTCTGCTGGAGAAACAGAGCGGTGGATGCTGGGGGTCTTTGGCAGCTGTTGAAGGGATGAATGGGGGAAATTACAAAGAAAAGACGGGGGTGCCTTGGGCTCTGTTGGGCAAGGTCTACTACAAACAGCATTAAAGTTTTTGGAAGGATTCTGCTTTTATTTTTCTTGGAACAGGGGAGTTATTATTGAAGCAGTAAGTAAAAATGCTTGGTATATTAGAACAGCTGTGTGTTTGGAAACACAGATGTTTTAATTTGACAGAAAAATATTATTTATAGGCAATAAAAAGAAATAACTGCAAATCTTAAAAATGCAGCTTAGTTTCCTGCAACAGGGGTTTCTGAAGCAGTAAAGTATTTTAGTACTTACTGACTGGGGTGGGGCTCGGAGCGGGGAATTAAAAAGGTTTCAAATCCCCTCTGGGTTTGTACAGTTTCTGTGAGACTTAAGAGCATATTTAAATGGTTTATTTTCTGTCTTCAGTTTCTTGGTGCCTTAGTGCTCTAAAGCAGGAGAATTTCTGGAAGGAAAAGGAGGAATAAATTTAGTGAGATGCTGATTTGATGCTGGGGGCATATGAAGATATTTGAGGCTGTTAGATGTTTAACAAGGATTCCTGGGGCTGTTAACATAGTCATGGAAATTGGGAGTCAGTTAAAAATGTCAAACATAGCAAAATAATTCTCAAATATTTGCTAATTGCATGCGAACGCTCAGCCGGCTGAAACTGTTGGGTACGCCAGTGGGCTGCTGGCAGCGGTTGATGCAGTGAGTGCTTTTGAAGAGGTGTGCATGGAGACTTCGTAGGACTTCACAGCCTTAAATGTTACATTTGGGGGGTCACTTTAAAAGGTAACCTGGTTTTGTTGTCCTTTTTGAATCAATGTGTGTATTGGTTTTAAAAAAACCCCATATTTCAGAGTCAGTGAAGCTCAGCATTGCTGCGCCTGCCTATTGGTGGCACAATGAACCTTCATTTTCATGTCCCATACAGTCTTGTAACGCTGGGGGGAGCGAGGACAGGAGAAGGTGGCAGGCGGCTGGGAAGAAGACACTTCTCCTGATACATCTGCCTTGTTAAGACAATCCCTGTGGTTTCGCTCTCACTGGTGGGCAGTAATGCAAAACCTAAAATTACTGGCAGCGTTGCATTTGCTCTTGTAGTAGGATTCCAGGAACGTATTTCTGTATATTTTTTCTGATGAATATTCATCGCTGAAAGATGATATGAAAGAAAGATGATAATCAGCAATGCGGAAGGAAAAATATTTCTCTTTACTAACCAGCGAAGATAAGTGAGTGTGAAGCACTTGGAGACTTTTATTTGTCCTCTTTCCTTCCATTATTCTTCGCTGTTTTCTGACACCTATTATTATAAAAGCAGACAAGTAAAATTGTTCAAAAAATTACCTGCCTGGATGGTTCTTCAGTGGGAAAATGTAGTTGCTGGAAAACCAAAACCCAAGTACTCTCTTTCAGTTTGAACTGATGCTATTACCAGGTTCGCCTTGTCCAGCTCCAGCTAAATTAGAAAGGACTCAGAGTCAGGCTATCCCGCTCCCTGCCCCGCAATAGGCAGGACTGTCTTGGAGGTAGGCTTTGCTCTCCATTGCTTGTTTAATAAGCTCTGAGATGCTTTTTAGTTACCTCCTTTGACCCGAGCGCCTCATCGACACTCGCAGGCATGCAGTGCTGTTCCTATTAGGAAGATGAATTGATTACGTGTCTTTCAGGCAGTGCTGTTTCTTTCCTTATTTTTTTACCCTTTCTGGGTAAACTTTTTGCTTTGCTAAGTATCAGTTGGGTTCAGGCTAAGATAATGAAGCATCAACGGGAACGATGGACCCTCTGTGAAGGGGAACTGAGGATTGCTGCGCGGGGGATGGAGGGAGGGACCCACCAGCGGGTAAGGAGGTGGCATGGGGGTTCAGCTGGAGCAGGCAGTCCCTGCTAGACCGCAGCAGGGGGAGCAGCTGCAGATGATGTTTTCCAGATGAAAAAGCAAAGCACCCCTTCTCCTTCCCTCTGCTCTGTCTTCTGCAAAAAAGGAGCATCTCGAGGGGCCATGCCCACCCCGTGTCTCTGAGAACTGGGGGGCTGCTTGATGGGGACAAGAGAGAGGAAAAGAGGGTGGTGTGTGACAAGGGGGTATGCACCAGCACGCCATGCGAAAGTTTAATCCCTGTGGTCGCAAACTCATTTCAGAGTCTGTTTCTGAGAAGGGTGTGAGCAAGGGGAAGGACTGGGAGCAAACACATTTTTTTGTTGTCCTTTTTCATCAGATCTAGGACAAAACCCTCAGCGTGCACACAGAGAGCTGGCTGCGGGCAGCATTGCTGAGCGCCCAGCTGGGCCTGGGCAGGTGGTGAGCCCAGGCCGGGGGTGCCGGGCAGGAGGCCAGGGCCCAGGCAGGCTCAGGCAGGGGGGCAGGCAGGGAGGCAGGGGCAGCACTGGCCTGTAAATATTCAGATCTCTGTTTTCTAAGAAATAACTGCATTACATCCTGGCATTGCAAGATATTGCTATTACAAACAGTTAATGAAATGATGTGGACATGTGTGAGCTGCCCAAATCCTATTCCAAAATACTGCTTTTCAGAGAGCACTAAAACCCAAGCGTTAAAGCAATGACGGCAGGATGTATTTTTCCATGTACACCAAATTTCTGATGGGCCCAAGTTAGCCTTTCTGTGGCAGCAGCCCTCGTCTCCCATTCTTTGTCATGGTGATTCAGTAATGCTTTGCTGTTGTCATGGTTGCAGGGTTACTACTAAAGCCAAAGCAACTGCACATCCCTTTATTCATAGTTTCAGTGTATAAACTAATTAAGTAAACTGAAAGCAGCAGTCTATCTGGGCCTTGTTTTTATAATACTCGGGATCAGATAGACTCGATTTCTGAGTCCTCCTAAATATCAAACCTGATTCTGTTTCATGTCCTTGGATGAGTTTTGTATCTTAAGACTGCGCAAAGTTCACTAATCATTTAATTGTCCAGAAACGTCCTCGCAAAAGTGAAAAGGTCTCTGGAAAATCTCTTTTGAGCTGCTAAAATAAAGCTGGGAGCCAGCGTGTTTCAGCCAAGCTGCATTCCTTATCACTGCTTTAGTCGTGGCAGAAACCCAATCAAAATGTTTAGTTTCTGAGTTCATGCTTTGCTGTGTTAAAAAAAAAAAAAGTGGCAAAATGATAGGGGGGATTTCTGCAAAGCTCCTCTCTCTGCCACAGCAGCCCAGGAGCACATGAGGGTTGGAGAGCAATAAACACTATGCGGTACCAGCTGCAGCTGGTGGACAAAATGTTCTCCTCGGCCATGAGAAGGTCAGTTGCACAATGACATGCGAGCTCATTTTTTATTAAAAACTTAATATAAGCACAGGATCTATTTGCAAGCCCCGAGAGCGCTGAGAGAAACCCAGTCACTTTTGTGTGAGATGGGAGCGGTCGCACTGGCATTTGCCTTTGTCGGGGAAGGGTTGTGATTTAGTGTCCCCATTTGGTGTCCTGTTTACTGATCAGCTGCTGCTCTGCCCTTGGCAATCGTCCTGCTCTGCTATGGACAAGGGGGAATTTAAGGAGAAATTGAATCAAAGTAAAAACCTATTTCCTCTTAAAGTTGGCTGTGTCTTAGTGTTCCCTTGGTATCTCCCTACGAGGATGCACTAGCTCTGGCATCCAGTCCCAGGGAGCACAGTGGCGTGCGGGGGTCAGCCCTTCACCTTCCTCCTGCAGAGGGGAGCAAGGATACAGGAGATGCTCCCTGCCTCTTGGTTAAGCTGGGCTGAGGACACAGGTGCTGATCAGCTCATCTCAAGGTACAAGGAGAGCTTTAATTTCCCTCCTTGTCCCATGCAGGGCTGTTGGCCACCAGCACTGTAGTGTCCCCCTGGCCAGTGGTGGTCCTCCCTCCACCCTACCGCTGCAGAGGAGGGTGGTGAGAGGGAGTTCAGGGTCCCTGCCTGTCTGGCAGTGTTGGATGTCCACCCACTCCCCCTTGTTAGCATGGCGGGGATGGAGTCCAGCAGCTGAAGGGGCTCTGATGTTCCAGGGGGGTGGTGGACACGGGGCTCCCGAGGAGCTGCCCCTCGTTGAGACAAGGGGACCAAGGGGCCTCCTGGGGACCATTTAACTTCCTCCCTTTTTCACACAAGGTGAAAACTCCCCAGTTCGCATACAAACTGGCCGCACAGAGAAGTTTCTCTCTGCTACCAGTGGTCCATCCCTCTCCTCTACCTTCTCTGGGGTGTGAACGCAGCAGGACCCCAGCTGGGATGCCCAGGGCTGAGGGATTCGGAGGTAAGCTTACTGTGCCATGGCTCCTACTTACTTAAGGCTTTCAGTATTTTGTGTTGTTACCTATTAGTCTGGTAGGGTGTTTTGTTTTGTTTTGTTTTGTTTTTAAATTATTCTTCACATATGGAAAAGAAAAAAAGGGGGTCCCTCTAAGGAGAATGAGCCCACAAGTAGTGGATGTACAGTGATCCTTGTCATTCTTCAGAATCAACTTTTTTTCACTAAAGTTCCGTCTAACTGCCCCACAAGCCATCCCTGCAACATCCCAGGGAGTTGAGAGGGGAGAGGGGGCCCATCCACCTGTGAGTGCCAGGCCAAGAGCTGCTTGCGTTAGCAGCGTGCTGAGGAGAGGGTGTTATTTCATTGTCTGCCAAATAAATAAGGAATCTTGGCGGTGCTTTAAGGGAAATAATTTGCAGCGACAACAGAGGGCTCCTTCCCTCTTGGCCCAGGAAGCGGTGCTGTCTGCTGACCCAGGGAGGGAAAATAGCTTTTTGTGCTTCGCGCTCGTTGCTTTTCAGCAGGGACATTGCTGAGGGCTGATAGAGGGCCACCCCCAGTGGCCGCAGCCCCTCTGCCACCGCCAGCATGTCTGGCTGCACGACGGCATCCCCTGCTTTCTGCCCCTTGTCTTTGTTCCTTCTGACTGTGGTGGGTGCGTGTGGCCCTAACCCGCAGGGAGCATACGGTTCCTGAAGCTGCAGCTGGAAACGCGGTGTGGTTGTTTGTTAGCATGAGCAATGTCCACACACCAGCCCCAGCCCTGGGTGGCTGCTCCCAGGTGCTGAGAGCAATGGGGTCCGTCCTGCTGCCAGCAGGACATTAGATGCAGTACTGCTGGGAGGGCTGAGGCACGGCCATGGCAAATGCTGGGAGCTGCTGAGTGCTGGTTGGGCTGACGTCGGTTGCTGGACCACCAGGATGCCCAGGGAAGCATCATGCCCTCTGCTGCAGCGTGGCTGGGGATGTCCACATCGTAACACCAGGGCAGCTTTCCTGAAGGCCAAGGCCAGCAGCTGGAGCGGTACAACCAGATTCGCCTGGACTAAACCATGGTAACCACGTGTATATCATCAGCTCTAACCCGGTGCTGCTCAGTCTGGAGCAAGTTGTATTTGCTGCAGCCTTGCCTGTGCCAGCAGGTAGCCATTAGCCACTGTTGGCCAGCTCAAGCGCTGCATTTGACAGCTCTTAACAAACTGCAGTTCAAAAGAGGCTTAATTAGGTAAACATTAAGAAATATAACCATGTTCTCCACTTTTTTTTTATTTAACAAGGCCACGTTTCAGATCCTACAGCTCCCCTTATACCCGGAAAGTGCCATCTCATTCTGCAAACACTGCCTTTTCTCTTTTTATTAGCAGAGAGATCGATTTCCTCGCATGCACAGCCGGGCCACAGGCGTAACAGTAAATCAGCCACGTACGTGGGATTGCTTCCTCATACATCCAGATGCTCTTTGCTGGGAGATGCTCTCCTGAGAGGCAGTTCATAACCTTGGACCACCGAGCTGACTCCTGGTTGTTAGTAGTAATGAAAACAGAAAATATTTTATCTCTTAAGGAGTGAAATTTTCAATGCTGCATTTTGCTTTGAAAATTAAATTAATTAAGGCAGCATGATCCCGTGTAACTTCAGCAACCTAAAGTAAGTTTTTGCAAAGTTTAACATCGAGCATTTTAAATTTACTAAATCCCTATCTTAGAGACAGTAAAGGGATTCCTTTTCCTTTCTTTAAGGGATGGCTAGAAACGTTTTCTAATACTACTAGTTTCAGTATGGTGAAATTCTATAATACAGAAAGGGAATTTCCTTTGAAGATACGTCAAGAATTTCTGAATATTTCTGTTGCTATTCCTTAAGAGTTCGATATTTGGTTTTCCTTAAGTTGGAGTACTTATTTCTTTTGAAGGGGTCTATTTACATTGTATTTTGCAACTTTGCATGTTTAGAAGAAAAGTAACTCAATAGGCATTAACTTCAAAAATGCGACCTTCAGCTTTTCAGGAACATTTTTAACCCCATAATTCATTGCTGGTGCAAACCACCAGGTCTGGGTGCTTCTCTGAGTCCAGTCTATTGAATTGTATTGCAGAATGCAAAAAGGGTGGACGCAGAAGCAAAGTATCACTCTGCTGTGGGTGTTACAGATCTGGGCAGGTTGGCATTTTGTAGAAATATTTCCTACGGACAAAGTTCTGCACATCGGAGTAAATGCATTTAGGAGCAGCCTTTCCAGTATTATTTAAAGTTATTTGATGAGCATGTTCCCAGCACTGTTTGGCTCTCTGGCAGTGCTCCTAGGTGGGCATCGTGAGGACAGGGCGAACAGAAGGGCCATTGCTGCCTTTGCGCCCGCAGTGGGAGTGTCTGCCACTCCACAAACATGTAGGAAAAGCTGCTTTGGTTGCTTTCTTAGCAAATATTTTTAACTGTTAAACTGTTTTTGCCAGAATACTTGTGGGGAGTAAACACAATGGAGGGCACAAATATAAAAAACATATGGGTGGTAGATGATCATCTTCAGCTCCAGCCCCTGCCTGGGGGACCGTTATGGTGCTTAATGCATCAGCTGGAGCTCCTGCCTTTCCCAGGTCCATTGCCATCATTGTCCTGGTGCAGCATGTGTCTGAGATTTGGGACTGGGGGCAGAGGGAGGGGTGGGAGGAGGGAACCACCCAGGATGGGGGAGAGGCCATGTCCTGCTCAGCAGAGCTCAAATCATGTAGGAATACAAAGCAATCTGTAGCAAGAGCTCCATGAAAGACAGCCAGGTGTCCCTGAAGGAAGGAATAACAAGAAGGTGGGAGGAGGATGGTGGGGCATGGACTGAAGGTAACAACCTGTGTGGGAAAGGGAGAGTGCAACCAGCAGTCAGCAAATGCCACAAGGAATTTAACCAAAACTGAATTAAGTTCTTCCAAAGGCTTTGCTTTTGCTAGTCGAATTCTGCCAGGATAAGCTTTTTTTTTTTTTAAGTAATAATCTTGTAGCAAAGACGTAGAGGCAGTTTTGCAGAGGAAGATAAAAATTAGGACAATTAATAATTCTTTGCCACTGAGGGAACACTTACACAACACACACCTAATGTTCAGGTAAGGCTGAGCCAACCTTTCGAACAAGGAGCTTTCCAGAAATGTGCTGCTCTCAGCAACACTTTGCTCCTGTGCTGGAAATCCCTGATCATTTCAAATCCATTTTACATATTTCTGAGTCTGCCAGCTGATCTCTGACCAGCCCAAGGGATCTTAATGGAGGAAAATTACTTGGACTCCAAGCGTTACCAGGCTTGTCAAATATCAGTGCTCTTGAATGCAACATCTTCCCCTCCTGGTGCACATCACCACCGTGGCCCTGGTGTTCAGCAGGCCAGGAGAGCCCAGCCAGGAAAAGCGTTGCAGCAGGTGATGAGGCTGCTTTGCCCGCACTGCTCAGTAAAGGCATCTGAAGGTCCCCGCATGGACCTTTCTGGCTTGGACACCACCAGCAGAGCCACAGGGAACCAGAGCAGCATGGCAGAGCAAGACCATAACTGGAAACTGCAGTAAAGAGTGTGATCTTGATTCAATAAATGAACTGGGATTTGCACCCTAATACCCAATAACTTGAACAACAAAAACAAAAAATAAGCAACTTTTACATGTAACTGAGACTACTGTATTTTTGCAAACTGAGGACCTATTTTGGGCAGATCTACCAGATGAAGGGACACATTCATTCTCATGCAGGAAGGACTTCCATGACTGATAAACATCAGTTTATCTTTTTTAGCTGCACCAAACTAAGCATGACAGAAGACAACTATTTATAAATACCCTTAGGGGTAAATATCAAGCAGGAAGAACTGCATGAGTTAAAGGTTAATGTTAGCCTGGGATCAAATGGGTGTAACTTAGTCATGAATAAATGCAAACTGGAAATTAGAAGACAGTTAACAGTAATGTGAGGAGCAAAATTCTGGAGCACCCTGTGATTGCAGAGGTGGTCTGAGAAGCTCATGGACAGCTTGTGCAACTAAGTAGAAATTCCTGAAGACAGAAAATGGCTTTTTGTTGTGAGTCCTCAGGGATTTGGTGTGCTGCTGTAGTTGAAAAGAGAAGGGATTGCTGGTTTTGCCCCCCCCCCCCAGATTTACAGTGTACGAGTCTGAGGGTTTCTGCTGGTTATCTGTGGGGATAAGAAAAGAATCCTGTTGGTGTATTGTCTAACTTGTGGGAGTTTGTGTTGTTATTTTTTTCCCATCCTCTCAACCACTGAAGATTAGTCACAGCCAGAAACAGGATATAAGTGAGATTTGCTAAGCAGCATTAAACTCATGGGGGTCTGGCTGGTGTTCAGATTACTGTCTGTGAGTCAGATTACTCACAAGTTCAGGTTTGGATGGAAACTCTTCCCTCGGTTGAGGCAGCAGAGACTACTGAGAGCTGGTATCCTTGTTCTTCTGTGCAGCAGGGGACGTCACTCACTTCCTAAAGACTCCTAGCAATTTTCACTAAACAAATTTGCATCAGGAACTGATGCTGTTGATGACGACTTCTAACTCTCTTCTTGGTGCATGTCACAGGCACAAGCTCGGTCTTCTGCTACAAGCTACAGTGCTGTCACACCTGTGGCAGGTAAGCAGATATCCTTCATACTGTTTTCCCCAAGACATCTATTGCCCAGTGGCATGCAGATGTTGGGACTTCAGCTATGTAACCCCAGTCTCCCTTGCAGCCCTGGGTCCTTGTACTACCCAAACCATAGCTGCACCCCACAGATTGTCTTGGCACCCAGTGCTCAGTGATCTTTCAGTGGAAAACAGGTGTGTAAAATAGTGATTTTTCTAAACTGTGGGTAAGGAAGGTATTGGGAGACATGCCTAAGTGCTAGGAGGCACCATGCAGTCTGCTGTCCTGCTCGCTGGCTTGGCACACATAGCTTCACATCTGTCAAGAGTCTGCATCCTGTATTTCTGATTAATCACACTGGACACAGCGCATTGACAAATGAAAAATACCTGGAAGATTCCAAGAGATAATATATTCACCTTCTTTCTGCAACATAGAAGACATAATCACAGCTTGATATTTCATTCATTAAAGTACATCTATTTTCCTAATAAATAAAAGTCCATGTGACATCATAGAGGAGCTGAGACATCACAAACTGTCCAGCTCTCCCATTTGCTTTATTGATTTCCTTGGTCCCCTGCTAGCAACTTCAGGTCTGGTTAAACTATATCTGTCTGTTATATCACAGCCATAGTATTTTTGTGGACTCTCAAGTGACCATCCTACACTCTCCAGGTCATCATCCTTTCTTGCTGTTACATAATATAAGCCCAGAATATTTAAAGCATGATTTTGTGTTGTACCAAACTGCTCTAGAAAGCACTCTTCACTGATTATAAAGTAATTATGGAGGACAAGTTTCACTTGGTTCCCAAAATAGCCTGGCGTCAAATTCTCAGCTGAAATAAACTGCTATCTTGCCATTGACTTGAGCGCAAACCTACCAGGACAAAGCAGCAGCAGGTCTGGTCCAAAGTGGTGAGCGGTGAATGTGGCAGAGGAGCTCGGTCATAAAACTGGTGGTGAGTTAGGCTAATATATGTATTTTATTTTATTTTATTTTATTTTATTTTAAACTGCTGGGAAGGCTGAGATTAGTGGGGGCTCTCAGAATATCCAAGTCAATGTAGTCAATTATTTAAACCAAAGATACAGCTTTCTTCAGAGCCCTTTTATTACTCGATAGGTTAGTGGTGAAAAATAACCTTTAGTTGAAGGCTGAGAAAGCAGGAGATGAAGACACATTATTTAAAGTCGAAGATATTCAGGACAAGGATTACCTATTCCTTTGTGCCTGCACAGTGCCTGGCACAATGGGACCCCCTTGTACGGGGCAATATGTAGTAAGCATAATTAGCAAAAATATAGTATTCCTTGTTCAACCAGAACGACTATAGTAGAAGACTGACAGATGGATTAGCCCACACTTGTCATTTGTATTTGAGCCCTAATTAAGTAGTGAGGCTTTTCTGCCTACTGATCCTGAGAAAAAAATATTTTTCTGATACACTTTCTCCTTAACAGCTCATAGGATCTTCAATGAAATAAAACACCTCAAGCATGTTGTAAATACAGGTATGGACATGCAAGTCCCTCTCTTTAGGTAAAATTTTGAGAAATTTTCAGTGGTTATTGGAATAGCAGGCTTTATTGTATGTTGGGATGCCGCTGTGTAGTATTCAAAGCTCACGTGCTTGTAATCACATCGCAGTCAGTAGCACCACAAGAACATGCAATGAAAGCACTAAACATCAGCCTAATTGTTCCCAACCAATTAGTGGGGTTTGGATGACACAGTTTTAGGGTGCTCAACCTGATGTGTCAGGTTTTTAAGGTTTGTTGAGCCTGTGTTCTCCTACAAGTCATGCTCCTTTAAGATGTGCTCAGCTGAGCTTCAGTTTCATGTAAGGTATACCCTTATTTCATGGAATATGAATTCTTTGCTCACACCTACATAATGTAAGTAAAGATTAAATCTACTGACCAGATAGAGGAAAGAACGGCAACCTATCAAGCTATTTAATTTCCTCTTCCCGTTGCAAATAATTGTCTGTTTAGTTTTGGAAAAAACATCTCTGCTTAAGAGTGTTCTTATATTGGCTGAGAATACAGTAAACTTGAAGGCAAATGTGTTCTGTGAATATGTAAAAACCTGCACCACTTCCACTTAAAAACCTCTTGGAAATCCCTTTATGAAATATTGTATCTTTTATTCTTATAGTATTGACTGTAACAGATGCCACAAAAGACCACTGCTTGATTTTGCAAAGCCCCAACCTGTTGATTGCGCTTTACCACCAGAGAGGCTTTTATATTTGGCATTTATATGAAAATGAAACTCCTCATTCTTGAATTTGGTAGCTTCCCGTAGACCTGTTTTTCTCAAATTCTGCTTTTTCTTTTTCTCATATAATTTTCACCAGTAAGAATAAGCCTTTTAGATCAATTAAACTGCTCATTTTTTCTAGCCAAAGGATTCTTTCCTATTTTCTTTTGTGACTCTCTCTTCTACTATCCCTTTATTTCAGTAAGAATTATAACAGAATTGACAGGAACAGGGATGTTATTCCCCACTCCTCCTCTTTCCTCTGATGGATTTTTCAGAGTTGGAGAAAAAAGATAGTGTTACTTTAGAAGCAATTTGATCTACTTACGGAGTCCTGTGCTTTGGTTTTCAGCTCTTCCTTTCAGGACTTAAATGACCCCTTTTATGGGGGAAAAACCCATCTATGTACCTTATATGATATTGCATGTGTTAAATTTCCAGGATAACTAAACTTCTGAGTATTACGTTAAAGCACTCTGAGGCACCAGCAGGTATGCCTGTTTGCTTAGTGTCTCATCAGCGAGATAACTGGACTGTGGGATGTGGCTGAGCAACAGTAATCAAGTAGTAAACATCGGAGTAGTCCCATCTATCCTGACCAGGCTCCTGCTGGGAATGGCACAGCGAAAGCCAAGGAACTGGAAACTGAAGGGCTACGAACGAGGAAGGCAAAGATGGTAAGTCTGCAGCACAGCAGATAAGGACTTGGAAAATGAAAGTACAGGGCCTTAGACATCCCTGGGACCACAACCGTAATGTCCTCTATGCTGTGAGATGCTGAGCAAAGGGAAGAAAAACACTCCCTGCTTCCAGCTGCTCAGTACGTGAAAAGACAAAGGGCTCTCTGGAGAAAAAAGCTACAAAATTAATGGCAGATCTGGTGATGGCTAACCACGTGGTGTGTGCTGTGTTTCGAACTAGCTGTATCATCTGCTCACTGCTGCTCCTCTTAATTTCGAGGAGTCATAGTGGTTCAAGAAGGGAGTTCTGGGATGAGGGGCTTTACATAGAAAACCGTGGGATTAAGGGCGTGAAGGACAGAGGTAAAACATGTCCAGATAAGTAACTACAAATAATGGTAAAAAAGAAAGTCTGGAGTTGGTAACAGAGCAAGAAGGAGGGCAATAGGTAGTAGCTGGGTCTTGTGCCGTTTCAGAAAGAGGGCTAGATGAGGATGAGGATGAAGATGCCTGAATAAATCATATAAAGGGAAGACAGACTGCCATGAAAAAGTACAGAGAAAGCAGTGTTAGCAAGGGCACTTGCAGCTTGTGGTCTGCAAGGAGAGGCAGAGGGGAACAGGACCTTTTCAAACACAGTAAATCGAAGAGTTCAGTCACTTCACATCTTTCAATGTGCTGTGAGAATTTTTCCTGGATAATAGTTTTCCAACTTTTGAAATGTTTTTGCAATTTTACTGATATTTTTAAGGTCAAACCAAGCAACCAGTGAACAGCATCAAGCTGCTTAAAGTCAAGCACATGAATGCTGTAAATGACAAAGCAAAGTGGAAGACTATGAGAATGACAGATCATGACAACAATTTGTGTTGTCTGGATTATCACATGTGATGTCTGGGTACAATGCAAAATGTTTTTTCTATTCATTTATTTGAAGCCATCTGTTTTTTTCATGTGTTCTCTGAAAATTTTTTGTCTGCTCTCAGTGCCAGAGCTGACCCTTGTTGACTAAGATATCTTCCACTCAATAGGTTTGCTCCCAAAAAAGCCCACTCCTTCTCCCTCAATGATGAAAATAGTATGATTAATGTTTTTGCAAGGTTAAAAGTTTTTTTATTTATATAGGCAGAAAGAGAGCGCTTCTCAGTAGTACTACAATTGACTAAAATAAATTACCAGCTACTCAGCAGGTCAAAGGATGCTTGTGAGTAGTATTTAATCAAATGGGGGTATACAGGCATAATATCGCAGCAGTAATCAAGCCACGAAATAATTAGGGTATTTCCTAGCACAGAAAATCCTTCTCAATGCCATTTGGGGCATCAGAAAAGTGCAGCTAATGCTAAAGATTATGATTTGTTCTCAAGTTTTCAGATTTGCATGTTGCTGTAGCAATACCTAATCTTTTGAATTCCTAGTAACACAAAGCTTTTTCCAGAAAAAAATGCATAATACATGAAGTATTAAGAATGATAATTAGAACTTCTCAGCTTTAAAGACCGTGCAGACACCTTGCATTAGATCCATATGATACATATGATTTAGATGATAGTGTCTGTGCTATAAAGTGGAGGCAAGGCCAGACATCACTGGTATCAACAGGACTACAAATCAAGAGTGTCTACATTCGTGACTGGACTTAGATCATCAAATAGGAGGTAAAAGATGGTCCGCAAAATTGAGAGATGCAAATATATTACCAATATCAGAACAGAATGTGCAGGTAGCTAAGAAATATCTTTACTTATTTTGCAAGCCTGAATTTTGAGTGAACTGTCACCTCAATCATGGAGTAAATCAGGCTATCCAGATCTGGTTTTGATCTAACGCTCGATTTTGTATCAACAAATAATATGCTGGTACTAGTGGAAATTATTTCCCATGTTCACTGGTGAATTTCAGAATAGGCTCCAGGGATCAATCTTCCAAGACACTTGTATTATCAATATGCTGCCACCAACACCCAAAGTAGGTGCACAGAGGAAAGCACTAAAATTCCCAGGAGAAGAACTAGCAGGGAAAGAAAATCTCATTTTCTGATTTCCATTTACAGCCTAAAATAGCCTGTCTGCTGGGAGCAGTAGTTCTCTGGAAAAAGAGTGATTATGAAGACTATGGTCTTATTTACTTTCCGCCAGTGTTGCAGCATACTACATATACTCATAGAGTATTTTTAGTCACAGGTTCTGCCAGGCAGAAGCGCAGTGGAGTTAATCACACGTAGCAAATTAAACAAAAGCAAAAAAGCTGGTAGGCTTGGGGGGGCCTGCAGCAGCTGAACATTTTGTTACCCTTTCTAGGCAAACTTTTCAAAATTGCATATGGGGACGGTAAAGGCAAAGGGCAATGGTGATTTTTTTAATCTGGATTAAACAACCTACACATGTATCTGCAGTCAGTAGACCAAAGCAAGCTGAGAAATTTGTCTATATTCAGATTATAGTCAGAATTACAGCTCTTTTGTAGTGAAATTGTTGAAGTTGGTCCACCAATATACTAGCTGTTAGCTGTCCTCTCACAAGTACTTTGCAGGTGATGAACTACTGTGTGCCTGAGCTCCTGTCCCAAGTGCAGGTGGGTAATACAGAAAGGGCTCCTAAAGCACAGAACGGTGGGCAGAACGTTCACCAGTGCTGGACTGCCATTACCATCCAAAGACATTTCAAGCATGGGAAGAAAAGTATAAAGAGCAGGAATGAAAAGTGGTTTCAGCACAGTTCAACTGGATGCAGTATCCTCACCCTGTATCCTAATGGGCTGATAAAATAGCTCCTGAACAACATCTTCTGCAGCACGTTCTTTGTTGAAAAAGTTGTCTAGAATATTCTTGCAGAAATAAACCTTTTTTTCATTGTTCCCTTCAGTGGACATGGAAATGTATCAGTCCTGGTAGCTTTCTCTTTAAAAACATAGAAATAGTAAAATTAATTTACAATCAATGGTTAGTGTTAATTTATAACAAGCTAACACAGCTCAGTATAACCAAGCCAAGAACATACAATAGAATTAGGGCAATCAGCATTTATGGGAACAAACACGTCACTGTTTTAAATGAAAACTATTCTATTAGCTCAAAGTAGCTTGTAAAATCTTTCACTATGACTAAAATCTGGAGTAATGTTGGATATCATTCACCCAAAGATTGTGCTGTAATGCTTATTTGCAGCATTAGCATTTTAAGTTTTTTGTGAAGTAAAGCAGCAGCGATCAAGTGGACTCCCTCGCATCTGCTATGCCTTTGAAAGATAGCATGTGCCTGCTCAGGAATTAAATTAGGAATTAAATATTGAATTAAGAATACACGTGTAAGGATTTAAGGGGATCTGAATGCTGAACTCACATCCACCATGCCACAGGCATAAACAGAACATGCTATAGTCACCCTCTGTCCTGAGCAGAAGATAATTCTGCCAGCATCCCAGTGCGGCATCCCAGAGCCTCTTGCCCAGAAGGTGCTGGCTTCCTCCCAGGGAGTGGGGAAGGAGACACAAAAGGGGGTCTTAGCAGAGAGATGTCCAAAGTGCGCTTTGTATTCTTCCACGAGGAATGTAAATCACCAATCATTTTATTACTATGGACTGACAGATGGGCTCGTGGAGATGCAGTTTACACAAGCCTCCAAAACTCAAAGGCTGAAAAGATACACCGAGTTTAAGACCAGTTATGTGTCTCTTTTGGAAGGGCAAATCCTTTACTCTCTAATGGGAAGATGCAAAGAGGATTATGATGGCAATATCCTTCCTCAGACAGGTTTTGGGGTTTTTTTCTGGCAAGAGAGATTTTTCCTAATAAATAACTGCTCTTTCTTATGAGCTAGCCTTTGTCAGTGACCACAGGACTGCACAGACACAAAATAGATTCTATCTGCCCAAACAGAGCTCACAGACATTGACTATCATTTTGTTTTCTTTACTGGGTAAAAGGAGGAAAATGGCTTTTAAATTAGATGTTGAACCCCTTCCAGAATTGCAATATAAGACACTGAATCAACCATTCTTCATACAGCTACCTCCTACTCCACAAGCTCCCACTACCATAAAAATTGGTTGTTGCCAACTGAGCTGAGTGAATAATTTGCAGTTTCATATTTGTTAGAGGATTTTTTTCCTCTTTCTCTTTTCATTATTTGTCCATGAGCAGACTGACTTTT
>VYZV01032515.1:268049-278941 GCA_013401275.1 Pandion haliaetus
GAGGAAAAAAAGCTCAGTTGGTTATCGTGCATAGTGGATCTGCAACAAGTTCCCTGCCGAGGCGAGGTGTTGAAACTTGCGCTGAAGGTGAAATCGCTTGCTCCAAAATGCAGAGGTTCGAGTTTTGTATTTATGAATGTGAGGGTTTTTGCTTGGCGTTGCCCAGATGTGTTAACAGGCTTTTGATCAAGTGTGGAATAATTCATTCCTTACTCCGTAACAGCAAACACTTCCAGTTTGTGGAGTGAGGAGCACCAATCTGACAGTTCTTCATTTAAAGTTCTTATTTTAAGGGGCAGCTTCTGTTTTCTGATAACAGAAACAACACTTGAGGTGGGAGCTGGGGTCTGTGGTAATCTTGCACCGACACCGAGGCCACGATTTCAAAGGTTGCAGAAAGTAACGTGTCGCATCTCTCTGTACGGCATTTGTGATTTACGATGCTTTCTGTTAAGCCGAGCGGTTGTGTATATTGAAACACAAGATGCTAGAAAAACAAGCCCTGGGTTGAAGCTGCAATTTTAAGAGTTGCTTGCTCGCCTTCCCGCTAGGGAGGGAAGAGCAGGAGTGAAGTGCATACTCATAGACTTTATTATCATAAATTACTTGTGTGTAGAAAAATATTATGCAACCTTTAGAGTTGCAGGCTTGATCACTTGGCAGCATCTTAACGTTATCTGGCTTTTGTATTGCCCTTTTGGCGGATTAGAAAAATTCTGGCCAGGTTGCAGTCCTGGGGTAAAGATGACTCTCTGGAAGGAGCTCACCCAAGAGGTGACTTTGGGTGAAGTTTCTGCTAGTTCTGCCAACGGGACGAGAGTTGCTGGTTGCTCTCTCTTAGCACCCTGCTCGCTCGGCCAGACCCATCCTTGGAGGAACGCATTCCCTTCAGCTCCCTGCTCGCTGAGCTGGTGTAAATCCACCCTGGGCAGGCAGCAGGCATTCAGCCTGGTCAGCGGTGGAAGTCCCACCCTGCGGTGGCCCCGGCTGCCACACTGGGCGAAGCATGTGTGGAACGAACTGGAATTGGAGGTGAAGCTTGTTCTTGCAGGGCACGTTGAGCTCCGCCAAACGCGATGTCTTGGGCTTGGTGCTTGGTAAAGTGAAGAGGTTATGGCTGTGTCTGCTGTAGTAATGTGTTTTCCTGGTCAGTGTAGAAGTGAAATCGTGTGTGTGTGTTTTGGATATGAATGAGGATGGGAATTTGAATGATAGAAAAAAACATCCTCACATTTGAACTTTTTGTTTCCCCCCTGCGTAGCTAGGAAATACTTTTATTCTCTAAGCAAAAAGTTTTAGGGACCATGCAGCAAAGGTATTTACCTTGATCTCATTGAGGGTGCATTATAAATCATCCTTAATTTGTTATTGAGACTTAGAGATCATTAGTAAAAGCAATGAATGGAGTAAATTAAAAGCAAAAAATTTTCTTAATGTGTTAACCAGATGCTTTAATGCAATATTGAAATGCATAGTACACAACAGGAAGCCAGCTGTTTTGATATTGATAGAAAATTGGTATTTGTGGCATGTTGAACTAGCTGTTAGTCTTTTAAATGCATTCTGTCTCAGACTTGGTTCGTTTCTGTTGAAGTACATTGCCTCTGAATAAAGTTGCCACATTTGACAACAGTGTCACCTGTAGTACTTGTTTACTTTCAAGCTTAGCTGCAGCATTAGCTCCTTTATAGTTTCTCAGTAATGGGGCCTTAATCTCTGGAAATAGTTTTAGGAGTGAGGGGACGTGTCATACTGAGTCCCTTTTCTGTCATTTGAAAAATAAAACAAAACCAAACACAAAACCCCACAATTTTGGTGGGGAAGATTTGAGGGGTGGATATTTGTCTGCTTTAGGTTAGCACTGGGAGTTGGCAAGTGCTCATTACCAAATACTGGTGTGTGTCTGGGGGAGAGTTTGTTGCTGTTAGGAATGTTCATATCACTGAGCCATCACTATGCATCTCCAAACTGCACTGGTTCTCTGAACTGGTCAGCTGTCTTGGGGATGGGGAGGATATCGGCAATTCCCATTTGATGCTTCATCTGTACAGCTGTTGAGAAACTGTGGATAGCTCTCTCTGATTCATTTTCAGGTTAGGAAGTATATTTCATGGTTATAGTGGTAACATGCATAATACCCATCAAAGATACTGCTGAACCTAAGTCACATTCTTTTTCTGCTTTTCTTTTTCTCTTACACAATGTATTATCTTTCTAAATCTGCTTTATTACCTATATCTATCTTTCTTTAAACCTTACTCCAGTTTTATTCATGTTCTCCCTCATGCTCACTTTTCAGCAACCCTCCTAGTGGGCAAAGAGCAAATGCATCTTGAAGGTGTGATTTTTGTTTGCATGTATGGGTGATTTTTTTTATTTACATAAGCGTAAGAGTTACCGAATTCTAGTGTTTTCTCACTTTGTTTTGAGAAGTTGGGTTTGAGAATACTTATTAAATACGAAACTGATTTTCATATTTTCAGGAAACATTTGAGGCTTCAGTAGAAGGCTTCTGTGCCAAGCTAGGAACTGGCTATGAAATCGATCTATTTTGGTAATTAGAGGGGACAAAAAGAGTAATGTCTTCCATCCAGAACAATTATAAATCACTTGCAGATGGTTTCAGCAGGATGTAAAAATAACAGGTTCCTCCAACTTACAATAAATATCCTATGGGTTCTTAGCTTAATTGTGACCTGGTATTTTTCTGTTTGGGGGAAGGTGGAATAATTCTTAAAAGAAACTTGTATGCAAAGCAGGTTTGCTAAAATTTAAATACTGAAGCAGTGGAGATCTTAACATCTTTAATACTTTGGTGAGATTCTGTTTTGTTCTTAGCATCTAAACATGCACGTGCCTGTTTACTTGGGCAGGATTCTCTCTTTCTGATCCAGCACCATTAATGTTTACACAGGATTTAGACTTGAAAATTATTCCAAACTCCTGGCTGTGATTTCCCCCACATCCCCCCTCCCTAGGCTGACTTTGAAGTGTGCATGTTGCCTGGATGTAGTTGCATCTTCAGACTCTACTTTTGTGAGAGCTGTAAGCTCTTCCTCTGACTCTCATCTTGTTGGAGTTTTATGTCGCGGGTTAACTGTACCTTGGTAAATACAGCTCTTTTTCCTGTGACAGTTCAATTATTTGAACGTGGATTCTACTATTACCTAAACATACTGCAGGTTCATGCTCGAAGCGTGCTGTGTCAGATAGCTCTATAACATTGGGAGGGAGAGAACTGAAGGCTGTGGAGGTAGAGGAAATTGTTTATAAGAGATCAGATTGGGAGTTTTCTCTTGTATTATCTGCACACCCATGTCACACCTACTGCTGCAAAAAGAGTTCTTACTTTGCTTTTTATAGATGATCTGTGGTTGTCATGCATGCAAATATGTTGATTTTAGATACCTGTACATAATTTAAATCTATCTACCCTTAATAAAAAAAGCATTTGGGGGATTTTCCTACTTTAATACATGTAAAGACTGGGGGGAATGGCAAAGCTAAAATTTCCCTCCTTGAGTTAGTAACTGTACAAATCTGATATCTTCAAGTTTTTCCAAAGATGTTCACAGTCTCTTCCAATTCTGTGTACAGCAGCCACACATTATGCTAGGTGATAGTATAATTACTAGAAAAATGAATATGCTTAAGACTATAAAGTGGTAGCATTAGGAATAGAGAGAGCTTAGGGAGCTGGTTACTGATCATCGGAATATCTTGGAGAGTGAGGTGCTGGCTGTTCAGCTGCTCAGGATTTTGCTTGAAATGGAACATCTTGTGAAGCTACATGGGAAAAGCAAAATTCTACATACTTCTCTGGAAGACTGTAATTCAATGTCAGGTTCAGAAAGCGTAAGGCATGAGTGAGCAGAAAAGGGTCACTGTAAACTTGCTGTTGAACAAAAACTCTTTGCTGAGAGGTAGACGACTGTGGGAGCATTGGAGTGGGCTGTGGTGGTGTAGGACCCTCACTCATGTTCTGCAGGGCTTCAGCTGCAGAGGAAATAAATAGCAATCACTGGCCCTAATACTGTAGTTATTCATGCGTACTGTGGAGACTGAAGCTAATAGTTTTGTACTAATCTGTTTTGGGATAGCTTACTATCTACATTGTTGTTAAAATTAAATACTTGGTGAGGGTAGGTTATACCAACACCCAGCTTCTGTGGGGTTTTCTGAATCACTGTATGTTTATTGTGTATGTAGATGTTATTAGCATTAGGCTTCAAAAGCACTCAGCTGGCTTTATTTTTGTGTGCTTATATGCAAACTAGTTGTAATGGTTCCTGATGGTGTGTAGAAATGCTGGACTGTAGGTACTAACCTGTCATCGTGGCGTTTTTTGTTTTAGCATAATCCTCTTGATAAGAAAGGGTTGCTTTTATATTTCCAACATTAGGAATTGGCCCGTGTCTCCCCTGCACAACATGTCTGTTCTAGTCATCTGATTGCCATAGCCTAAAATAAGTGCTTTGCTAGGCAATGTGAGTTGAGAGGTGAAGTTTGGACTATAAACTTGAAGCAATTTGCACTATCAGAGACAGCTGTGCATAAATGACTAGGCTGAAAGTGGAAAGAGGAAAAAATTTGGCTTAACACAGCAAGGTAGACATTTGAAAGGTCAAGAAAGTTACCTCAGTTCATCTAGGGTTATGTTTGTTTCTTTTAAAACAGGGCTGCAAAACTTTAAAAGTGATCATGTGATTGCTTTTTAAGGGGGCATCTTGGCTTGCTGAGCTGCTTAAGTACCCACAGCCTTAAGATTTTTCCCATGAGTTAATACAGACATTGATATAGTAATATATTTAGAGTTTGAGCGTTTCTCTTAATAAACAATTACTTCAGATGAGTTCAGTAATACGGAATGCCACTTCAGTGTGTACGCTTCCAGAACTGTGTATTGTGTTTCTGAGCACTTCTTCTACCCTGTCCATATGTGCTGTGTCACTGGATTTTTTTTTAATTACTTTAAATATACTGCAAGTGTTTCAAATGTATGTATATAGTTTTAGAAAGACTCACTATATCATAATACATGTGATAAATCAGTACTGCAATTTAACACTGTAGCTAATTACTCTGTCTTCCACTATAGGTTGCACAGAGCATTGAGGATCATCATCAAGAAGTAATTGCTTTCTGCAGAGAAAAAGGTTTCCATGGTTTGGTTGCATATGACTCCGATTATGCATTGTGCAACATCCCTTACTATTTCAGTGCCCATGCCCTAAAACTGAGCCGTAATGGGAAAAGTCTCACAACAAGCCAATACCTAATGCATGAAGTTGCCAAGCAACTGGACCTGAATCCAAATCGCTTTCCTATTTTTGCTGCTCTTTTAGGTAAGTGAAGTAATAAAAGAACTCGATGCTGCTAGTCAGACTTATGATTTCAGTTTCTATTATGTGTCTTAAAATACTTGTGTATAATTTGACAAAGTACCTGGGGAAAGACATCCCTTTGTTTCAGACATTCCTACTATACTTGAGGTGGGCTGGATGCGTTTTTATGAGGCCAGACATGCTGAATTTGTAGAGACCTGTGAGCAATGCAAATTGTGGCTGTCTAGAAGCAAGAGTAGAAAGTAAGAATTCTGCAAAGCTCTGTCTAGTCAAAATGTTCTCAGTGGGTGGGGGGGAAATTGGAACAATTGTGGTTCTATGANTACTTTTAATAATATGCCTTCCACACTGTTTTTGTATTCTCCCTAAAAATAACATATACAGAGTGAAGGTGTTTGTATTGCAGGGGCTTTTTTTCCCTCAGAAATGAATATTGGACAAATACGACAGCATGTTAGCTGCACCAGAAGTAAATTATACTATTTTTATATATTTATATACTAAATTATACAGAAATGTGAAACTCCACATTTCTGAAAGCACAGGTGACCAGCATCCTGCTATTCTATTAGTTTTGTTTGGATAGTTTCTTAGCACTCCTGCTTCTAATGCTAAATGGTGTAGTATCTTTAAGGAGCATAGATAGGAAGGACTTCAGTTTCACATCTGTGCTTAAATGGGACAATTTTAACACACTATTTCCACAGCAATGGTAGAGAATAGCTGTCATACTCTCTCAGATGGAAGACTGAATTAATTACTAATGAAGTTGACTCCAGTAAGATCCATTCAGGACAGCATTCTAACTTCCTTTTGGGTAAATAAGCACAGAGCAACCATGTTCTTGATCTTGTCGTACTGAGCAAACAAATTAAGAAATCTGGATTTTCTTTTTATTTTCTCACTTATTTTGTATGGGTACATGATAGAAGAATAAAACTTAACATTTGAAAGCTGTGAATGAGAGAGGCTATGTATTACTGCTTTAGCATACTAATATTTTAGTAGTCTTTAACATTAAATTGTTTCTAGTCCAGGCAGGTACCTTCCATGTTAAGAAGTAAAGAACCAATGCATCTTACTTTATAAAGCCACAAGTATTTGACTAGTTGAAGTTGCTTTTTGTTAGTATATGTTTTTTTTCATATCCAGAATAGTTACCTGCCTACATGGCTGTATGGAAGAATGGCAGATGATTGGCTAAGCTGCAATTTAAAACAAAAACTCTATGTAAATTTCATGACAGACTACTATTGCTAGGCTTTGTTTTGGAGTCTATAAATAAGTTGTTGCATACCAATTCAGTGAGTAAGAATTACTGCTTGAAAAGCAGTTTCACAGTTGCAGATACGCTTTATGGAATTAATGTGAAATACATGTGAGTGACATCGTTTTAACTTGTCACAGAATTACAGCTGCATGGCCAGTTGAGGCATTGCTTGATTATATTAAATGGTAGGTGAAAAATACTCTGGTAAACTTTCTGAAGGTTTTGCAGTTTTATGCAAGAAGCTCTTGAATGTTTTTCTCTCGATATCTTACACTACAAAATACTTTTCAGCTTTCTCTTAGGAGAAGGAAGCTTGAGGTTGTTTCACATGATTACTAGAGAGATATTTTGTAGCTTTTTTTTTTTTTCCAAATTGGTACAAAGGTTAAAAAAAACTCCAGTTCAGCTACAAGTTTAGTTTTGTGTGGTTTTTTGCATTCCTCTTGTGTGTGTATTCATTATGAGTAAGCAGAATAAAGTTTATGGAAGTCAAGTTTAGAACAGAAGATACTTTGGAGGTCTTCCTGTGATGAGGTGTTTGTTTCTTTTTTTGTATTAGTGAATATTAGGAAACCTAGGTATTTGGTGACCTAAACAATGATTATACAAGCTTACAGCAAACAGATACTGTTTGACTTAAAGTACTGGCAAGATTTTTTAACTTTTGCAGCCTTAGGAATATAGTAACTTTTTTTTTTTTTATAAAATACTAAATGCATATAGGCACTTAATTTTGTGTAGTGTGGCATATGTTTAAAGCAGTGTAGCTCATTCAGATCTAAATTTTTATATAATATCTGAGGGCTTGTCTGGCTTCACAGGTTATTCTGCCATTGCTCTTGTGGCCTCTTTGCATCTCTTTTGAACCTGATAAGTAGAATAAAGAAAATCACAATGGGAAAGAATAAGTGCGAGGCATGGGAAGGCATATGAATCTTTTACATTGCTCTTCTGTTCTGGGTACATCAGTGTAACTCCCCATGCTAGTACTTTGTTTAGGAATAAATTAATGTATTCTGAAATAATTGCAGTTAAACTGCTGGTTTAATGTTTACAATTACAGAAGGCCAAAACTGTCACAACAGCTGTATCAGTATTTAGCTTTAGGTCTGCAAATCTGTTTCCCTGTATACAGAAAGCTCAAACTTCTTTGTTTTCAGATACTTCCTTGTCATTAGCTTCAAGGGTCAATATGGGGATGCTGAAAAGAGAAGAAAATCTTGAATGGTTTGGCCAAACATTCACCAGTTGGAGGAGCCTGAGGAACGACACTTAACTGGTCAATTAAAAAAATGTTCTCAACAGGAAATTATTTGGGATTGAGTTACGTTCAGGGATGAAGTCTCTATTGAAATATTCCAGCAAAATAGTTTTCTGACTGTATCAACTAGTCAAATTTTTAAAGATTACTTTCTGAGAAGGTCATGTATACTCTGTGGTTGGTTCGTTTGTTTTATAGCTGTTTCCTTCTTGCAGTTTTTAATGCAGAAGGCTTTTGTAATTCTAGCTTTATAATACTAGGAGTATCCTTGTCATGGGTGGTTAAAACGTGGCCAAGATACTGTATCCTCCCAGAGTGTGCTCTTTAAAAGTTCTGTCCTAATTGCTTTTGATGTAAACAGGGAGTTGATTTCAGTTCTTTTGTAAATTTTGACTCAAATACTTCAGAATTATTTAAAAAAAAACACACCAAGAAAACCACAAACCAAACCCAAGCTTCAGCAGTAGAAAAACAAACACAGTGTGAGGTATAGGGCTGTAATTCAGTGACTCTTTAGAAAGGGCAGTGGCTTCAATTAGTATCTAATTGCTTTAAAAAAACCTAAGGCATGCACTATAATAAGCCATTAAAACGAGAAAAATCAATATATGTTGAGGTTGTTCAGCCAGGTCAAGAAATAGAGGTTGCTTATGTAACATTGATCTCTTTCCCACTGTGGCAGTACTTTGTAACATGTTTAGTTATGTAGTCTCATTCTGTTTCTCAGTAAAATTTTAGAACTATGTAAGGTAAGTGCAGGCATCACTTCTTATTTGGACTACAGAAGAAACTGCTGTACTTCAGCATCCTAAATTCTACAATTCAGTATGTGGTGAGAATTGATCAAATGGTCAGACTGTCTTATGTATGTGTTTGTGTGTGCATTCAAGGGGATGGAATTAACTGAAATGACAGATGGAGAACAAACAAGATTGAGGTTTTGATGGAAGGAAGAGAAGCTCTGACTATTTTAAAAGGTAGTCTTAGCATCTGCAGCAGTTACTGTTAGTTATCACAGAGCTGTCTAGTGGTCTGGCTGTAATTGATTTTTTTCAGACCTGCATTATAAAGGCTGTCTAATCCTACCTTGATCAGATTAGTAAGAATGTGGCTATTATACACAAACTTGTTGAATCTTTCTGATGTGAGTTTAAAGTTTAGCTCCTAATGGATAAAGATCATAATGTCTCCTTGCTGGAGATCTCAGCAATAGGTGAAGTATTGGTGGGACAGGAAGACTCCCTCTCTAAGAGGGCATCTACTAGTCACCAGGCAATGGACAGCTTTCTTGGTTTTCACATGTTAAAGAGCATTAAAAGCAAACTAGATTATTTTGCAAGCAAAATACTAAGAAAGTAAACCATTGTTGTCATATTCAAAGAATCTTGTCATATTCTTTATGAGTAGGCAAGAATTCAAGATGTTGTCCAAACTCTGAAATTAAAAAAAAAAAAAGAAAAAAAGAAAAAGCTATGAATACATTAACAGCAGTGAGAACTATGCATTCACTGCTAAGCTGCTGCTCTATAAAACCAGATATTGAAAATATCCTTAAGTTTTCTACCAGAAGCGTAGTAATACATTTTGTTGAGCTATTCATCAGGTTTGGCTCCACAGACACTGAACTCTGTCAGTGGTTGATTAGTTAGTCTTTGATTAATTCAAATGTTTGAAATACTTCCTAGTAAGAATTTTTTAGGTTTTTTTCTGAGCATGATGTGCTTTGGGCAAAAAAACCCCCCAAAACTCAATTTAACTGATCTTCCATTTGGTATGAACAACTTGGTAAATATAGCCACTATCTCTATTCGTTGAAACAACTACACGAATTTCCAATTACTGTGATGCTGCCAGGCCAGGCTGCTGTCTGACCTGGTCAGGTCAGCAAAAGAAACTTCAGGAATTGGGAATCTGCAAAGTGTCATCAGAGCTGCCCACGTTTCTGAGGGTTAGATAAATCTGCCTGGTAGCTTGCTGCTTGACCCACGCTGCATGATGGAGCAGAGTGCAGGTTCCAAAGGCAGTTCTGATGTGGGTCAGGAATGGCACCTGCTGGGATGCAGGAAAGGCTTACCAACTTGTGTTGGAGAGCAATAGAGTGTGTTCTTACACTGTTGCACCTGCATTACTAAATCCAATTGAGGATCCCCTAATAGGACATGCCAGGTTGAGGCTGGCATCGTGTGTTGTGACTGGCTCTGTTGCTTCTGTGAGTGAGCTGGGTTTCATGGAAGAGTGCTCCTCAAACAGAGGGAAGTGTATCTTGCTGCAGCGGCAGCATGCTAATTAGGTTTTTCTAGACTAACAAAAAGGTATCTGCAAGTTTAGTCTCTCTTTGTCAATCCTGTTGATTGGGAATTGAGGACTGGTTGCAAATTTGTTCTGCTGTATGTAGAAACAGTATGTAACGTTTTATGGTGTACTTAAATAAAGTTCTGCATTATGTTCTAGGTAATCATATTCTACCTGATGAAGATTTGGCTTCCTTTCATTGGAGTTTACTTGGTCCAGAACATCCACTAGCTTCACTTAAGGTACAAATTCAATACAACTACGAGCAATTAAGCTAAAATCAATCATAATAGTTAATCAGAGCAGTGTAATAGGTTAATTAACAGCAGCTATGCAGGGCTTTTGTTTTCGGTCACCCTCTGGTGTCCCAGTCCCTCTGTGTGACTGCAGAGGATACCTGGGGCGATTAGCCTTACAAGGCTAAACTTAGTCTTTGTGATTCCCCTCAGTGCCCTTCAGCTACATAAGCCATATGCTTCAGTGTGGTTTGGCTTTGAGAATGTAGCTTCTTACTCTCTTCTGTTTTTAAGAGGAGAATTTTTTGTTTAGTCATGTTCTTCAACTGTCAAAAATAATTAGCTGGATATTTTCCTATCATATTGTTTTATTTTCTACTGATCTGAGTTCGTAATAGTTTTCTGTATTTCGTAAATATGCTAGAGAATGGGTTGCACAAGAAAGCTAACATGGCCTTCAGTAGATTTTTTTTTTTTTTTTTTTTTTT